>CM034153.1:457170917-457770917 GCA_019776745.2 Taxus chinensis | reverse complement strand
GTCTGATCACATCGTAGGGAAAACCAAGTGGCTCAGTCCTTCAACGCCTCACAATTGTAGTACAGCTGAATTTCCACACTAATTTAATGATCTTCAAGCGAATTTTACAGGTCTGAGATAAAACTTCGCAGACTGCATGGCTAGGAAAATGGAGGAAAAAAAAAGCTTACATGAAAATGTCATTGGCTGTAGAGATAATTTGCAGCAAAGAAAGAATTAACGGTGGATGGAAAATCCTGCTCTCTGATATCAATGTCAGGTCAGATAAAATGGACTCTGCAAAACCAACTTAGTATTTTATTCAGCATAAACAAGTGACAGGACTTACAAATGTAAAGCTGTTGGAATGACTGTTACAATTCATATTCTCCATGACTCGTCAACTATCTATGGGAACTCTTCAAATTCCAACTACAAGACAACAGCTCTAACACCTAGGATTATCTAATATTATATACAATAATATTACACTAGAAATCTGTTACTTGCAAAAAGAGTATCCTTTCTTCTTTAATTGTTTATTTCACTCTCTTCACACAGAAAAACTTAATGCATTAAGATCACATAGTTCTTACGCTTGGAATAGAGGGAGGAAACAAAGTGTAAATTTCATGGCTTGATAGCATTCGACATTCATCTTTGCGAGTACTAAAGGAAATTAAATCCATCATTTACCAAGGGCTAGAGCCTTATCACCAGTCACGGTAGCTTTCTTTCTTATTTCATTTTGTTTGTTATAGATTTTTATTATTCTTCCTTCATCTCATGTTGGGTTTCTAATAAAATTCAATGACAAAGGTGGAGTCCATTTGGTTTGAATCCTGAAGGTACAGGAACAGATTGTCACGAACAAAAAGATCTTCTATTCAGGATATATCACGAGAACATTACAAAGGCTATTATATAGCCATAAAGATAGTAGAACAACCTCCTTAGAAGTAGGATCTAATAACCCAGGATAGTCAGCAGTAATAACAACCAACAATATACATTGTTATAACTATATAACAATATAATAACTAATTACTAATTACTATGGTAAAACATTAATTACCATGAGCACTAACATACAATTTCCGAACTTTCCCCCCCTTAGTGTGAACATGGGGAAAACCTGCCTTTGTACTTGAACCTGCTTTCATGATTAGGTGATTTTTACCGCAAGATGATCACAAACCCATTGTATGGTTTTCAAATGGTTAACCATGAACCAAAAATGGTGGGTTTCAATTGGAGTACCACAAACCAAAAATGAAGGTTTTCAAGTGGTTTACCTACAACCACATCATGATGTGTCAAATATTATTATCAATCCTCATCACATTTCACTGCAAGGAATAATATAGGAAAATCTGCTCACATAGTACAAATTGAAAACTGGAAATGGAGCAATGGATCACATTCCCCCCCTCAATGTGAAATTTCCACTTATTCAAACAAGAACACTGCAAATTGAAGCACATTGAAACTGGAACTTTGAAGAACACAACGGAAAGCATACTGCAAAAACTGAAAGAAAATAATCACACCACAAAATGTCACCACAATTGATATGCGGCCCTGTCGTTGGCTACTGACGAGAGGTCATTGATTGACCTCCAACCTCCATTTGCCTCCGTCCTCCGATGTCATGTTGCTAACTCAGCAAATTTGGCTATTGAAGCTCAATGGTTGCCAGGACGTCGGGTAACACTGAAAATGCGTCCGTAAGGCAATTTTTTCATTTTATTTTTCGACACTTTTTACAAACTTTAGACTTTGACTCACAAACTAACAAAAGACCATAAACAATATTTGACTATTGATGACACTTTACAAAACTTGATGATAATAATGATTAACAAAAAAATGACATACAATTGACTTTTACTGACATTAGATTTTAATACTCAATTACTAACAAGACTTTTTTTTTTAACACTTTGACGAAAGTAACCTTGATGACAAATTACAATTGAGTCTTACATTCATAAATGATAACAACATATTTGAAAATTCCAATATTGATTTTTCATAAATAACCACTAAAAATGACCACTTAATAACTTTTTATAACAACAAACTAAACACTAACAAAGAGACACTAATAAAGACGTGACATTTAACACATAAATCTATAAGGACATGACTTAACTAGACTAATAACAAACTATAGACTTTAAATCCAAGACTCAATAACTCAAAGTTTTATGGCACGTTGCATGGAATAGGTAGAGAACACCTTGTATTTAGATACTATTTGGAAGAAGCAAGGAGCAGTTTGATCATGGTTTGAATGGATGATGTCGATCAATGACGTCTCAAAGCCTTGCATGTGACAAGCTCCTGATATGTGCCACGAGTTGGATGTTAGATGTACCACCATGATTGTGACAATGCTGCTGCGAGAAGATATGCAAGTAAGATGAGGAGGATCTCGATGCGGATGTGTAGCAGGTGCATTGAAGTCTGCTCACCGAACAGGATCATAAATAGGTGTCTCTAATGCATTGCAGATTCAAAGAGTTCACAGGATCTGCTGAGTAGCCAATACTAATTTGTGTAGTTGGAGATCTTGAGACAAGAGTAGTCAAGGAAAAGTTTGAGAGATTGCCTTGCTTTAGAGTCGCTGAATGGCATTGGGATCGAAACCATATACCAGTGGAATCAATGAATTAATGCTCAGGGCTGAGAATAGATCCCGAGGAATGTTGAATGCGAAACTGAAATATTTCAAATCCAAGTCGATCTGCTTCTTTGTTTGCAGAGGCCCAATATCACGCAAGATCAACGCACATTCTTTTAGATGATACTCCTACCCTCATTGATTTGGATGCAAATCGGGCTGAGGTAACAATTTGGATTATGCACAGTGTATTATCCGCACATCTGCTCAGGACAACATGCAATATTAGAGAGGATAGATACAGATCTGAGCGGGCCAATGAAAAGCTGTGACTGTAGCAGAAGAACAGATACAGATAAATACGTGCCAATACACTACCATTAACTGTAAGTAAATAACGCCTCTTAATATTCCAGTATGAGGATGTTAAATTAAACTCTCATCAATCCAGGGTAATTCAGCACAGAGCTGCCCCTTCTCACTTATTGAACCATATAGTGATCAAGATTAAACCGCTCTGATATCAGATGAAGGTACAGGCACAGATTGTCACGAACAAAAAGATATTCTATTCAACATATGTCACGAGAACATTACAAAGGCTATTATATAGCCATAGAGATGGTAGAACAACCTCCTTAGAAGTAGGATCTAATAACCCGGGACAGTCACGGGTAATAACAACTAACAATATATATTGTTATAACTATATAACAATATAATATCTAATTACTAAGGTAAAAAATTAATTACCGTGAGCACTAACATAGGATTTTCTAACAAGTCCATTCTTTACAATTCTTTTTTCTTGAGCCAATCATAAGAACTTCATTAGGGATTTAAGTATTATAAATGCCTGAAACCCTTGCTCACAACCATCTTAAAGCATTGCATTTATTTGCTTTCTTACGTACATTCTTTAGTGTTGCTTAAAACTGCTTCACATGTTAAATTCGTAAAAATATCCATTATTTTCCTATCTGTTAAAGAGCATATATTCATTGCAAAAAGTATTTCATCAGTATTGTAAAGATATGCAAACAATTATTACTTGACATGTCATGGGGCATTAAACAGTGAAAGGGTTAATGATGTTTCTTTAGTTGCATGCAAATAGGGAATGGAATATATCCAAACAATGTCTTTTAACAAGCTGTATGTTTTACTAAATATTGAAATGCTGAGCTTGAATCTTCCGGTTCAGCGATGAAAAATGTTGTGTTTCAGTGCAAGAATAAAATATCATGTTTACTTCTAATATTTTTTTTTTTTGTAAAATTACCAGATTTGAGATATCATAGGGCTAATGTAACATCAGTTATGTTTGGAATTTGCTGGTAATAATCCAAAAATATCTACCAAAAATAAATTCAACTAATATTTAGTTTGTGGGAACCTCAGGTTAGAGATCACACAGCCACTGTGCTTTCAGGGATAATGAGAGGAAGAAATGATAACTTGGTTAAGGAGTTTCGTGAGAGTTCACTCAAAAAAGCAATCTTGCTTCAAAAGGGGAGCAAAATAAGGTAATGTTTTTCCACATGCTTGAAATTATGGAGCTTCACCAATACCAGGCTTTCAAACATATTGCTGGCAAACATATTTTCCATTATTCGTTTTACTAATATGCACCAATTAAATTAATGTCATTCAGGTTGTCAAAAGCTGGTTCATCATTGGTTTTCAAGCATGGGGTGGTGTTATCTTTAGCGTCTTTAGTATTATCAGTGCCATATGACATGCCAAGGTGACCCCTAAACTAACAGATGAAATATATTTAACTTGAAATTAGTGCGTTTTATGTCGTTTAAACATTAACATAGACCCGCCTCTACTAAAATGCAGTTGGCTTCCTGAAATTGTAACTTTATTAGCACACTTCACTGGAGAACCATCAACAATAAGATCCACTGTAATGAAAACAATTGCCGAGTTTCGGCGAACACATGCGGATACTTGGTCCATACAAAAGGAGTCATTTACTGAGGAGCAACTTGAGGTATATAATGTCTAATGAAAAATCCATCAGGCTATTAATTGCTAGCATTCGTGTCAGCCATACAGGTTCTGCACATCAGCAATGATGGTATAGTGATTATTTTCTTTTCTCTGCAGGTTTTGGCTGACTCATCATCATCGTTGTCATATTTTGCATGATGAAAAGTACATTTAGATTGACTCTTCCCTTTCAGTTTATAGAGGAGTACAATACTGTCATCAAATCTATTTATCAGAAAAACCATAGCATATAAGCAGTATTGCAGCTGTGAAAGTGGGAGCCATGGTTAACACGATTAGGTTTTCCATTTTCATATTAAAGATTGTCTTTCACATCCGAAGTAAGCCTGCAGCATTCTTTAGCAGGATTGTTTTGTGATCTAATTTTTTTTTTTAATTCAATTTTCAGCACAAAAGATTTTCTTTCAGATATTGAGTAAGAAAGTGACAATGCGACTAGTCCTTGCGTAATTGATGAAAAATTTATAATTATATTATGAATTGAGGAAAGTATTCTTTACCCTGCCCAAGCATTAAGTTAAGGTAATTGATGCAATATGAAAATTTGCAAAAGAGCGTGGTCTAGCACTAGAAATAAAGGTGTAATTCATATTTATAGACAAATAATATATATTATATAATGTATTCTAAACTATTGTCTAGACCACAATACATTAAAATAGGTGATTTTTATTGGTTGGCAAAAATTGGTATTAAATTGCTTACACCTTAATATGTGTTGAAGTGTTATTTGGTGCAATTATTGTATTTCAAAAACATAAGTTAATTCCAGAGTATTGTCATTCTGGTTTGAGTGCACCATATCCAATGTCATTTTTTAATATTTTAATGTTTTTTCTATTTACTTTTGGATCAACCATGCTGATGGCGAATCCATTATCAGTTTATTATTTGAATGTATTTTGATAGTTATCTGCACTTTCACAGTTGCAATATTAAAATGAATGAATTTTTCCTTTTAGTTTCTAAATGGGTAAAATACTGTCGACACATCTATTATGAGAATAACCATAGCATATAAGCAATATTGCAGTTGTGAAAGTGGGGCTATGGTTAATGTAATTAGTTTTTCCATTTTCTCAATTAACATTTTGATTTTCAGATCAAAAGCAAGCCTGAAGCATTTTTGGCTCCATTGTTTTGTGATCTAGAATTTTTCGCATTCAATATTCAGCACAAAAGATTGTTATTTAGATATCAAGTCTACAACAGTTTTAGCTCTATTTTTTTGTCATCTAGAATTGGTTTTCATTTGATTATGTATTAATAATTAATAAAGCTGAAGTGTGCAACATTATCATTGTAGGTTGAGTGCTTGTCTGATCCAGACGAGTGCACTAAATCCGATGTCATTTATTTTAACTTTGATGTTTTTTCTAGTTGCTTTTGAGTCAATTGTGTTGATGGTGAACCAATTCTCAATTCAATTATTTGAATTGCATCTCTTGCTGCGAGATGTTCACTCACAAGCTATCCTTCTTCCTATGGGCAATTTGCACCCCAACCAACGGTCACCGCGCACAGTAAATCTTGGATGGAAAAATAATCCAACAGTTTTGGTACCATTGTTGACATCCCTGCCGTGCTTTTTTGTGGTGGTGTGTTTGTTATGTGTAGTTAAACTTGGTTTGAAGTTGAAGATTGGTTCCATTACTAGTGTGTTGTGTTCTCAAGATTGATATTATGCACATATACGACTTTTCAATCATGTTCTGAGTGTGGGCATGCACACACTCTTATTTGTGAAGTTTCTCAAATATTTATGTGATTACTATATTTGAGTTAAAGAAACCCATCTCTCGTATTAGTCCCTTTATAGCTTGGAATAGCGATTGTTTATGTTGCTTGAAATCTATTGATTTGGTTAGGGCACGTGATGTGGATGATTGTGTTTGACGCCTAATTTGGGTATATTGTTTGGAGCTGTATGTGGATTCATACTAAGTCGATTGAGATAAAGCTAAGTTTGTGTGCTGTACCTACAAGAGGTTCTTGAAGGAATAACTGATATGGTATAAGTGTTGCTCATCTCAAAGTGATGTGGATTCCTCCATATGACTAGCTTTTTTTTTAGCGTACTCTGGGACAATGCGAATGGATAAAGGGTGAAGAAGTTGGATGGATGGCCCTAGAGGGAAGCAAAGTGAAGCAACATAAGAAAGATGTGAAGCTTGCAAAAGACACTTGGGTTATCACTAAAGGAAGAGGGCTCAAGTTTTTTTGAGGGCTTGGTGCCAAGAGGACCTCCTTTATAGAATTGATAAATATCCAAGTCTGCATTAGTCTCTAGACAATTCATTTTAACTGTTTAGGCTTGCACTCAAAGGGCTACTTGAAGAGATCTTGATTGTAACTCTTGAAGGAGGAAACTACCTTGAGGCACGATGGTTGAGCAAGATTGGAAGGAAAGATTGACTACCACAAGGTAAGCAAGCAAGAGATAACAGAAATGGATGATCCTACACACATCTAACAAATAGTGAAGAAGCTTTTGAGTTGGTAACAGAATGATAATTAGTGAATTCAATCAAAGGGACTTTATAGAGTAGTTTAGTATGATTAAGCTTAGCTAGTATAATTGTAATTTTTATGCGTGGGATGACATAGTTCTTCTATAAGGGGAAACACACACCTCATGACTACATTGTAGATCATGGTATATGAATCAACAACAATATTGCCATCATATGATGTTTTCAATGATTCTAAGATGCATTTTAGTATTCTGAGACCATGTGGCACATGATAGGTGTTGAGGATGGGTTGATGAAGGTCAATCAATTTGCCAAACTTTTGGAAAGTGTGCGCATGAGTGATACTTAAAGTATGACCCAACAAATTCTTAGTTTTAAAAGGGTCACTTGGAGAAGTTCTAGTAGCCTAAGCAAGAGCAAACAAGCATGGTCGATCTGAAGGATATTCCATCTAATTAGGTGTTTAAGGAACTTATGGAAGATCACCTTATGAAGAAGGTGGCATGCAACAATGCTCCTTGTTTTCAGGGTTTCTGCAACCAAAATATAAGAAAATCATTATGGAGTAGCCCTTCACAACATCAGAGGCATTAGAGGCAACATTGTACATTGAGGCTATCATTGATACTTTACAACCATACATTTTTACATCTCATGGGGAGGCACATATTGCCCAATGTGCAAATAAGTTTCAAATGTTAACAATGAGCCTAGAGACTAGCAAGGGCATTGTGTGTACTACTTTTGATATTGAGGGACATTTTGTTACTAATTATCTCATGATGCTTAGGGAAAACTTGCCCAATCATGTATAATTTCTTGAAACATGTTGTGTTGGGCTTACCACTATTGAAGTAGGTGAAGTAGGTGTATGTTAATCAATGCTGCCAAGTGTGCAAGAATCATATGTGTAACCCATGATTGCTTGGTGGTTAGCACTGTACATGATCCTAATCTTACTGTGTCATGCATACTATAGTTGACAACTAGGGTGATGCTCTAGAGAGAAGGGTGAGGTGACTTACACAACTATAATCACAATGAGAAAACAATAAGTGGTAAGCTCATCTACTTCAAGGACTTGAAGTGTTGTCACGTAGAAGAGATTGCTCAAAATTACAGACACGCAAAAAGGAATTGGTCATCTATTTGCAAAATGCTTGTCGTCAATCAAGGAGACTAACCACACTCTAAAAGTTGACATATATGAATTGGGTGGAAAGCCTACGTGAACACATTGAGGTGAGGGACTTGAATGTAGTGCAAGGTAAGCATGAGGCTAAAGTTGCCAAAGTGGCCAGTTGGAGTTGTGCATGTCCAACAATTTAGTATAATGTGGTCCAAATTGTAGTATAGAGTATGACATGCTTCAATTAATAAAAAAATATGCACATGTAGGGCATTTGGATCATCATAAGAGTATATTCATGGGGCTTACATAAGTGCCTTGTGATTTACATAATGATCTAGTTAAGGATAATGTGTCTGGTTGAAGAATTCTTCTATCTTGGCATGTCAACCGCCAATAGAAATTGCAACAGTGTTAGATGTCTTAAGGGACATGTAAGGTGGCTATTATGGGAAGGAATGTTCTGACAAATTAGACATTGTCTAGAGATTGTTAAGTAGTTGGTCCATGATGAGGATCTATAATGTTGGGTTTGACAGCGAGCTTGTAATTGTTCAGTTGAATGCCTTTGGGGTGAGGAATGCGGTGATCAATCGTGGTGCGTAGGTGGATGTGTTGACTAAGAATGCCCTAAAAGCTATGGGTTCACCCCCATCGTGGTCCTCACCTTATGTCTTGTACATGGTGAAAAAGATCACACCAATAGCCTCTTAGGGTTTTGAAGGATGTCGGCATTGATACTATAGGACTAAGTTGTGCTGATTTTGAGGTCATTACACTTGTGAGTTCTGAAGAGCACTTCATGTTGCTTTAGTAGCCTTTTTATTTTGAGGGTGTTATCTTGGCATGCCAACTTCCAATAGACTACATAAGTGTTGGATGTCTTAAGAGACATCTAAAGTTATGGGAATGAATGTTTAACCGAATTAGACATTGGCTAGAGATCGTTTTGTAGATGCTCATGAGTGTGCATGATGATTATTGGTCGAGACTATAAATGAGGACCCATAAGGTAGGGTTTGATAGTGAGCTTATGTTTGTTTAGTTGAATGAGCGAGTCAAGGAATGTGGTGATTAATTTTGGTGCATAGGTGAATGTATTGACTAAGGATGCCCTAAAAGCTTATGGGTTTGCCCCCACAACCTTCATCTTATGTCTTGTACATGGGGGGAAAAATCACACCAATAGCCTTTTGGGGGTTTGTGGGATGATGAACTTGATATTAGGGGGACTAAGTTGTGTCAATTTTGAGGTTGTTACGGTTGCGAGTTGTGAAGACCACCTCATGTTGATATGGTAGCCCCTTTTTTCAAAGTGGGTGACATGCAATTCAAATATTGCAAGATGAGCTTTCACAATATGGGCATAAATGAGTTTGATGGCCTTGGACTTGAAGATGGTTCTGCGTATATAGACAATGTTACCATAGACATCATCAAAAAAATTAATCAACACATTGTGCATCGAGAAGACTTAATTGATTGGATCACAAATGTTATGTTGGAGTTCTTCCGTAATAATAATGAGTCAAATGTTATTTTGAGCTATCTTATATAGGCTACACAATTATTTAGGTAAATTAGTTTGTAAATTAGTAGAATTGATTGAAAGAAATGTTTTTCCCAATAAAAGACAACATGACTGCGTTGAGGTATTTTGGCACCAGACAAGGAGAGGGTGATGCCCCAAACAACATGTTTGGATTATTTGATACCCCACACCATCTTGTAGTACCAATGTGGATGATTCATTGATCACCTATGAGTAGGCACTACGAAATGGAGAACATTGGATTCTTTGATGCTTGCATTGTACTATACAATGACGAAATGATGGCAAACACACCAAGGAAGATCCATGAAATTGGCAATGCATTTGGGAAAAGCTATTATCCATGTTCCATGGAGATAACAACAAGAATAGGTTTGTGGAGTACAACAAAAAGATAAATCCCCTAGGACATATTTAGGAGTGCGAGTAGATTTGGCTAGATGGTTTATTGCTCCATTAGTGTTTATTGCTCCACATGTTCTATTAGAGTGTTGGTAAGAATCCAAACCGATGCTATTTGGTTTAGGAAGTACATAGGGAGAAAATTTTGTGAGTAAGTCAAGGTGAATTTCTATATTATAACTTCCTTAGATCCAGAGCCTAAAAATCATCTTGAATTGTACCTAGTCGTCAATACAATGTTCCACAAGGATAGATGTATTGAGGATTTTGTTTGTGTCACGAATGACATATTTGGCTAGGGAACATCCTTATATCAAGTACACAAAGCTGACGAAAACTAGGCTTTCCTGAACACACAAATGTAGTCTTTTGTGGTGGATACATTGCTCTCATATGTGTTAGAGAATCTCGTCTCATTGGATCACATGCAAGTAGGTTGCATATGATGTAGTAGCATAGGTTGGGGAAAATGAATTGTGTTGTGAGGATTGGGAGCCCCCTAATTATCGAGGTTAGAATCTATAGAATGTTAAGAAGTCTACATTTGTGGTGTTCCATGAGCATTACTGATTCAAAAACAAAAATATGTCACATAGTTTTGTTTCTCCCCAAAGTAACATGTTTAAGGTGTTGCTTCCCAAGATTGCATTTGAGCCAAACAAAATCACACAAAGAATCCATGATGGAACATATAAAACTAGAACCATATGCAAAAGATCCCCCGATTGTGCTAGAGAATAGGAAGCACTTTAGAATCCTCTAACCAAAGCTCAAAAATTGTAGTTTGTAATTTTGGAAGTTAACATGACTCAAGTCTTACCGAGGAATACTTCTAACATATATATCTGGAAACAAAAGAAAGCAAGTAATATGATTAGGTCAATAACACATATGAGGATGTTGTGACAAAGTATTATAACTAATTGATAAAGAACATACAAACTAATATCAAACTGCAGGATGTGTCAAACACGACTACAATTTTTTTAATACTACAAGAGTTAATGACCCAGTGATGTGGCACACTTCATGGCGCGCTAATGCAGGGTAAGTCCTCCCAACCGGTTGTGTAAATGCAAGGGTAACCGGTCCCCTAGGGCATGGGAGATTAGAACCTGGGTGGGTGGCTAGCGAGCACTCAGGCCCCATCATTAGGCCACACCCTTGCACCCGAAACTTTGGATGGTAAATGTTTTTATTATACCAGAGCTATGAACTGGAGTGGTGGACGAGCACTTTCTCTAAGTGGGACATGAGGGTGGGCTTGGGTCCTTAATGTCCGTCGAGGGATCCACATTCAGAGCGCCCTGCTATGTTCCACTTGGACCATATGGAGAAGTTCAACCCCTACTTCAAGGTGTCCCCATGGCCACTTATTGAAAGCATCCAATGAACTCAATAGGAATAGAACTTGGGTTGATGATTACAAACTACTTGTAACTCACCAATAGCCCAAGACCTTGTACCAATAATGGTCCTATTAGTTAGAGATAGAGATGAATTGTCATGAGGGTATGTTAAGATGAGGGGATTATGACCGTTGTTGGGTAACATATAGATCTAGTTGTAGTCGAGCGGGTAAGTTGGTGAAGAAACACCATGCGACAAGATAATTTTCAATTTTAGAACAAAGAGAAAGGAGATTGAAATAAGACTACTTGTAGGAAACCTCTTCCTTGTGTAGTTGTAATGGGTGAGTCACACAATCATCTCAATCATGAAGTATTGTTGGATCTAGATTTGCATGGAATTCCTCACATTGATGTCTCCTTTCTTCAAATAGATTTTGGAAGGTTTAGTGGGCCGTGAGGTATATACTTTGATTGATGAATTCTTAAGTTATTATGAGGTCCACGTCATGGAGGATAAAGTGCTAACCACTTTTGTAACCAAGTGAGGCTCTTTTGCATACAATGACATGTTATTTGGGTTGAAGAATGGACCAATTGTGGTCTCTCGGATATTTGTCTCAACATTTATATATTTCATCTACGAGTTTCTGCATGTTTTCTTGGATGATTGGATGTTCTATGCATTATTGACAAAACACGTGTATCCCTAAGCAATGTAGGGAGTTACAAATGTCTATCAACTTCAAGAAGTATGTTTGAGGTTCCCTTAACAATAGTGTTGAGACATGTTATCTGTGAGGAGCACATGTTGGTAGATTTGACCAAGATTACAATGATACAACTTGTGATGTCATAGATTTGGTGTAATGCCTTTGCATTCTTGAAACGTGGTACTATAGGAAATCAATGAGAACAATATTAGATATATGCCCCTTTTGGAGGAATTGTCCATTGAGAATTATGCTCTTGAGTGGACACAAAAGAAACAAAACATCTTTTCCAAGCTAAATGAGCAGCTGGGCATCATTCACTCTCCGATTTTGTTTTAGGAATAATACATTTACACGCATCCATCTAAATCAATATTTGGCATTCTTCTTGCACACCTATGAGATGACAATTTTGATTATCTAATATAATTTGTTAGCAAGTTGTAATAGGAAGAGTGCATTTCTAATGCCCCGTTCTGTTGTACCCAGTCGGTGATGTGTGGGTTCCATCTTCTCACCTAGCCCGTCGGTTCGAGAGTGTATTCCGTAGATTGCTTAAATGATTTGGGGGGGCAATCAGATCTCATGTGTGCTTTCGTAAAGTGAAATGAGAAGCTTAAAACTCCTTACTGGGCATATGTTGGCTTCTCGATTGTCTTACTTCGTGTTTTTGATTTCTAGCAAGGTCTCGCTTATATCGTAATTGTTGATAATAATAATAATAATAATAACGATAATAAATTTCCCATGCTCAAACCTTATGATTGTCAGACTTGAACTTGATTACAAGTCTCATCTATTAGTGAGCTAAACCAAAATTTTCCCCACCTCGAACCTAGTAGCTTCATGCACGGGGTTTAATAAATTTTGTTTTCCCCTGGAAATAAAATATGATATAAGATGATTCAAAATTTGACTATTAAAAAAAAAATGACCCAAATCTAAATGAAATGTAATAGATTTAGACATAATGACAAGCGTCTTTGAAAATGAATAAATAAGATAAGTAAATAAAAGGGAAATTTTAAAAGAAATAAACTAAAAAAATCCAAAATTCTCATTGAAAAAATAACCAAATAATGTCATGAAGTGAAACAAATAACAATAATAATAATAACAATATATATATATATATATATATATATATATATTAATAATTAATTGGCCTTGGAGAGGGTCCTTGTGGCAAAGGGCAGGTGAGTGTAATGGCGGAGTTGAGTGTGATAGGTCCGGTCAGACTGGCAGGGTGTGGGCGTGCTCACCAAAGGAGCTCATACCACCAAATGCTTTCCAGCAGTCCCTGTTTGGAAGCTCTGAAGCCTGCGCTTGGACGCCCAGCTGTGCATGTGAACGGTTTGACAAGGCGCCAAATAAATGTGGTCTCATGAAATGTATTGATTTCAGGATATGTACAAAATAGTGTTTGTCGTATGGTTTCTCAAAGAAATGCCTCAACCAGATGTGATCTCATCAAGTGCCACGGTTGCAGGGTATGCACAAAATGGCTTTGTTAAAGTGGCCTTGGAATCTTCCAGAGCGCCCACAGACAGGTGGAAAGCCAATTTCGTAGCAACCTCCCCGTCTGTGCCTGATGAACAGAGCCCATAATAGAGGGGATTTGAGTGGGATGTTGCAGTTGTAGTGCTCTGTTGATAAGCAATTGAAATGTGGAAGCACTCCCTAGCTGCGTAGACTGTTTGGCAGGCACCTCAAAGAAATAGGATCTCATGGAACCATTTCATGACCGTGTAAGCTTCATTTTGTTTATTTAACAGGCAGCGCATGTTTAGAGCAGGGTTGACAGTCTTGGACGTGCCAGCTACCTCAAGGAAACACTAAACAGCTATCATCAACGTGCCAATTAAGCCTATGGTGGTTGTGTGGAATGGATCTAATGGAATGGCATTTGAGAACTTCAAGCAAGTGCTAAATGTGGGAGCATATGAAAGGTCTGAGAGTTATATGGAAAAACGTCTCATTAAAACGTAGCAATGTTGATATAGTGAATCCTTTAAAAAAAATATTGCCTTCCGAGCTTTGAAATGGAATATGGACTCCCACCAAACCACAATGGAAGAGGACGGGGATTTGTAGACGTTATAGTGCAAGTATGCTGGAGGACATGAATGCAAAACGTGGAAGATTATGCAAACCCCGTGTTTTGTTTGACGAAATGCCATGGAGATGCGGTCCCATCAAATGCGGTGTTTGTGAATTTGCTTAAAACAAGCATGGTCTTTCTCGGCCCTTTCTTGCATGATTTTCGTGGTTCTAGTCTTCCCTTTGCATTGATTTGAAAATTAAAATTAAAAATAATAATATGTTTTTAGACAAATAAAATAAATTATAGTACAAGAGTGAAAATTTCTCTTCGGTTACGCAACTTGAAGGATTAGTTGAGTGTAAACGCTTTTCCCCAAATTTTCCTCCTTAGATGAATGGAAAAGCTTGATAACCATGTTGGTTAATGGAAACCACCGGAAAGATCTTTCGAACTCGTTTCTAGTTGAAATTACTTATCGCTACATATTGCAAAAGTTAATAAACACAATTTTTAACGTCTAAAACATCTTTCTGAACCTCGTAACAGGGTGGTTAACCTTTGAAAGGGTATCCTATTATGTGGAGAATTGTATTGAACCTTGGGATGACCGCGCAGGTTCATTTTTGCACATTTCGTAACCCCTCTAGGAGCCTTGTTAGCCATTTTTGCAGTCCAGGGAAGTTACTTAAGCTTAAAACTTGAGTTTGCTTTTGGCTTTGCCATTTGTGCCTCAAGTGAAGAAATGGATATCGACTTCTGTAAACCTCTAGTATTTCTACATGACAACTATTTGCTATGTTTAATTTTGAGAAAAACACCTCATGAATTATTTTACAAGGGGGCTTTGTAGGCATTTGGTAGCTGAATGACCAGGTCAAACTAGTCCAACTACGATCGGTGACCCCAAAAAAGTAATCATCATTTGTACCCAGCTCGCCAGTTTTGAGCTTCATTAACTCCAATGATTTGTATCGTAATGCTTTAACTATCGAAAATCAATTTTCGAACGTTGTTTTTATAGCCACTTGGGCTAAATTGGATTTTTTGAAAACTAGCAGCAAAATCAGAAAACATTGTCATGGACCCATATTAAGTCAAATCGTTGGTAGGAAAACACCGTAGGCACTAACATATGATGTCATGAAGCTCAATTTGGTTGTTTGTTTCGATAAAATTGATTTTGGGAAAATATGATGTTGTTTCTCTCTCTCCTCTCTACCCCTCTCTAGATTTGAAAATGTAATGGAAATGAAAATGTATCTCTTACCTCTCCTGTTATGTAAAGTGTTTCTTTCTTTACAAATGGAAAACTAGTAATCATGAGTTGTGCTAGATCATAGTAGAATGTCATGCTAGCGGTTATCGCTAATCCGTGCTCTAATGGTTGTTGCAGGTTGCAGATAACATAACAAGGAATATAAATGAAGGAATTTGACTTTAGATTTGTATTTAAATTGTAAAATGTATAAAATGATGCAACGTATTGTATATTTAAATAATTGTAATTATTTATTATTTTGAAAGGAGAAATCGAAAATAAATTATAAGTTAGTTATTCCATGTGTGCATTGAGGGTTGTATGCGTTTGTAATCGAATGTTGTTCAATAATATTGAGTTAATAAAACAATCATTACCATACTAATTGTAGTTTTCCCTTTTTAAAACTTAAATTGTTGGTTGAAAATTATCTTTCCTTGGCCACATAAATGAAATGAGTTATAACCCTCTTATCATACCTTCACTCCTAGTCAAATCTTGTTAAGTACGAAAACCCTTATTGTGATAAGACAAAGTTTTAAACCTATTGTCATTTGTTTCCTGGTTTCGTACTTGGCACATGCCTTGCTATACCATTTCCATGGCGTAGGTACATTTTTGCGAGGACATGACTACACTACATGTACCCTATCACACTCAGTGGGAATGTAATTATTACTCCTAGATGTCATAGTTCTAGTCCCCCCCCTTGAACAAACTATTCCCCTTGTGTGTATGGTCCTTAATACTCTTGTGAGTATCCAAATCCGTGTGAATATATTGGGGTGTTTCACTCCCAAATGATCTCATTAAGGAAATTTATATGACGTAATTGAAACCTAGGCCCTAGTTGCCTGCACTTAGAACTACAAAATTTGAACTCTTAAGATCCTTGCGAATAGAAGTGTTACATTGGTAAGAAGTATTGAAGTACCTTAGTTGTGCGAAATTTTGTGAGGTATGGATAACTGATTACCATAAGTTTTGTCTCATGGTAGAGCTTAGACCCCTTTGCGTGTTAAGGAAGTTAATACTTCGTGGATCTCTTAGGAAGATTAATGGTTAAAAACCCCTTAACGCATGTTTTCCCAATGAGAGGAATAGTGTTGTAGAAGGCATTTAATTCATATTATTACTTTGAATGTCCCACATGTAAAACATATACCTTAAATAATTGATTTGTTTAAGTGCCATAAAATGATGTGCTTTGTATGAGATAACACTCTTTTGAATCTTGTTTTCCCTAAGTGAAGAAAAGTCCTATATGTTTCGTAGTGTTTCTAAAATGATGCCAACCTAAGAAAAAAGTAAAAAATGTAAATGAAATATGAACAAAAGTAAATGAAATGAATTTTTGTGCGATTGTGATGAATATCTCACACACCTTAAATGAAGACAAAATAGTTAAAAATGTTTAATATGATCTTGAAACAAATGAAAATAATGGTACATATCCTAAGTGATCAACATTCTAACAATGAAAACTTGTAATATTCAAGGAAGGAGTCTTGTTCACATTCATAACCAAGTTTTAAAACAAAGGTGCTAATCAATTAAGTAATCTAAAAAGGAAAAGTAAATTAGTATATTCTATGTATCTTGTGGGTTAGCAATCTCTCTCTTATTCATCCCTTGGTCCCTCTTTATGGTTGGTACTATGCTTATTGGAGCCAATGTGTTGTGAGCTATTGTTACTCCATTCATGTGATTATGAGTTTGAAGGAGTACTAATTTCCTTAAACCATGTTTAACACATACTATTTATGTGACTATAAAACAAGCCATGTGATGTGCTTAGTGATGATCAAATATCCCCCCCTCTCTCTCTCTTCATTCTTATAATTCCTATTTTATTTTTCCATCATTTGATGGGATGTATGTGATTTAACGCTCATTTGAGTAGTATGTGTTTTTCTTATATGTTGTGTACTTGTTATAAGCTAGGAAAAATACACTACTAACAAGGAAGTAAAATACCAATAATCATACCTCCTCCTTCGTGTTCCATAGCAAACCTTAGAATGGGCTAGGAAACTTGGATTGAGCCCTGATTTTGTGATATGTAGGTGTTTTTCTTCAAAACGGAGCAAGACCTTCCTGCAACAACGATCCTCTTACTTTGCACTAGATGGGAAAAAAGATTATGAGGCTATTTTGGCATTAGGACAAGGCAAAATGATGTTCTTTGCTCAAAGGATGCAAGAACTTAGATATGGCATGCAAACTTATTCTCCGTGTGTTTAGAGGGGGGGTAAGGTTGTATTTATAGTTTGAGGGAGTGATTAACTTAGATTAATTTAAGTAATCATGGTTTGAAAATGCGGGCAAGATTAGATGAGTGGTTTGAAAATGTGGGCAAGATTAGGTGAGGGGGGACCACGAAGAATGGGTGAGGATTTGAATTATATTTTTAATTCATAAGTGGAGGATTTTAGGTGAGTGGGGACCACGAAGGGTGGGTGAGGATTTGAATTTGAATTTTTAATTCAATAGTAGAAAAACATGGAGAATAATGACATGTGGTGAGGATTGAGTTATTTTTTGGATTTAAAAATGGATAATTAATCAAATTATATTTGATTAATTCGAAGTGTATTTTTGTGGGAAATGAGGAAGGGGAATTATTTGATTTAGAATAGATGTGAAATTGGGGTGTCTACATTTGCCCCTCTTTGGAAGGGTACTATGAAAGTAGTGTCCTTTCAAAGAAAGTAGACGGTATGGGGGAAGAATTCAATCTACTTTCTAAAAGGTAGAGCGAATAGAAAGTGGTGAGTGACGGATGTCATAGTATCCTCTAAGACAAAAATGTCATGAAAAGATGTGATTATGGATAGATGTGGTGATGCCCCCTTGAGAGGACTGACGAGAATGGAATATACGACAGAACTCTCGAAAAGAAGGGAAATGGATTCTGCGAAGAAGAAGACGATAATGGAGTGGAAGAGACTGGAATGACCGCACGACGCAAATGGAGAAATGATTCAATCGACCTTGAATGCTAGGTGTGAGGGTGTGTGGGAAAGAGAAAAGGGAATAGATAGGATTGGGGGTTGATTACGAGAAGAGTAAGGGAGATAGGGGAGGGGGAAAAAAGGAATGAAAGAGGTATAAATAAGAGAGAGGGATGATAGGGGAAAAAGGGAATGATGAAGGACAAACAAGGCAAAAATAGGAAAATGACAGAGTAGAGGGTGAAGGGATGAAATAGAGAGATGTGTAAAATGAAGGAAGCAACAGAGATAGTAAATAGGGATGCGTGGAAGTGAAATAAATGATAGAGAGAAGAAAAGTAGGAAACGGGAAAGGATAAATAAGAAGGAGAAAATGAGGTGGGAGTAGGGGGAAATGGAGGAAAATGGAAAGAGGATGAAAGAAGAAGTAAAATGGAGAAAAAAAGAAACTATGAGGGGCGAGGAAAGTTTGAAAAAGAGGAGAGAAAGGAAGAGAAATAGATACAGAATGAACGAAAAGGTAGGGGTGATAAAGAAAAGGAGAAGTGGTCAGAAGAAACGTGAAAATTAGGGAGAGGAAAGGAAGATAGAACGAATACAAGGAGAAGATTGAAGGAATCGTGTCATTGCGAGGAAGACCAAGGCAAATAATATGGAACAGACCGTATGGAGATGCATGTGGAGGGTGGTATGATAAAAAAGACAGGACAACGCTGAACAACCAGGTTATCGATGGGGAAGTAAGGAGGAAACGTGATGGAAAAAGGGGAAGAAGACGATACAGGGGAAGGGAAATAAGAGGAGGGGTGGGAGAGAGAAGAGGATAATAAAGAAAATGATATAGAAGGAAGGGAATACCGAAAGGGGGTAATAAGTGGAAATGGAACGGTATAAGGAATGTTCAAAGAAGAAAGAGGGGAGGAATGGCATCGATTGGAAAAGATGTGGAGATGCATGAAATGAGGATACTAGGATGACGAGAAAATAGGAAAAGGATGTATGATGAAGATAGTAAAGATATTGAAGAGGGTAAAGAGGAGATGGAGAGATGGGTAAGAAGCGACAAGAAAGGGTGGGAGTGAGGGAAAATAATAGGAGAGAAAAGAGAATGGGGGATAGAAGAGGCAATGCCAATGAAAGGATGTTAGGGAAATCCCTTTTACAATGAGTGGTGGGGAAGGGTGAGAGAAAAAATGAAGAAAAGGAGAAAGCTAATGAGGATTGGAAAGGGTAACGCCAACAAAGGGACGTTAGGGAGAACCCTTTGATAATGAGTGGTGGGCTTAGAAGAGGGAAGGAATGAAGGGAAACTCTATAAGGTCCAAGGGAGTGAATGAGATCGTGCGGAATGAGGATTGATGATTTTTAGGGAAAACCCGTTCACAATTATTAGCTCGGGAAAAGAAGATGATGATGAAAGAATGATATAGGAGTGTTAACAATAATGGCGAATGTGTGTGGGTAGAAATGTGGGGGGAATTTGAGAAGATGAAGTGGAAAGAGTGAAGAAGATGAGAGGGATGAGTTGGGACTAAGTGAAAGCGAGGAGAGGATGCGGGTGATAAGGATGAACGAGGTGAGGATGAAGAACAAAGACATGAAAATAATGGGAAGAAACAGTATGAAGGATGATGGAGCAAGAAGGGGAAAATGGAGGAAAAGAATGTGATTGTAGATGGAAGAGATTAGATGTATGGTGTAAGAGGATATGTGGAGAAAGGATAATAGTAGGAGGAAAAAGTGGGTAGTAGGAGATACCAGGTGGAAGAAGCGATCAACAAAGTGAACAAAGAATGAGGCGGGGGAGAAGTTCACGATGACAAGTTAAGTGTAGGGAGGACCCTAACATAAGATTGTCATGTGACGAAAGTGGTTAAGTAAGACTGCCATGTGAGCAAAACTAGAGATGATAAATGGTCAAGCGAGAAGTAGTGTTTGCGAGAATTGAAAAGGAGGTGAAAAGATGTGATAATGGGGAATGCCAAGAAAAAATGAAGGGTGAAGGGTGTGTAGTGATGGGGAAAGGCAAGGAGACAGATCATCCTTAAGAGGGACTCTTAAGTGAGATCGCCATGCCAGGTGAGTGGTTAACTAAGATTGCCAAGCAGAGGAGGGTGATAGTGGTGGTAAAAAGATGTGATGACGGGGAATGAAGAGGAAATATGGATGGTGAGATTGGAGAGTGATGGGCAAGTGTAAGATGACATGTCGTGCTTAAGAGAATATCTTAAGTAAGATCGTCATACTGCTGGAGAGTTTTTGTAAGGTCACCCAACCGACAGGGATGATATGCAAGGAGAAAGACAAAATGATATTGGGGACAGGGGTGGAATGGTAGATTGAAGAAAATGATTGCGACGAGATGCGGGAGAAATAAGATGGGGGAAATATGATGGGATGGGGGAAAGCTATAGGGCAGATCAACCTTAAGTGGAAGTCTTAAGTAAGATTTCCATGTGGCTGGAATGGTTAAGTAAGATTGCCAAGCTGAGGAAGAAGATGGATGATGTTAGAGTTGGTGGGAATAGGGTATGACAGAATGGACTGAAGGGGAACCCTCAAGTGAATTTTCCATACTATGAAAGTGTGTAAGTAGGATGACCAGGCATAAGACGGATTTGGGGAAGGATGAGAAAAGAGTGAGTGGGGTATGCCTGAGTGGTATATGATATGAGATGAGGCGATAATAATAAAGAAAGGAAACAAAGGAGTGTAACATGAATGGATGAAGGAATATATGTAGTGGAGGGCAGAGAGTGTGAGGGGAATCCTCAATTGGGATGCCCGCGTGGTGATAGTAATGATGCGAGAATGGGAAGCAGAAGAGGTGGAATGGAAATATGTGTTTGGTGGTGATGGTTGTTTGATGAGAGGGAAGGTGGTGAAGAAGCTGCTACATTGGGAAGATCTTAGGGAGAGGGTAAACCTCCACGGAGGATTCCATATAGAAGGGGTTATTAAGTAATATTGTCAAGCGAGAAGCAAAAGGGTGAAAGGAAAGAATACAAATGGGTGAGAGGGGATAGGAATGGTGATAAGGGTAATATGGGTATAACTGGCGGATGAGTAAAAATGAGGAGTGAGGATGAATGGATCAAATACATGGTGATCATGGTGGGGGAGAAAGAGCTGCTGGATAGTGAATGCTACTTGAGAAAGATCGTCAAGTAGAATTCGCAAACTGCAACGGTGATCAAGTATGATTCCCAAACTGGAGAATGCATTAGTATGGGTGAATGGATGGGGTGCAAAGTAAGATGTTGATCATGCAAGAAGATACTCACGTGACGAAGAGCATCTTAATTTTAATATAGCACATAACAGGATGCATCGTGATATAAAATATCAGGATGACTAGACTGTAATATGCGTGATAGCATAGACAGGGGCCATCAAAAAAGGTTTGGTGCCCGGTATGATATGCAAATGGAAAAGAGCATAGACAGAGGCCATCAAGAAAGTATGATGCCCCAGTACGACATGCAATCATAACATAAGAATATTGCAGAGAACACCAGGATACATAAAATCAAGATGCCCCCTATAATATAGCAAGATGCAAGAAAGTAATTAATAATTTACAACTAATAATGCAACATAAGAACCAATAAACATGTCCCTAACGTGTTCCACAGTGAGGATTGATTGGATGTGCCCCCAAGAAGGGGTACGAGGACATAGTAAAGCATTAGGTCATTGTCCTCAAACAAGGAAACAATAAGAGCCGGATTTACCCCAAGCGAGGATTCACGCGAGGAGAAGTGGTTTTGAATTTGGTAGTCATAAGATGATTGGATCATTCGTTGGGGATAATAGTTCAAAGGTTAAATTATGTTGGTTATTTTAGAGTTGTTTTTTATTTTTTATTATATATATATATATATATATATATATATATATATATATATATATTCTAATGTTTTTTAATTTTTTGACGATTCTGTGTAATGTCTTTGACTTTTTTAACGATTTTCAAATGTTTTTAGATTTTTGACAATTCTTGTTAATGGTTTTAGATTTTTGACGATTCTGTGTAATGTCTTTGGATTTTTGACGAGTATTTCTAATGTTTTTAGATTTTTGACAAGTTCTAATTTTTTTGTTGGATTTTAGATGATTGTTTCTAATGTTTTTGGGTTTTCGACAATTTTCAAATATTTTTAGATTTTTAGATTTTTACACTGTTTTTAAATTTTTGACAATTTTCAAATGTTTTTAGATTTTTACATTGTGATTGACAATTTATGGACCAGAGTGCAGACTTTTTTTTGAGAGGCGATAAAAATAGATATTATCCATATGTACCGTGTTCCGTGTTATAACTTATGCTCAGAATAACACAAATTCTCTTTCCATTGGCAGGATATGGTGGTGATGATATGATGAAAAAAATTCTAGCTCCATTCTTGACTCCACACAACTAGTAAGATGTGTGGGCTCATCACCGAAAATCAAGAAGGACGCAGGAGGTAGATAATGAATATATAGACAAATGCTAACAAAAATCCTTTGGGAAATTTTGACTCCATTCTTCATAATGGTACTGAACCAGTTTCAAAAATGGCTTTCACTTTATGAGTCACATGCTAGACTTAGACAGTTATGTGGCCTGCTGATTGATAAGATAAGAGGTTAAGGGATAGTTCTCTCTTCACTTAGGCATCTAAATTACGTGTTTGGGGATTCTATAATTTGTAAGCACTGTAAGATTTTGTATTTTTGAAAGGATTCCCTATGCCTTGCCCTATGCTACTAGTGAGAAGCAAGGGCTCATAACTAAAGGTAAAATATAGGCGAGTGAATTTTATTTTTGTTTTTTTTTTCTTGAATATTTTGAAATATTTTTATGCTTGTATAAGAATGACCCTCTATGCTTTGTCCTATGCCACTTGTAAGAGGCAAGGGTTTATCACCGAAGACAAGACGTAGACGAGTAAGGGCACCTTCCTCCATTCCCAGTCTCACACTACCAATAAGAAGTGTGGGCTCAACACTAAAGACTATGAAGGACGAAAGATGTGACAATGAATTATTCATACGTTATTAAATTGATGGATTTTTTAACAATAATGCTTTATATTTGGGAAGAAATGTCTGCCCCCAATCTCAACCTCACATGACTAGTAGGATGTGAGGGTTCAACACCGAAGACTGAGATGGACGACCAAATGAACTGGGTAACGAAATTTAGAGTTTCGTTATGAAAGAGAGAATGTATTTGAAGGGAATATATTACCATCAGTAAGCTTCTAGGTATGACCATAGAGGAAAGTGACTGAAAATAGAAGAAGTATGACCCTCACAAACTTAATAGGATTTATATTAGTACTTGTCTCATGATGATAAATATAAAGATGTGATTTTGATAATGAAAATGTCTGCTAATGGAAATGAATAAATTTATTTGAAGATAAGCAAGATAGAAGGAACAATGTACACATTGTTGTTTCCCGGAATATAGAGTGCTTTCAAGAATAGAATTTCTTTGAATGGAATGCATTCATGGGTTTTTCAAGGACTTGGCCTATGTCAATGGCCAATTCATAAGCTCCAAACCTAAAATTACCTATGATTTCGTTGGGCTCAAATTTTTCTTGTTTGTCTCGTTCTTTGGGTGTATTCTTTCGATTTTCTTTCAGAATGAGATCATTGATCTTAAATTTTCTAGGTTTGAATTTTTCATTGTAGCTACGCCATAGCCAATTTTGATATAATGGAAGACGATCTAGGGCATTAAGTTGTTTTTCATCAAGAAGCTCAAGTTCACTAAGGCGTGAGTGTTGATAATAATCTTGATTGATTACATCTTTGAGGGATATTCTGAAGGATGAAAATTCAACCTTGACATGTAAAACAGCTTCCCAACCATAAACAAAGTAGAAGAGAGTGGCTCCAATAGGTGTGTGATAAGATGTGCGGTAAGCCCAAAGAGTGGGATAAATTTGGCTTAGCCAATAGCTTCCATGTGTGTTGACAATGATGGTTTGTGTTATTTGGTTTTTTGTTTCTATTTGTCCATTAATTGATTGTTTTGAGGATAGATTCACAATTAAGGATGGAAAAGGTTGTGTAAAGATATTCCTAGGTATAAGTACCTCGTAGAATGGATGCACGTAGAAGTCTTGACAAGTGAGACTAATTAGTGATGAGATGCCTGCAAGATCGATAGTTGAAAGCATGATGGACACGACAGGTTGTATTGTCACAAGTGTCCAAACTCGATGTGGTTGTGTTTCGAAAAAAAGGCTAGAGATGTTAGGCATAAGAGCCAATATTGGAAGAATAGAATCAAACTTAATGGTACCTGTTGATGGAACCTCGTCTGTAGTGTCTACAGTAATATCAAGGTTTGAAAGGGAGTCTTGAAACGAGATCAAGGTTTCGTTAAATGTTAGAAGAATGTTGTCGCCCAAAACAGGTTCAATATATGTTTGGGCTGAAAGAGAGTCTTGAAATAAGTTCAAGTGCTTAGTAGATGTGGGAAGAATATTGTTGTCCAAAATAGGTTTAATGTATGGTTGGGTTGAAAGAGTGTCTTGAAATAAGTTCAAGTGCTCAGTAGATGCTGGAAGAATATTGTTGTCCAAAACAGGTTCAATGTATGTTTGGGTTAAAAGAGAGTCTTGAAATAAGTTCAAGTGCTCAGTAGATGTTGGAAGAATGTTGTTGTCTAAAACAAGTTCAATGTATGTTTGAACTAATGGAAGGAAATTTGAAGAACATATGGATTGGTTTAGAATTAGAGAGTCTTGATTGTCATCGTCATGATCTCGTGGAATTTCAGTATATATAGGAGTTTTGACAGTAGTTAGCTCTTCATGGAAAGTTGTGGTATTGGATGTGTCGTTGGTTGCAAGAGCATTGTCATCAAGTTCTACAGAGATGATGTCATCATCAATTAAGCCTTTGACGTAATTCTTAAATCGCACACATTTATCTATGTGATGACCATCAATGCGATGAAAGTCACAGTATGTGTTAGGTTTGTACCAACATGACTTAGCTTCCCCTTTGACAAAGGGTTTTGTAATTGGATATCTTATTAGTTTAGCCTCTTTTAGTTGATGAAAAACACTAAAGAGACTTTCTCCAAGGGAAGTAAACTGACGTTGGACTTTACGTGAACTGATTTCTTCTTGAGGTTGTATGATCGGCTTTTTGGGTGATTGCTCATTGATTTGGGTAGCCATATGAGAGAGTTATGTTGTCATCTTATTAATTTGTTCTAATAGCTCATTATGTGATGTTTTTCGTGAATTCATCATGTTTGAAAGAGAGGGAGAATGAAGAAAGGTGTGATGAAGAAATCAACCTATTGATTGTGATCTTTGTTTTGGCTCGATCGAGTTTTAACAAGTAAGGCTATAAGGAGAAAGCTTAAAAAAAGCTACTCGGGAGAAATATGTGATAGCTTAAATAATCTATAATGAAAATGGTTTAGATTTGGCTTAAAAAAACTCTGAATTGTTGACGTGGAGAGTAACCCAAACAGGTTAATCGTGATATGGTTGTGATATAACTCAAAATGAGTTATGAAAGGATTTGTGTTGGCTGCGATTTGGATAAACACGATGGTGGATAGAATAATGAGTGAACTCAAACAAGTCACCAAATATTAGTTTGATATAGTTGGAAACAAGCTATGAAGGATGTTTTGACGATTGACGATTGACGATATGGGGAGTGAATGCTAGTCACTCAATATCAGTTGGATATAGCTGAAGATAAGCTATGGCAGATGTATTTTTAGTTGAAGCAAGCTAATGAAATTGGTGCGATATTTTGGTCTGTGTGGTTAGATTATTTGGATGTTTTCGCTTGGTATTGAATTGGTTGAGAACTAATTTTTTTGTGGAACACAACTAGGGTCTAAAATTTTACAATGAACACATTGATATCAACCAAGTTTTATGATAAAACAATGCTAAACTATTTTGTTTTCAAATAGCAAGCAATCATGTGGATTCAATTGTTTTGGCTTATGAGGTAACTTCTTCAGGAATGATCATTGTTTCATACAATCATACAAGTATGCTGTGAAATGGTGGATGCAGGCTCTTATTACTCCAAGAAGATGCGTTCTCTAATATACCCTAGTCCTGATATACCTAATTCTGTACAAGGACAAAATTGGTACAGGGAACCCTTAGAGCACTGGAGGAGACTCACCAATTCTTACTTGTCTGTTTCGGAGTGAATCACCACGTTCAGAACAGGTTTTGTGAAAAGGTGGAAGGTTATGGAGGGATGAATGTGTATGGTGTCCTTATAACTCCCTGAAGATTTACAGGGACGATGCCCAGGCTTCGTTGTTACAGCTATTTAGGTGTGACTCGCATGCACTGCACGACAGCATTACCTGTAAGTGAAGAGTAGCGACGAGGTAAATACCGAACGCTGTGATGAGACTAGGTCTCAAAGTGCAATGCAGATGTAAATGCTGTTGGTGTGTGGTAGTCAAGTCCACATCACCGGTGTAGCTTTGGTGGTGATGAAATCCACCTCGTCTATGTGCAAAAATAATATGATAAAGTGATTAACACAGGTTTCTTTCCAACTTGAAATAAATCACTAGCAGAAAATAATTACGTACCTGAGCGTACTTTTTTTTTGGTTTCAGCAGTTGTCTTTGAATGGTGGTATTTTTGCGGGATTTTTGTTGTTTTTGTTTTTATTTTATTTTTTGACAATATTCCAGCAACGCGGTTCTACAGAAAACAAATTAGTAGTTATCTTGCAAATGAAATGCCAGAAAAGTGATCGTGGTTGTTTTTGATTTGCCATATCGCTCAAAGGCGCAGGAAAAGAGCATACACAACCAACGACCAAACAAATATTAAGAATATGAAAAAGGAAAATAATTATTAAAATGACAGTTAGAAAACAAAGCTAGAGGATCCTGCAATGTTAGAACAAGAAACTAGAAAAAATTGTGACCGTTTCTGATTTTCCAGATCGCTCAAAGGCGCAAGAAAAGAGCATACGCGGATACAATTGGAATAGTTTTTTTTTAAATGTTAATAATTATTTCAATTAATCATGATTGCGAAATATCGATAATGATTATTTTCACAAAAAAGAAAAACGATGAAAGAAGAGGGTGAAAATGTTACTTAGAAGTGTTGTAGTGGAAAATTGAAATGTAAGGCAAAAAATTAAAAATTAAAAAAAAAAAGTTGTGTAGAGCCCGAGTGGTCTCACGTTTCTGATTTCCAATATCACTTTTGAAGTGCGAGGAAAGAGCATACGTGTGAGGTTGTTACGTGAAATAAAATAAAAATAATAATTTAAAAAAAACTATAATTTTGTTGTTTTTTTGTTAAAAAGACAAGTGTTAGAAGAAATGAAACTAAAAATATTATGTAAGTCCAAATCAATTTTTTTTTTCTTTGTGTAGATATTTTCAATACCTTTCCGTTAAAAAAAATGAAGTTATTCTGAGTTTGGGAGTAAAAGTTATGATGTCCGGAAGATGGGCTATGGTAGCACTTTGAATGAAAATTTTGAATGTGAGAAAAACATCCCGGGAGCTGTTTTTTTTATTTTCTGACTTTTGTACTTTACCTAAGAAGCTAAAATTTTGACAACAAGGTTAAAAAAGAACAAGAAACAGAAATAAAGAGTTAGATCACAAAATGATTGATTAAAATAAAAGAAAAAAAATGATTAACTTCCTACAAAGTAGTTATTTTAGCAAAAGTAAATAAATAAATGCATTTTCCGGATTGGTTGTCCCATGACAGTAAGATGATAAACTAATGGCTAGTTCATGTGTTTCTACAGATGACAAGTAAATAGAAAAATTAAAACTGGGAACTAAACACTAAGCACCGAGGAGATCAAAGACAGGATGAGCTTCAGAGGTTCATTGTTGCTATAACCTGCAGATACACCACAAGACACCACACAACAAAAACACTACCCAAAGCGTGAAGGTTAACCAAAGAAGACGATAAGGAACAGAAAAGAAAATAATAATGAATAATAATAAACAAAGAATAGATAAAACCACTAATTGGGAAATTAATGGTAACAAATCGAAAGTAACCGGGTGTACCAGAATGTAAGCTAGGAAAAATACACTACTAACAAGGAAGTAAAATACCAATAATCATACCTCCTCCTTCGCGTTCCGTAGCAAACCTCAGAATGGGCTAGGAAACTTGGATTGAGCCCTGATTTTGTGATATGTAGGTGCTTTTCTTCAATACAGAGCAAGACCTTCCTGCAACAACGATCCTCTTACTTTGCACTAGATGGGAAAAAAGATTATGAGACTATTTTGGCATTAGGACAAGGCAAAAGGATGTTATTTGCTCAAAGGATGCAAGAACTTAGATATAGCATGCAAGCTTATTCTTCGTGTGTTTAGAGGGGGGGTAAGGTTGTATTTATAGCCTGGGGGAGTGATTAACTTAGATTAATTTAAGTAATCATGGTTTGAAAATGTGGGCAAGATTAAATGGGTGGTTTGAAAATGTGGACAAGATTAGGTGAGTGGTTTGAAAATGCGGGCAAGATTAGATGAGTGGTTTGAAAATGTGAGTAAGATTAGGTGAGTGGGGACCATGAAGAATGGGTGAGGATTTGAATTATATTTTTAATTCATAAGTGGAGGATTTTAAGTGAGTGGGGACAATGAAGGGTGGGTGAGGATTTGAATTTGAATTTTTAATTCAATAGTAGAAAAACATGGAGAATAATGACATGTGGTGAGGATTGGGTTATTTTTTGGATTTAAAAATGGATAATTAATCAAATTATATTTGATTAATTCGAAGTGTATTTTTGTGGGAAATGAGGAAGGGGAATTAATTGATTTATAATAGATGTGAAATTGGGGTGTCTATACTTGTTTAGTACTCATTGTGAGACTAACAAGTGTTTTGTGTGTATGGAGGAAAGTAGGGTCATTATGGAGGGATAAGTAAAGATAAAACTGAAGTAAACCTTGTGTGACATTATAGAGAAACCAAATGTATGTGTGCTTTGTTCTAGTGGAGATATAATCGAGTTTGAAATAAACCATGTGGAGGGATAAGTGGCATGCACTTTATTTTACTAGAGGAACCAAGAACTTAAGCCCCATACCTTAGTGGAGCGATAAGTAGTATGGATTGACCCTAGTTCCCTTTGCAAGCCATTAGAGGCTTGGTAGTGTGTGCTAATGTTACAAATGTTCCTAACCCTCTCTTTTTGAGCCTCTTACGAAGACTTGACATGGTGATACATATTTGATTAAATGTATTTTCTCCTTCTCTTAATGCTTAACCCTTGTGGAATTAATTGGTTTCTATTTTGGAATGCATGTGCATTGATCTATGTGTTGTATCTTCTTGTATGCATGAGTATGCTTTGTATGTGTGTATGTTGGGGACTTGTATTGCCAAAGGTGGAGGGATAAGTGTTATTATGGTGTATAGGGTCTCTTATTTATTTTGGGAGGAAACAATGGTTGGTGAGAATAGTCTTAGTGGAGTGATAAGTGCAGAGGGATAAGTGTGTTTTCATGTGTGGTTTCATGAGTTCTTTGGAGAAACCAAATGCTAGTCTCCCTTCCTTAGTGGAGGGATAAGTGGAAGTATTGGCACCATTTCCTCTTGGCAAGCTATGTTATAGCCTGATGGTATTATACTCTCCTTTCTATTGTTTAGTTGACATAATCATCTCCTTGTTTGGAGGTACATGCGAAATGATGCATGTTGTGTTTTGGTTCAAGCATTGTGTTGTTGTTGTGTGGGCCCAAGTGATAATGCAAGTGTTGTTGATAAGTTTTGTAAGCTTTTAAGTTTATCAAAAAATTATTCATGTTTTGGTTGTGTTATTAGTGTGGGCATTACAACATTTATACAACATAATTCGAGGCACTTGCAATGTTGTATACATTACATATATTTAGGTAGTATCTTCTGTCTACACCATTTACATTTTTTCCCACTCACAAAGTATTGAAGTAGCCCTGCGATCACACGAGTCTTATAGGTAATATTTTGAACTTATTAGTTTTTATTCAAGTGTTGAAATTCAAAGTGGTGGTGAAACTAGGGAATCTTTATGATAGACTAGAATCCCTATCCTAAGTCAAATTGGTTAAACATGTGAACAAAATAGAGGTGTAGTTACTTGATTCTCAATTGTTTTTACTTAGTGTAGTTTCATATGAGTTGGAAAAGTTAGCAGTGTTCCTTGCATTGTGCCATACACATCCCCCTATATTGTTAAGAAAATACAACATCTTGTAGTAATCAATATTAATTTAGTTTATCATAGGAACATTGATGATATCCACTAATGGTGCATGATTGATCATAGCCACATATCTATACTTCGAGAGGCCCATGTGAAGAAATAGTAGGTGAATGTTACACAAGAGGCCACAATGAAAGAAGTAGTGAATGTTGGGTTGTGGTGGTCGACTCTCTTATGTGATTTTAAAGAATTTTCTCATAAGTGTGATATTTGTTACTGGGTTTTAAATTTCAATAGATGTGAACCCATGTTCATGTTGGGAGCATGTAAAAAATGGGTGGTGGGGCTTTTGGTGCTGACCAAGGATAAAACACTAATCAATTTCACAAGATGGGGTTATTTTTCCTACAATGTCATGCTTTTGGGATAAAGTACGTCTCACTTGTGTTCTTTAGGAATGTTGTCTCTACGTTCAATTATTTCATCTACACATTTTTATAGTTTTGCTTCAATAATGGATTTTTTATGGTTTGATAATGATCATGTGTGCTATGCCTTGTGTTTAAGTGTTGTGGAGTTACAAATGTCTCTCAACCCCAAGAAGTATGTGTTTGTGGTTCCCTTCAAAACATTGTTGGGAGAGGTTATTTGTGAGGAGGGTGTGTTGGTTGGCTTGAACAAGATCACCGTAACACTATAACTTGTAATATCATGGATGTCACAAGATGTCCATGCATTCCTATGAAATACATGGTTTTGCATGAAAATATTTAAGAAGCACCCTAAATATGGGTCTCCTTTACATATTTATTCATTAAAAATTGTGTTTTCAAGTGAACATAGAGGAAACAACACAACTTCTCCAAGTTGAACAAGCAATTGGCTAATGCCCACACTCTAATTTTTGTATTGGTAGGAGTTCCAATTTCACATGAATTTATCTAGATTATCGTTTAATGCCATTCTAGCACAACTAAGAGATAAGAAAGGTAGACTATCCAATCTACTTTACAAGAAATCCACTTTCATATGAAGAGCACAATTACACAACCTAATATGAGGTGCCTACAATGGGTATGCACTGTAAAAGTTCAAGCAATACCTTTTAGACACACCATCTACATTTTAGACTGCCCAAGAAGAATTATAGTACCTTGTTAACACTTGAATATTAAAAATTGAATTTATAGATGGTAAATTGTATTTCAAGTGATTGCGTTCAAGATGGTGAAACAACATTTCTAAAATATTGGACTTATGTAAGTTCCCCCAAAAAAGAATTTTATTTCAAATAAATGAGACTCAATAGAAAATAGTTGGACTCATTTAAGTAAATAAGACTGCACTATATTTGTATGATTTATAAAATTATTGCTCTTTTATCAAATATCTTAGCAAAAAATAGTAAAATAATTATATTAAATTCAATATTTGATAATTAAAAATTAATAATAATAATATAATTTTAATTAATGATCAATAAATATTAATATTAAATAATAATAACATGGAAGTATGCATATGTAATAATTGTAAATTAAAATCCCTGATAAAGGGGTTGGTAAAAAAGTAATGCAAAAAAAAGCATTAAATGACAACCTCCTCTTAACGAATTTATTAAATTCAACTTCGATGGGGTTGCGAAAACAATCTTGGTTGGGATGGCACATGTGGGACTTTCCACAATTCGTGTGGCACTTCTATCCTTGGTTTTGCCGAAGCTCTTGGACACTACAACAATAACCTCATGGAGACCAAGGCTCTTTGGCGTAGTCTCAAAATCACAAAGGATAATCTCGTTGGGTGAACCTCTTAATCGTAGGTGACTTGTAGATCGTCATCAATGTTGTAAACAAAAAGAACATGGAACATTGAAATCTGGCCCACACTGTGGAGGACTATATCACTCTTAATAGTCCAGGTTTGATTCTCCACACTTTCATAAGCGCTAACAAGGTAGCTGACTACCTTTCCAATCTTGGAGTGGATCTCAATTCCAAAAGTAAAAAATTAATTACTATGCAACCTGAGGATCTAAACAACAAAGTGGGAGAAATAATAAAATAAGATGGATTTGCCATGTCAATCCAAGTGGCGGTCACAGGGCTCGAGAAAATTTCCTTGTAATGATGGTAGGATTGATGCACAAATCCTACTCCACCCAAAGTTATTATTACCATAATTTTTTGCGTAGGGGAAGATATACTCCAACATGTGCGATGGGTTTTATAAGCTCTACCCTCCCTCTAATTTGGTCATTTGGTTTTGGAAAATTGGGCAAAAATATTTCACAGTTTTTCTAGTGGCTAATGAAGAAGGGGAAGAGTGAATTTGGGCCAACGAAGAGTACTAGAGCCATCAAAGGAAAGGTGACAACGGATAATACTATCCATGAGATGTAAAATAATCTCATTTATAAGTATTCCCTCGACGATGTACACCACTCTTTCCTTGGGTTGGTGAATGACTTGAAATTATGAAAACTTCTTAATGATGGGTGTCTACTTGACAAGGGCACGAGAATCACGGCTAAGGAAGCTATGGATTTTTTGTAGAAGATTTTGATTGTTGGGGTGAAGGATCCTAGGTTTCTTTATTGGATGTCTATAAACATCCTACATGCACAACTTTCGAATGGGCTTCGGAGCACAACTATGATGGAGGAGGTGGTCAAGGCCATGGGGGACCCGTGATAGTCATTTTCTCGACTCGACACTCTGAAAGTGGTGCATATAATTTTTTTGCAGATTTCCTCTAAGGGGCAAGTAATTCCTTTTCCATCTATGAGGACATGGAACAACTTGGGTTTGATATTGGGCTTTGGTTGGACTAGATATGGATGTTATCTAAGGTGCAAACTATTGAAAGTATTTCTCATGGAGAGAAGTTGGTTGCCATTTGTGTTTTCTAGGTATCTCGACAGATAAATTTAGGACTCCAAACTGGCAGAATTCTTAAACACCTTGATGATTGAGGAAGAATCCAAAGATGCAGGGAAACTAACTGTTATGGTCTCTAGCTCCTCAGAGGAGGGCGATGCTTAGCTAGGATTTTTTTGTGTCGTGTGTTTTTTAGTTTCAGTTAAAATAGTTTAGTTGTTTTTATACTCTCACCTCCTATAGGTGGTGCTAAAAATAAAACTCTATACCTAGTTCACTAGGTCATATTGTGTAAATATTTAAATAGGCCTGGAGCCCTTTTTTGACTTAAAATTTTTATAAATTCAATCATTTATCATATTTAACTAAATTTATTTATCATTTTAAGCATGATGGCAGCCAAATATCCATATGAGATTTATTGGTAACAAATCTCCCACCACTTTACTTGTACAACCAATCAATATTTATCTTAGAGGTGATTCAACATTAATGTTAAAGGTGAATCAACAATTGACATTTATTTTGAAGTGTGTATATTTTTATAACTCATGAGATGGGTTTATATGTTTAATATGGATTCAGTTGGTAATCTATCCATTCAAATCTATTTTTGAATTTGTTTCCAACCATGAACAATGCCTTCCTCCCTCGCATTAAACTCAAGGGTACATAAAAGAAACAAATGTTTTGTATGATGGGTAAAATACAGGTTCGCAACTTTTTCAATTATAGGGATCCAATCTAAGACTGACCATATCGTGTAGATATAAAGGTGCTCAAGGAGTGCTAAATTCATAAATCTAGAGGATAATAGCCCTAGCCTTAGGATAGCTATAGGTTTTCATGGCCTACAACTAAGATAAAGATAAACATCCTACTAGGATTTTAAAATAGAAAAGGGAAAAAACTAAGAGGGGGATAAAGCCAAGGGGTGTAGTAATAATAAGAAAATACAACAAACCAAATAAAACATACATCTACTCTAGCCTATAGTAATGGATGACCAATAACAACACACATACAAATATAAAATAAAAGACTAAAGAGGGTTAGAGCTACTTACCTGTGTGTGTGTGTGTGATCGTTGATGCATAATCCTCCTCATAAACAACAACACTGAGAGATAAATTATATGAGTAGAGAAGGGGAAATCTCAACAAGAAGACATCCAATCCTAACTCATTATGGTGATCCAAATAAAAAATAAGAAAGCTCCAAGACTCCAAAGTCAACTAAGAAGTGCAAGTAAGAGCAGATCATGTGTGACGTGGATGTAAAGCAAGAAAATCTAAAGTGGTTGGTATTGTGGTTTGAATAAATGTCAAAAATATATACCTAACACAATCACCCATGGGCCATGACATTGGCAATGTAAAATTTAAAACAAGCACAATCACCCATGGGTGATGACATCATCCTTGGGGGAAACCCTTAGGTCAAAGGATGAAAACATGGGGAATGATTAAATTAATACCCATGCTCACGAATATTCATTATTTAATTACCTTAATTAAAAATAATTTCCACCTCACCTAGACACCTCACCTCACCTAGAAACCTCATCACAAACCTATTCTTAGCATGTTTCCCTTTTACTAGGACTCAATATCCACTCACCATAACTAACTAAGACTTAGTCCTACCTACCTTAATTAACTAAGACTTAGTTCAACCCTAAAATCACATGCCTATTCTTCCTCTAACCACATTCCTGCTTATCTAAGCACAAGATTCCATTTTGATCTGGGAGAATAGATAGAGCTGGCCAAAAAGATAGCCAGGATCTACTATTTTGGGAAACCTAGGATATCCCGCCTTAAACGATGCCGGTCAACCCGAAACTGATGCCGGTCATCCTAAACCATTTTTCAGTTACCATATATTCACTTTGGTAACCTTGTTGGAGAGGTTGGCCACATTCTCAAGTTTTTGAATGAAGGAGATCTGCATGCAAGCAAGAACCAGAGCCCTTTCGCACATCCAGACAACTATAGCCAACACCAAGATGGATCCGAAGGTATTTGCATTCACGGTAGCATTTCGGGAAGCATAACCGCGACACTGAGCATAATTCCATAGATCAACCATCACCATCATCCAGCCATCAAACCTGCAACACTAGTAAGTGTATCTTATAACCTACATCATTTCATACTTTATTCAGTTTACAAAGTTTCTTCACTTCTGTTTATCAGCCTTCTATTTACATTTTTCATCCCACCAATGTTACCTCCCTGTGAATCCAACCATTCCACCACCCACAATCATTTAATCACCTATACCTGATTCCTGAATATCTCTGAGTACCCCCAACACTGTTGCAAACCTCCACCTCACACCTAACCATTCTCCTTACCATCTCTATTTAATCTCAGAAAAACCCCAAAAACCAAGTTTCATTGAGTTTCTATCATCCCTTAAAAACTATACCAACGCTACCCAGATTATCCATGACCAAATCCTTCATTACCTTACTCTCTAAACCATCATTGGTCATACCTTGATCGATCGGTCTCTGTATTTGGTAATCCTGCCAATAACATAAACTTAATAACCTACATCCAAGTAACCCAAGCTACCCAGAATCTGACCCTGACCTATTCCAGCACCTTGACTACCTACCCTACTTCCAGATCTGATCATAACCTAGCATGTTATATTAGATTTTCTTATTGTATTTGGATGAGATACCTAAATCATATCAACTACAGTAGGACATTATTTATTTACGAAATTTCTTACATTAAGTTGTATTAAACAGTGGGTTGACTGCCACCAAGGAAGTACCACACTTCCTGGATCTAGCACACGCTAGGCAACCCACTGAACATATATTGTTTAACTCTCTTTTGTGGTCTTGTTTTGTATTTCAGGTAGTTCCTCCTAGCCAAAAGGAAGCTCTCACAGTCAGCATTGGATCAAGAATTCAGAACACACGTACAACCTCCAACCGACCATCACAACAGGTATTCCTCCTTGGCCCATCACCTTATCTGTTTCATCAAATCCATAAAGAAAATGGTGAAACATTTTGGCACGCCGGTGGGACCCATCAGGGGTTATTTTGCATTTTATTCATTCCTAGGTGAAAGTTGTGTGTTTGTTTCCCTTTTGAAAAGATTCCACATTAATTTTCTTCTCTGAAATCTTCCCCTTCTTTCTATTGTCTAAAAGCAATCATGTTTTTGGTGCTTTAAAAAGAATACGTCTTTCTTTCATTAGCATTGCATTAGTGAAAGAGCATCCCTCTTCCTGTTCATCACTTGCTACATCGAATATCATATTTCAATTTGGGTTTAAAACACTTGCATGAAATTTTGATTTGTTGCATTATATCTCACATTAAAACTGAGGGAAACCTATACGCTGGAAGTCATGCCCAGCTGATGGTTGACACAACTGAATCATAGAAAGCACATTCTCTTTTCTCTCTCTTTGCCAAACTGCACAAATTGGAATATACACATCTTCTTAAACAACATCCCACCTAGAAGAAGCTGTCAATGATCACACAATCAGAGGATTGATAGTGGGCACCCAGCTGGTTATCTCTGTCCAGTCACCCATCAGAGAAAGGCCTGCCCCTGCCAAAACATAACCTGAAACCTCACCTTTAGAATTTCCTTCTTCGTAGGAAGCCTTCCCAACCAAAAACTCTATTCTAAATTCACAAGTCAGTATTTTAAATAACATAAGCTAAACACACTAAATTCACTTGTAGGATTACGTGTTTTTCTTAGCTTTGTTCTTGACTTGCGTTTTGAGTTGTGAGATCACGTTTCTTCACTTGCTTCTTCCTTTCACACTCATCATTATAATTGGTGTATTCCAACTGTTTCTGAGTGTGTCAGGACTCATTTTTTTTACCATATTCAGACTTCTGGGTTAGTGTCCCATTCAATTTTAATTCACAAAAAACAAATTTTCTTCATTCTACAGATTTCGTAGTAACCGGCATCAGTCAACAGACCATCGTCAGTTTACATCTGACTGTCATCGGTTTATCTGACTGGTGTCAGTTCCCTGTGATTTTGGTCAGTTTACCCAAAGAGCACTCATCTCATCTTATTCTCTATTTAAAATCTCTGGACATCACCATATCCTCTGCATTATGATATTATTGACTAAATATAGCTTCCATAGTTGACTTTCCTCAGTTTCTGTCTCACTTGCTCAAACTGTTGCTTCCCCATAGTAACCAATATGTTGTTGTGACTGTCATCGGTCACCTAATAACCAACATCAGTTTGTCTGACCGACATCGGTCCTTCTATTTTGATTTTTAATCAAAGCACCTGTTAGTTCACCCCTCATAATCAATTCTTTTCCATCCCTGTTGTTCTCTATGTCACTTGAAAGGTATAGTTCATCTAGCATATGCTAATTCACATGGTTTTGATGCACAATTAAGCCAATGCTCTTGTGCTTCACGCTAGCCTTCAGCCACTTCCACCTAGCCCATCACCCCCTTATATCTTATCACCCATGGATCCAACTCAGTCTATCACCATTAATACTGGCAATGAGGAGTTCACAAGACTTCTTGACCAGAATCCCACTACCCTCCAATACTACCTTGCTCATTCTTCTACTTGGGATTCCTCAGGATAGTTAATATACGACATGCCCATATCTATCCCTCCTACTCTCACCCCCACCTCTGCATCAGCTAGCACCATCTCAGTGCTATTGTCATCCACTTTACCACATGTGGTGTCTCAGTTAGATCCCATAACTGCTATAACTACAACATCTATGTCATCTATCGCACCCACGATGTCATTTGTCCCTCTGACAGCCACCTTAAGTATAGCCCCATCTGCACCCACTACCTCACATATACCTATTGCATCACAACCACCTCCGGTGTTAGAAACTTACACCCCTTTCCAGAACCTCATCCTTTCTATCCGCAGTCCTTACCCCCAATCACCACTAGAGTTGTTACGACTACCCCACCCACTTACACATACTACCAACAACCCCTGACCTCGTCTATCACTTATTCTGGCTATGTGCCACCTACATCTATTCCTCCTACATAGTTCTCATACTCAGCACCACCATACACTAGCATACCACCCACCTCATACATTCAACATCAACCCCCTTTTTCTGCAGGGGGCACCCACTCATCACAACCTACCAACGACCTCATTAAGATGATGATGGAAAAGATGCAGACCCTAGAAGCATCTGTTTCTGGCTCCCATAATTCTTTAACTTATGATGAAATCTGTAATGAGCCTATCCATCCATCTATTCCCATTCACCCATATCTTGTGCATTGGGAAATGCCTAAATTCAATCGTTTCAATAGTAAAGAGGACCCGCAATAACACTTGCAGTCATTCAAGCATGGGTGCTACCTAATTGCACATGATGATGCTTTGCTCTTACAGACATTTCCCATGTCCTTAACAGGACCCACCTTAGATTGGTACAATAGTGGACTACCTAGACATTCCATTTACTCCTTTAATCAAGTGGCTCAAACTCCTTAGACCACTTTTCAATCAATGTTATCGAGAAAGTCACCATGACCGATCTCTATTCAACCCGAAAGTATGAAGATGAATCTATCACATATTTTGTTTCCCGCTGGCGGAGTCTTATCAACCAATTAACATTCCAACTACCTCAGACTAAACTTATTGAGTTGTTCACTAGAGCTTGTGCCAGACACATCTCACCAACTCTGTAGGTACAAACCTTCTGAACCTTTGATGAAGTGTTCACCATGGCACCAAAGCTTGAAATGTGTGCCATTGAAGAAAATAAAATCTAGTTACGAAACTAGAACACCCCATTTAAATCAAATATTCTTCTTCATCTTCAAAATCTCAAAATAACTATTCAAAGGCCAAAGGATCTGCCAACGCGGTAGTCCTCAGGGTAGGACCATCTCATCCTTCTAATCAAGCCCAACCTTCTTCCAATCTTTCCCCTGTCTAGGCCTTTCAGCTTCGGCAGGAACAACGGAAGTACACTTCAATTGGAGAACCCTATTCCTCAGTCTTGGAAAAGCTTCTTAAAGTTGGAGCCATTACACTTCCTCCCATAAAACCTCATACAGGTTTCAATCCTTCCCATCCTATGCCTGCATGGTATAAAGAACACGACTACTATAATTACCATCACGTCAAAGGCCATAGTGATGGTAACTGCATAACTTTTAAGAACATTGTCCAAGAGATGATAGATAATGGAGACCTTGTCATGGACAACCCGAATGCACCGACAAATCAAAATTTACACATATTTAAAAAACCATTCCCTAACCATAAACCGTCATCTAATCAAAATAGTGAACCTTCATCCAGTGACAACAATGTCTGTGAAGTCCACGTGGTTTTTGATATCATACCAACCATTCCTCAAATCCCACCTATTTCATCTATTGAGGAAATTATGGCATGAGATCCTCTACCCATAGAGGAGCATACCTATTCTATTCCTTCACCCCCAGAGGAGTCCCCTTCATCTCTCCTTTCACTCACAGAGGAACCCACACTTTCTACCGATGCCATTTCACCTTCTACTTTATAAACTACTAAACAATCAACACTTTTAATTCTCCCATCCACAGGAGAATCATCATCGCCTTCTCCTCCACCAAGGGAGAAGTCTACCTCACCCCACCTATTATCTCTCCTACCCATGGGAGACTCATCAGACATGCCACTACCTGTTGGGGGAAGTTCCCCTCAGCATCCCAGGACCCCATTGATATGATCTCGAATCTTTTACCCACTAGTCCAAGGCTAGCTAATTCCCCATCTCACAGACATATATTACAGGGATTGCTACCAAACCAACTCCAGCCTCTTCTTTAGTAGTCTCATTTTCATGACTGGATGATCACTTGGATTTCGTTGATAATTCCATTCTCTGGGATGTCTTCGGCTCCGCTTTTCAACCCAAATGCAAATGTTTCCTGAGGATATTTCCATGATCTACCCAAAGGTATTTTCAGAAACCAGATCACCACAGAACATGCCTATTGAAGCAACATCTTCTTCATCATCCCTACCTACATCCAAACCTTTACCCATGACCAAAACACTTTCAAAACATGAAATCCTACCCACACCTATGTCTTCATCCATATCTAGACCCATCACTACCTTGGGTGTCATGCCGACATCAAGCCTTACTCACCCACCTATCAAATTGGACTTAGCAACATCATCTCAAACCCACACCAACATTATCCCTCCATCCTAAAAATAAAACCCAACCTTCTAGGCCGCATACACTGGTCTCACCTACCACACCTTTGTCACCTTCCCCCCTTCCATCCATCCTAGGGCCTCATCCATCAACCTTGATCAAACAGTCTCCTACCCAAGGCCAGTCAAAAGCTAAACAACCTACTACTGCATCACGAGCCTTTGTTACACCTCATTCACCCAAAACCAAACACCCTCACCCTCACCCATGCACTTTTTACCACCTATACCTCCACCAGTTACTATCCCCTCAACTTTACCTATACGACTTCAACCCATAATGTCCACCCAACCTCAACCAACCACTTCCACCATAACTTTGTTGTCCCCATGGGTAACCTGTCCTCTTCCACCATCTGATTTCTTCTGCACTAGTCTGCACCTTTACCCGTACTCCCTCCAAAAAGGTAGTGGGTAATGTCCTCTTCCACCATCTACCCAAGAAGTGTCACCTTTACCCAAGAAGGTGCAACCCAAAGATAAGAACCCACTACCCTCCAATAAGGTAGTCAAACCAAAAAAACCTTCCATTGCTAGCTCTTCTACCCCACCTTTACCCAAGCAGATGCCAACAAAACATAAGACCATACCACTTACCAAACCAGTGGACCAACCCATTCCCCCTCCTATAAATCCTCTTCCCTCACGATCATCCACACCTTTACCCAAACCCACACTCACTTCCCATTGTGATCCGTTAGCGGGGTCCTACGCCAACATTTTAACCAATCTCTTAGAGACTTCCATCATCACATTACCGCTGCTTTGACCTTATGATCCTCTCAAACCCAAACCAAAAGGGTTTGATGAAACCAAGATTTGTGCCTATCATCATGTGCCAGGACATGATGTAGAAAATTGTAAGGCTCTAAAGACCGTTCTTCTCCAACTTTGTCCTCCTGAACAAAATTTTGACGATGATGACCTTCTTGATGAGGACCATGTTCCACCTTCACCTGTCACCACACATCATCATCCTTTACCCATTCAGTGACCAGTATCTCCACCCCCACAACCATTTTATCCACCTCCAAAATTTGAGATCAACATGGTCCGTATTAGAGAGTTGGCCAAATCACCACCCAAATGTCAGTGCGCCCTACTCATTTCACAAGGCTCTTATCCACCATTAGGGTTTTTTCCCTCATGCCATTACACCTTTCATGGCACACCCTCTCCATCCACCTCCCCTCAGATTAACATGGTTCACATTGCCACCCGCGCTCAGAAAGACAAAGGCAAAGAAAAAGTAACTAGCCCATCAACCAACCCTGTGCCCAATATACCATCTGCACCCACACCAAAAATCACCATCCGTGGACCTACATACCCTATCTCTGATGGGGTCACCCATCACACAATGATAAAACAATTACATCAATCTCCTCTAAAGATGTCTTTGTATGATCTCGTCCAAACTTCTGAATCTCATAGACAAGCCCTTATCGAGGTTTTACAATCCATTGAAGTTTTACCCAATGACCCCACACCAATGGCCTCCATTATTACCCCTCACCATGTGGCCTTTCTTACCAAATCATCTCCTTCTTCTACCCCCATGCCCACTCCTCAAGTTACCTGCCCTCAGCTTCTCTGATGAGGATATTGTACCTCTCCAGTCAGATGACCCTGATCCCACCCTTTTCATTTCCATCTATATCGATAACATACATATACGATGCATCATGATCGATGGTGGTGCTAGCATTAACATCATCTCCTCCCACATACAATCAAATGTGTATCCCTTCTAATTATATGCATAATAACCCAGTTATGTTGCGCTCCTTCAATGATGCCATTACCTCCACCCTTGGCACCATTATCCTTCATGTTCACGTAGGCCCTCGCACTATCCCAGAACTATTCTATGTCTTAGAGGGAGAGTTCCAGTATAACCTATTGCTCGACAGACCTTGGATTCATGTCATGGGTTGTGTCCCTTCAAATTTACACCATTGTGTAAAATTTGAACATGAAGGACATAACTATACCATCCCCACCAACCCGTCGCCATTCAAAACTTGTAACATGTTGTACCGACCAACGATGTACTTGTACCAGTCAAGGCATCTATGCCACTATCCCCACTTCTCCTTCACCCATGAGCCCATCCACCAATGCTTCTGCCACCTCTCCCACATCTAACTCTTCTATTCCTACTACTGCCTCAACCTCTGTAGCTGAACCCTCTACTTCCCAACCAACCACTACCCCTCCTGCCCAATCATCTAGTGATTCATCTATCCCCACTACCCACATATCGACTACTGATCCCTTAGAAGGTGTTTTTCAATGCCTCACTCTAGGGGAGTACCACCTATACAATATCAACACATTTCTCACTCCACAAGAGTATGGGAACCTATGCCAACACCATAGTTATGACTACCACATAGGAAATGTTTTTTCTTATGGTCCTCCCCACCTTCACACTAATCTAACGTATGGGGGACTTGATACTACCACTTATTCACCCAAACCTCCATCCCAAACATGACCATTTTCATCTGACCTCCAATCCCTTACTAACCACCACTTCACCCACACTTTCCTTCACCGTTGCACATGGAAAGGCTTTGGCTTCAGTTTTTATGAACAAGGCCACCATACTGTCATTTCATGTACCACCCATAAACATAACAATTGCAGTGGCATTGGATTTTCCGCACCACATTCCAAGAAGGCCCGTATCGACCTCATTGAGGAAGACAAACCTTCTCCACCCCATTCACCAATGTCACCACCTTCACCCACGGAGTCCATAGATCCTGAATCTATTCCTCCTAACTTTTTTTTCATAAACATGATTTCCCTGGGACCTCTGACCTATCAACGTGATGGCGAGGATCCCTCTTCTCTTCCCTTCCTGTATCCTGACATGATCGATGATGATACACCTTCTATTAACATCATTCAATGTCAGGACGATGAGTCTATCCTCACCTACCTTGGTGCAGGAAGATTCTTATATTCACCAATCGTTACCTTCTGAGACACAAACCATGTTGAACGAATCGACTATCGAAATCAACATTAATACTCAGGACGACCCACACATTCTAAAGATAGGCCAATCTTTAGATGTTGCTGAATAAGAAGCTTTTACTTCTTTCCTCCAGGACCATAACAATGCTTTTGCTTGGTCCTATGCTGATATGCCTGGTATTGACCCAAACATTGTGGTCCACAATATCGTAACCATTCCTGATGCCAAACCCATAAAACAAAAGCTGCGGAAAATGCATCCTCGCATTGCTCTTCTTGTCAAAGAAGAACTTCAGCACCTTCTCTTAGTTTCCTTTATCCTACCCATTGACTATCCCCAATGGATTTCTAACATCTTCCATGTCACGTAAGAAATAGGGGGACTCCACATTTACACAGATTTCCATGACCTCAACCTCACTTACCCCAAAGATGATTTTCCTCTACTAGGCATTGACCAACTAGATGATCTCACCATTGGCCATGAGAAGGTATCACTCATGGATGGTTTCTCGGGTTATAATCAAATATTAATCACTCCAGAGGATCAACACAAAACTTCCTTCATCACTCCTTGGGGGACCTTCTGCTATCGAGTCATGCCTTTTGGCCTTAAAAATGCTGGTGCCACATATCAGCGAGCCATGAATTATATCTTCCATGACATCATGCATCACATATTGGAAGATTACGTAGATGACCTTCTTACCAAATCCAAACATCGGGCCAAACACCTGATAGTCCTTAAGGTCATATTTGACCACCTCATCAAGTATTGTGTTCACCTTCAACCTAAGAAGTGTGTCTTCGTGGTGCTTTCAGGAAAACTCCTTGGTTTCATCATTTCTTTGCATGGCATAGAAGTTGATCCTACTAAAGTAAAGGCTATTATCGAAATGCCTCCACCTACCAACCTCTATCAACTTCGAAGTTTTCAAGGTAATTTGCAATCTATCCATCAGTTCATTTCACAACTTTTCGACCGTTGTCAACCATTTCATCATCTCCTCAAGAAGGACATCTCATTCAAATGGGATGATGAATGCCACAAAGCCTTTGATGCCTTAAAACAATACCTTCTTCAACCACCGGTGCTCATTCCTCCTAAGGATGACCAACCCTTTTACCTATACATTTCTGCTACTGACCATTCCTTAGGTGCCATGCTCGCTCACCATGATGAGCAACACAGGGAACAAGTGGTTTATTACATAAGTCATACCCTTTTGGACTATGAAACTAGGTACACCCATGCCAAAAAACTTTACTTAGTCTTAGTTTTTGTCGCCACTGAACTACGTCATTACCTACTCAACCACAAAACCTTTTTCATCACTAACACTGACCCTCTACATTACATGTACGCAAAACCCTACCAACATCAACGTGTTGCACGCTAGCTCATGCTTCTTACAGACCTTGACCTCAAATTCATCCATCAAAATTCTATCAAAGGCCAAGCCATCACTGACCAACTAGAAGACGCACCTCTTTCCAAAAATCAACCCTCTAACTTTGATTTCCCCGACGAATCCATTGCTACCCTCTCTTTGGATGATACCACTTACCAGATGACCTTATTCTTTGATGGTTCCAAATGTCAGTGGGGAGGTGGTGCAGGTGTTATCCTCATTCCTCTTGATGGTGAACCTATGTCATTATCTTTCAAACTAGATTTTGAGTGTACTAACAACATCGCCGAATATGAAGCACTCGTATTAGGCCTTCAAACTGCCATCTCCCTAGATGTTAAATCAATTAATATCTTTGGTGATTCCCAACTGGTTGTAAACCAAGTCAATGGTATATACCAGTGTCATAATGAAATACTACAAAAGTAAAAATGTCATGTCGACACACTTTTGACTACCTTTGATCATTACAAACTTCAAACCACCCCACGTTCTACCAATAAATTTACGGATACCATGGCCTATCTGGCTTCTCAGATACCCACTTCGCCTGCTGACTCCAAAATATTTGTCACAATACAAAGGTTGCAATCACCCTCTTATTTATCTCATGAGGTCCATTCGTTGGAACTGTTGCACCTCACCCACATGACCTTTGGTATAAAAAGTTTGTAGACTACCTTTCCCTTTCCATTCTACCTCCTGATCTCACTCATAATGGACAACGTGCCTTTCTTAAAAGTGTCTCTTGGTATGTCATCATGGGTGGTCTCCTTTATAAGCATGGCTTCGATGGTATTCTCTTACGATGCCTTACAAGTTCTGAAATTCCATACACCATCAAGGAAGTTCACGACAGAATTTGTGGAGGTCATTTTAGTGGTTTAGTTTTCGCTAAACACATTCTTTGCATTGGCTATTATTGGCCAACCCTAAAGCATGATAGTTTCGACTATGTCAAATGTTGTGTGAAATGCTAGCAACATGCTAATCTTCATCACACACCTAGTCATGCCTTACAGGTCGCACGAGACCTTTGGCCTTTCTCTCAATGGGGTTTGGATCTTGTTGGAGAGATCAATCCTCATTCTTCACAGCACCATCAATGGATTATAACTGCTACTAAATATTACACTAAATGGGTAGAATCCATTCCCCTCATTTCTAAAAAAGCTGAGAAGATATGTGAATTCATCAACCATCACATCATTTGTCACTTTGGTGTTCCTCACCACCTCATCACTGATAACAAAAAGCAATTCAAAAACAAAACCCTATGCAAGCTATGTGATGCTTTTGGCATTCAACTCAGTTTCTTGTCACCTTAGTACCCACAAACCAATGGCCAAGCAAAATCAACCAGTAAAACCTTGAACAAAATTCTTATGAAAGTAGTTGACGATACTGGGAAGGATTGGCATACACACATTCCTTTCACCTTGTGGGCTTATCGCACTAGTATTCACACTTCGACTGCTGCCACACCTTTTTCTCTGGTCTACGGTACCGAGGCTATCTTGCCTCTCGAAGTCCAGATTCCATCTCTCTACATCTCACTACAAGACATGCTCAACGATGATGACTTTCACCCAGACCGTTTGGCACAACTTGAGTTATTAGATGAATGTCATCTCAATGCTCTTGACCATCTCCAAATCTACCAAAAATGTATTAAACATGCCTATGATAAACATGTCCATGAATGAACCTTTCAGGTCAGTGACCTCATCCTGAAGGAAAATCAACATGTAACCAAAGAAGAGAAAAGTAAATGGGGAAAATTTTCTCCTAATTGGCTAGGACCCTATATCATTACTCATGCCTATGGATCAGGTGCTTATCATTTATCTTCACTTGAAGGTAAACCCGAACCTGAGCCCCTCAATGCCTTGCATCTTAGACCATTTTATTGTTGAAATCAAGTCTTATATCACCTTTTGTCTATTGACCGCTCATCCCTTGAGCATTGTTCACCTTCCATGTTACCCATTTTGAGGATCAACGACTAAACAAGAATCATGTGATTACCCATCACCTTTCAACCTTATCTTCAATATGAGTATTGTGGCTCTACTCATAGCATGATTCTCATGGATACTTTTCATCTTTTTCAAAGATGGAATCCCATGGTTGTTCGTCACTTGAAACCATCTCTTTCATAGTTAACCTCTGTGTACTATGGTTTTGTCTTCTAAACAAGAACCTAATCTTCCTCTATAGTCTTGTCCATGACTTAAACATCCAAAAACAAAATGGATTCAACTCCTTGAGTCAAACTTCCAGCAAACAAATGACTCCCTCAAAATAGACATCTCTTATCTCGCCGCTATAAATAGACTGCTCCCTCGAATGACAACTATATAAAGTCATTACAAAAATACAATAAAATGTTCAGAAGCTTCCCGCATCAATCAACTTCATGAAGACCTCAAGGAGATAATATACTCATCCCATATAGACTTCCTGCATCGATCAGTCTATCAAAAAAAAACAAAAGAAGAAAATGATAACTATTTGTCATGGGACTTGCCTATTTTTGATCATGGGTTTCTTGCCAGGTAAACATGCTATCGTACACTAAGTTATGCTAAACTACCCATTTTCAGTTCATTTCCTTTTCACCCTAATTTTCCTATCTACTCAAGGGACTCACCGTAACTATGACATTTCGTGATCATGTGACTTTCTTCACCCTTAGAATAGTCCATTATTTAATTCCTTTAGGGTCTTAGGTTCATAAGCCCATATTGGATATGGTAGACTCATTAGGGTTCTTATCAATTAGGTGGCTCTCTTACCACCTCTTACCATTCACCTTCTTCATTACTTATTGATTATCCTATACAGGACTAGACCATTGACACTTTTAAAATATTTTCACTATCATCTGAAGACTCATGCCTATACCTAGACTCAACCATGCCTATGACCTAGACTCAATCATGCCTAAAACCTACCAACTCATTCCTCTACCTCATCGCATTCTTCCCTAGCTTATGGGAGAACTACATCAGCCTGAGGCCCCTTTTCACTGGGGCTATGTAGGTAGCACTCTGAGGGCATGGGGCCCTTAGAGGTTAGCTTGGCCACCCTTTACCCTAACCAATTTCCCCTTTCATTTTCCTATTCACATTCTACCTTAGTTAGTTTCCATTTTATATCAACAATTGGAAATTAAACCAAACAAACACCAATTAACAAACATAACTACCTACCATTTTTACCACATCATCAAATCATTCATTTATCATTTTATATTTCCACCATAGAAAATATTTAGAAATTTAAACCATAACATGCATATACATCACCATTTGTCTCCCATGTTACCAATCACTTGGAACTTAATCAAAACCATAAACCATGACTCAACCATGCCTATGACCTGACTCCATCATGCCTATAACCTAGACTCAACCATACTTACACTGACCTCACTCAACCATGCATATGACCTGACTCAACCATGCCTATGACCTGACTCCATCATGCCTATAACCTAGACTCAACCATACTTACATGGACCTCACTCAAACCATGCCTATGACCTGAATCCATCATGCCTATGACCTTGAATCAATCATGCCTAATCCACCTAGTTTCCATCACATAAATAATAACACTGGAAATTACACACATAAATACAACCTCATACCATCAATATAACCATCATCTATATATATCACTCATCCAAGTCTGTGTGTCCATATATATCTATACACAGATGCCAAATCAATACAAATGTCTCTCATATATAATCTCAATATCTTTGGCATGCAGGCCGGTAGCATAATCCAAAAAACTCAAAAAATCTCATGTACATCCTCGCTATCTTCGGCACGCAGGCCGATATATATCAAACATATACAAAAATATATACCTTAAACATATATGGTGACTAATCATCACCCCACCTGATGTCCAATCCACTCTCATCTGTATCCTCCTCCTCTCACTCCAGTGTGATGCCTTGTTTGCATCTCTCTACCTCGTATGGGTCTCAGGTGTAGCCTCTACCTAACCCACATGTTGTTGGCCTAGCCTCCATGAGCTCGTCTCCTCACCCTGACCCTATCTTTGGGCTCACAAGCCCCATGTGCTCTCTGAGTTATGTGAGTGTGAGAGCTAGTCCTCTCACTTGTCGCTCGCTATGCTATGTACTCTGCATACGAGGGGAAATCTATCCCTACAGTGGTAAGATGGTCCTGATAATACCATGCCTCATTCAGGGAATCCATGAAACTGGCCATCAATATTATCTGTGGTGGCACCATCAAGACCCTGTACCTGTACCATGGGACCCTGTCCATGCTGCTTCCTGTACCATGGGACCCTGTCCCTGAGCCTATGTTGCCCTGTACCTACAACCTGTAGGGCCACAATCTAAGCCTGTGCAATGGCCAACTACACCTGCAACCCTACTACCTATGTCTGTAGGGTGGTTACCTGCTCCCCGTCTCCATCCCCACCCTGTGTGGGTGCCTGTCCCTGGGTAATCTGGGCCTGTAAAGCTACCACTTGTGCCTGTAATGTGGCCACCTATGCCTCAGACCCTGTCAACTACCCCTGTAATAATATTGGCCTGTAAGGTGGCAACCTACCCCTGCAAAGTATCCCTCTGAACTGTAAGGGTAGCCAAGTCTTGATGCCCTGGCCTAGGTGGTGTTGCTCAGCTAGACTTCCCACCACTTCCTATATCTATCTGTAACCCCATGTCATCAATCCTGGTCCACTACCTGCTCTCCTCCCAATCGTCACTGTCATGTGGTAGAGGCATAGGCCTCTCCACGTCATCTCTCATGTACTAAGGGAACAACAGTGGCACATCCTGGAGTAGCCCAAACTGCCACCTGACCCTGTCAATAGGTATCATCTCGTGCTCACTGGCACAATGCCCCTCTATCCACCTCAGTAGTTGTAACTCATCCAGCTCCACCGCCATCTTCCTGTATGAGGGGAAGCCAACATACAACCTCCAAATGATGTCAACCCCAGATAATCCCTCCAACACCCACCTATAATATGCCACATCATGAGTAGCCCTGATAGCCTTGCGTTCTCTAACAATAGGCACCCAACACTTGTACCCAACTCAAACCAAGCCCGCATCGAATGCATCCGGTCGGGGCATACCAATTGGACACACACATATGATGTGCTCATATGCCCAACAGTGGAGAAGAAAGGTGCAACACAAACTAAACCTCCACAACCACCCGTAGGCCCATAACTCCCTGTATAACTATACCAAGTATGTTGGTGCCCAAGCAAAATGGGTCCTATCCTCCATCATGTCATGGAGAACCCCCATCAATGCCCATGGGAATCTCCCACCCTCCGCATCTAGATACACAAAATAACACACTGCCTCCATGATCAGGACCACTAACCTCATCTCCTCAGGATGGGCTGCGTACATATCTCCATAGCTCAGGCTCACGCTATGGAACCTCATCTCTGCCATCCCCTCTCTAAACACCGTCAACATCAGCTCCTTTGATGCCTCTGAAGAAATAGAGTAAACCTGCATCCCCACTATCGGTAACTGCATAGGATCCTGTACATGTCCTCTAGGGTGACTGTGATCTCACCCGTCGGTAGATGAAATGTGTTGGTCACTGAATCCCATCTATCAATGAGTGCGACCATCAAGCTCAGATCCCAAACTATGTGCCTGTAGTGTTTAACCCTGATCAGGCCGACATCTGTAATGTGATGCCACTCCTTGGCTATCACGCTCCCTCGTACCGCTAGTAACAGAGGTGGTACTCTATCTCTCATCCGCAACTGGTCCCTAGCCTGCACCCAACAAACCACACCATTATTAAATCTTGACCATATCTAACATATCACTTACCCGACTAACCTATTCCCAAAATTCTTATTATTTAGTTCCCCACAACCCTAACAACCTACCCCTTTCCCCCATCCCACTTTCACACCCCTCAACTCATATCATATATACCTTTTACCCTACCTATTCTCAACACACTTACATGTATACCTCACTACCTCGTTTTCTCTTTAACTCCCACCATAACCCTATCTCGACACATTTTTCCTCAAAAGCCAACTGACATCGGTCACTGGTGACCGACATCGGTCCATCATGACCAGCATCGGTCACCTACTATTTGACCGATGTCAGTTATGGCTGACCGATGTCAGCTACCCTTGACCGATGTTGGTCACTATCGCACCGACCAAACCCACAAAACCCTCCCCCATTTTTCAAAAAATTGACCATACCCACCTATAAACCTACCCTATCCTACCCAAACCTCCACTAGCCTTCCTCCCTACCCCTATTTAACCCACATTGGACTTCCTACCCATCCCATTTCATCACATTTACTTCCAAATTCAAATTTCATTCCTACTGAAAACCCATTTCTACCCAAACTAATTTCTACACACTATTTCAACTAACAAGAGTAGAATTGGATCGAATCTTACCTCATTTCAGTGCCATCGGCATGGTGGTACGTCTGGCCATTATACCAGTGGCGCACCCAAGCCCTCTCCTACCTCTGTTATGCCCTAATTCACCCCTCACCTCCAACCAATCACAATCGACCACACTGCTCTCGTGGACCCATCTACTAGCTCATGTCACCAACTCGTACTCTCCACCTCAGCTCAATACAATGCCTTTTCCTTCTCTCTCAGAAAGGTACAGAAAGGTCAAATGAATTTTTCATTTTCTCCAAAGTCACAACACAACAATGAATCCATAAAATATGGAATTTTTATTTTATAAACCCAACCCGACCTGACCGATGCCAGTCATATTTGTGCCCTAGACAACCGATGTCGGTCACTCTATAGCTGACATCGGTCAACCCTTATAACTATTTACCCTTGCTAAGATTCCTTTTTCCTGAAACCATTATTTCTCACACACCTTTTATCATTCAGGACACCTATGGAACCATACCTACAAGCCCCAACTACCCCTACATTTCCTTTGTTAAGTCTTAGGATTTGTTATTTTACCTATACCTTGGCCTTACCCATGCCACGACCTATTTACTTAAACCTAACCTAGTTGGTGTGATCATTGACCTTATGTATTCGCTATACCTTGCGATGTTGTTACTTAAGTTGTTTTAGCCTAACAACCATACCTTGCCTATTGTCGTGCCATTTATCCCGACCAAACCTTTGGTGTACCCGAACTTACCTAAACATTCCTACACCTGACCTACGTTGTGTTCTAGACCATATCCTATACCTTGGATACCTGAACACTTCACCCTTGTTTGGATAAACCTATCGACCTTGGATGATGTCAAGTTTGCAATCTCTTCAAGCTGGTACCGCGTTGCAATCTATACATGTGCATACGTTTGATTATCATTACCCATTACCCAATTTGACCCTGGCCTATTACCTGTTACCGTAGTTGACCACTACCCTGCCCCACCTACCTTCACTTCCACAAACTACACATTTATCAACCCACTCACCGATTCTGTATTACACCTCATCAATTCCTGGTTTGAGGGGGATCACCTTCACCCACACATGGGGCAATCACTTCTTGTTTTTGTTAGCATCGCTTACCAATACAAGCTACATGACAAAAAGGGGAAAAATGTAGACACCAAATTTAGGTCACACTCCCCCTTTACCCACATGTATATTAATTTAATTACCCATAATTAAATTAATGCCCATGCTCACAATATTCATTATTTAATTACCTTAATTAAAACTAATTTCCACCTCACCTAGACACCTCACCCCACCACCTCACCTAGACACCTCATCAAAAACCTATTCTTAGCATGTTTCCCTTTTACTAGGGACTCAATATTCACTCACCATAACTAACTAATACTTAGTCATACCTACCTTAATTAACAAAGACTTAGTTCAACCCTAAAATCACATGCCTATTATTCTTCTAACCACATTCCTCACTTATCTAAGCACAAAATTTTGTTTTGATCTGGAGAATAGACAGAGCTGGCCAAAAAGATAGCCATGATCTGTCATTTTTAGTAAACCTAGGATATCCCACCTTAACCGATGTCGGTCATCCTAAACCATCGTCGGTTACCATATATTCACTTTGGTAACCTTGTTGGAGAGGTTGGCCACATTATCGAGTTTTGGAACAAAGGAGATCTGCATGCAAGCAATAACTAGAGCCCTTTCACACCTCCAGATAACCATAGCCAGCACCAAGATGGATATGAAGGTATTTGCATTCACGGTAGCATTCAGGGAAGCACGGCCACAAAACTCGAGCACCATTCCACAGATGAATCATCACCATCATCTAGCCATCAAATATTCAAATACCAATAAGTGTATATCTAACCTACATCATTTCATACTTATCAAGATTACAAAGTTTCTTCATCTCTATTTATCAACATATATTTACATTTTTCATCCCACCAATCTTACCTTCCTGTGAATCCTAACCATTCCATCACCCACAATCATTTTAATCACATATACCTGATTCCTGAATACCTCTGAGTACCCCAACACCATCCACAAACCTAACCATTCTCCTTACCATCTCTGTCTTAATCTAAGAAAACCCTCAAAACCCAGTTTCATTGAGTTTCTATCATCCCGTCTATACTGACCCGTTATCCATGACCAGTTCCGTCTTAACCGTCATCGGTCATACCTCACCGATGTCAATCTCTGTATTTGGTAATCCTGCCAATAATAGAAACTTAATAACATACATCCAAGTAACCCAAGCTACCCAGAATCTGACCCTGACCTGTTCTAACACCTTGATTACCTACCCTACTTCCAGATTTAATCATAACCTAGCATGTTATATTATGTTTGGACGAGATACCTAAATCATATCAACTACAGTAGGAAATTATTTATTTATGACATTTCTTACATTAAGTTGTATTAAAAAGTGGGTCAACTGTCACCGAGGAAGTATCACACTTCCTGGATCGAGCACACGCTAGGAAGCCCACTGGCATATATTGTTTAACTCTCTTTTATGGTCTTGTTTTGTATTTCAGGTAGTTCCTCCTAGCCAAAAGGAAGTTGTCACAATCAACATTGGATCAAGAAGTCAAAATGCACTTACAACCTCCAACCGACCATCGCAACAGGTATTCATCCTTGGTTCATCACCTTATTTGTTTCGTCAAATCCATAAAGAAAGTGGTGAAACAATGTGAAGAAAGGGAAGAAACAAGGCATGTATAGGGTTATTAAGGCTAATATAGACATCTCTAAAATGTTGTGGTTTATCCCACATGACAGAAATTGATCACACCCCAATCTTAATAAGCCTCTTAAGGAATCCACTAAGAAGGAGAATGCATCCACAAACCCTGCACAATAGAAATTGTTAGCAAACAAAAAAATATGGTGTATGCATATGCCCCAACAAAATATCGTCACGTGTCACAATAGTGAAACACAAGATGACATGTGGAGATCTATGGAAAAAAAAATTAAAAGGAAAGGTTTAAAGTAAATTAATGTAAAGAATTAATAAGTGCTAACTAAAATATACCTACCCCATATATACCAGTCGGTGTGGCTATACTTATTTGTGACTGGTGCGATGGCTTTTTAGAACCCTGTATAAGAAAGACTAAAAAGAAACGCTATAAGATAATCAATAAAATAATACATAGATGATGTAGCTAGGAGGTCATAGGAGAAATAGACAAGAGGTAAATAACAACGTTGAAGAGCATAAACAATAGTTGGTAGATCCTATAAGGATGATAAAGTATGATAAAAGGAGATAGCAAGGACAATGTGTCATAGACGTAATGTGCTTGAAGAGATAGAAAAATTACCAATGTATCGAAGGTAAGAAGAAATGGTTGTATAAACCCAAGTGGGTAGGATAAATTCAATAAGGAAGAGCATAAAATTAAGGTATTACGTTGATGAAATAGTGAATTTGAATAGATTTTTATGGAAGATAGCTATATACAAGTGGATATGTGATCAAGCGAAGAAATTTTTAAGAAAGTGAGCATTGGTTGGTTCTTTGAAGATGATATGTATCGGTACCCAAAATGTCTTTAATGAGATAAGGACTCCTCCACGTTTGAGCATATTTTCACTCCTTGTCGTGGGTATAATCTAACTTAAGACAAGCTCACCATGCTCAAATTTACGAGGTTTAAAGATCTTGTTTCACTTGGTAATGCACTCTTTGTATATTTTTTTATGATGGATGTTGTTTTTATGTTTTCCATTTAGCAGGTAGAGGGCATGACAACAAGCTTTGCAAACATCCTTGTTAGGGATGATTCCATGTAGGGAGATGCATAGAGAAGGTAGTTCCACCTTGAGTGGAAGGAGTGCTTCAATACTGAATACAAGTGAGAATGGTTTCTCCAGTGGCCATATAGACACCAATATCATAATCCCAAAGCATGGGGTAGAGATTGAGATGTCATTAATAATGTGATTTATGAATAGTCTTTTGTAGGATTTTGTTAGAAGAATTGCCCCATTCATTACATTCTAGATGATAAGGGGTTGATAATTTGTGCTTGATTTTGAATTTTGCACATATTTGTTTCATCTCTTTGCATTTTAATTTCCCACCATTGTCAAATATGATTGTGTGAGGAATTGCAAAGTGTAAGATGATTTGGGTAAGGATGAGTTTTTAAGTGGTAAGGCCTGTCATATTGGTAAGATGCATGGATTCAACCCACTCAGTGAAATATTGAGTGGATTTAATGATGAAAACATATCCATATTGAGAGCAAGGAAGTTTACGGGTGCAATCCAACCCCTACATACTAAAGGGCTAGGGAGCTTTGAGAATTTAAAGCTCAGCCAGTGGAGAGTGGTCCAGGTTGTCATGAAATTGGCAAGGTTTGCTTTTCTTCACAAAGGCATGGGCATATGATACTAGGGTAGGACAATAGTAACCCATTCATGTAATTTTTAGGTTATGGCATGTATGCCACAATGTCCACCACAGATGCACCCATGTGTCTCTTTGAGGAGGGAAGGGGATTCATCCTTAAAGACATAATGAACATAACATTGTCAAAGCTGCAATGATAGATAATATTTTCTTTGAGAATTTATTTTAGACGTTTCTTATAGATTTCAATGCATTTGAAAGAATCAAATTCTGGAGGGTAAGTTTGATAATGGATAAATTGGATAATGTCGTTATACCGTGAATTTTTAGGAGTAGGCATGACATCCATGTGGTAGAGAAGAGAATATTGAAGTTAAAGTTGTGTGGAAGGTGTTTTGTATATATAAACTGTGTATTGGTATTGTAGAAGATCTAAGTGAGGTTGAAATGTGGTAGGAGATGAGGAAAACAAATAAACTAGGGCCTTTTTCCTCGAGGGATTGATTCAATGATGAAAGAATTGAATTGTTGTGTGAGTTTGTTGACAATTTCAAGGTATACTTTGAGATTATCACTTTGGCATTGGTAAGCTTTGTTGACTTGTCGACAAACAAGTTAGGAGTCACACATGGAATGAAGATATTTGATGTTATATGGGAGAATGGATTTCATGCCAAGGATAAGAGCCTCATACTCATCCATGTTGTTTGTGACATCATATTTAAGTAGGAAGGACAAAACGAGCATCTTTTCTGAAGTGTCAATAAGAACACATCCTACCATAACTCCTTGAAGAAAATTTTATCCATCTAAATAGAGAGTCCAATTATGGTTTACCATTATTTATTCATCTTACATGATGGGCTTTATGGGTTTAAGTTTATGATTCACATCACTAGCTATAAGGGATTGAACCTCAAGATCAGTAGTGAAGTTGTAGTAATAGTATTTGATGTTAAGGGCTCGATCTATTCCTTTAATGAGGAGTATGTAATTATCAGGAAGGGTGTTGGAAATGGGTAGGATTACAAATATGGGAGCAGTAACAAGTTTGTCTATAATGACTTGAACTTTGAATTTTTTTTGTAATGATGCGTAAATAAAATTCCATAAAGAGTGTCATCCATTTGCTAATGCGGTTTGTTGGGAGAATTTAATAGGAGAAGAAGTGGCATAGTGTGTCGATGTGAAATATGATATAATTGGTTTGGTAGATCATGTAATGGAGAAGCTTGGTGTTGAAAAAGTAAATGGCCAAACAAGCTCTTTTAATAAAGGTATAACGAGTCTCATATTCAAGGATAGAATGACTAATGTAGTAGATAACATGCTCCGTTCCTTTTACATCTTCTTGAGTCAACATCTCCCGAACATATATGGGGTAGAAGAGGTGTAGTGAATGAGTTATTGGTTAGGGAACATGGGTTGTAATGTAGGTGTGGTGAGAAGAGTTGTTTTTAAAATTTCAAAGGCTTGCTGAGAATATTTGTTACATTCAAGTGCAGAATCCTTTTTGAGGAGGTTGTTAATGGCATGCGTATGATATGAAATTTGAGGGAAAAATCATCAGATTTCCCCAAACTTCCTTAGGAAAGTGCAGATGTTAGGTATAGATAGGGCGATGTATGTGAAATATCGCCTTAATATTTGGAGGGTCAACATCTATGCCACATTTGGAGATTAAGAAGCCATGGGTTTTTCTTTTTGTGACAAAATAGAAGCACTTTCCTAGATTGAGGAAAACTTTCTATTTATGAATCTGTTGAAGAGTGTGAGGTTAAGGGCTTGGGCATGATCCTATATGCATCGAGATTTGATGAGAAGGTTATCCATATATACTTTGACTATATTATGTATTAGATCATGGAATATATGGGTCATATCCCGTTGGTAGGTTACCTTAAAATTTTAAGGCCAAAAGGCATATCAACATAGTTGTAGGTGCCCCATTCAGTCATGAATGGGGTCCTTTGTTTTTATTCATGTGCTATTTAGATTTGATTATATCCCGAGAACTCGTCCATATGGGATAACATCTTGTAGCCACTCATGGCATCAACGATGACCTCAATAGAAGGGAAGGGGAAATCATCCTTTGGAAAAGTGAGGTTTAGGTTATGAAAATCAATACAAATTTGAATGATGAGTGTGACCTTCTTATAAATGAGGATGATATTGGGGATCCATTTAGAATAGTTGATAGGTCAAATGAATATAGAATCAAGAAGATTTACGAGTTCTTTATGACATAGGTTATTGATCTTGGGAGGAAAGTTGCAAATCTTTTTCCAAATGAGAGTAACATAAAAATAAGTGATATGTTGTGGATGACAATGCCAAGGTTGATGTCAGTCATATTGGAATATCCCCAAGTAAAGATTTCCTTATTTTTGCGAAGGCCTTCGATATGTTTGTCATGTAAATGTGGAAAGTAGTCATTTATCATGATAAAATTGGAAGAATTTTTGTCAAATTGGAAATTAATGGTGTTTTTTACAAGCATTGTATTTCCATCTTGAAAATGATACTGTGTTTTGGGAAGCTTAGCAAACACCTCATTGAAAGGGTCAACAACAACAAAAATGTTGTCAAAAAGTGGAGTTTTTTTCATAGAGATGGATGATTTTGTGATGTTGTAAAGGGAAGATGTACTCATGAGTGTGGAGTAATTCAAGGATGGCCTCATCGTTATCAAGGGTGGGAAAGGGATTTTTATATTCAATATTTCTCTTGAAGGCCACATATCTCTTAATATTATAATTTTAGTGAGAACTTATTTATCGTACATCCAAGACCATAACATCCAAAGTGAAATCAAGAGGGGAAGGTGAAACATAAACATTTTCCTTGACAATATAAATTGTGTTGACAACATAAGGGTAGATGGCATCCGTAGATGATGAATTGGGAAATGCTATATCATCCGTGAAATGCTAAGGGGGATTGACTGCATCAAATATGACATAGCTATGCTGGGTGGAGTCATGCTAGAGCATGATGGGATTTGAAGTTAGATGGGAAGAGGTATAATTGGAAAGTATGTGAAGGAACTAAGAAATATTGAGCAATATGGGATTATCTGGTGAAACAAATGGAAATATATCCTCATCCTCACTATCATGAGTGTCATAAAAAGGAGGGTTGAAATCATAGGATGTGGAAATCATGTGAATTTCATCGTTAAAAGCATGCACTCGTGCCAAGCTATGTTGAAAATGAAGAATATAAAGATGGCGTGATTCAATGTGAGACAAGATATAATATTCAGCATTGATAGATGTGGGAGTGGTTTGAATCACAGGATCACTACTTGGCATGTTGGATTCAATGAAATCATCATGTGTCATGAATCCTATTATGATGAAAGAGTGTAGGGAGGGAAAATTCACAAAGAGGTGTGAAATTTTGAGTTCATCATTTTTAGTTGGGTGACTAGAGGAGGCAACATTGTAAGGGGGTTCTTTGGATTATAAGAAGGGAGGAAGTCAATCCCATGGTAATAGAAATAGAAGAATCCATAATGTCATATTGTTTGGAAATTAGTTCTTGCTATGCATGTTTTACAAGTTGTTCGGTTCTTTGTTAGTTGAGTCTGCTACAGTGACATGAATGTTAGGTCTATAATCACATAACTCGGGTATGGGATGCTAGGTACCATTATTGTAGTAGGAATATGGAAGGGTTTGTTGGGAAAAGGTACAAGTATGTACCAAGGATAAGGTTCAACATTATACCTATACCATTGAATTTTATGGATACATTTGATGTATTGGTATCTCGATGATACAATTGCACACATGTGATGTGTATAAGGGAAAGAAAGAAATATATTGTAGGAGAGTGGGTATCAGGATCCATGAGAATTTTGTAGACCATTTTTTGTTCTACAGTGATGGGAAGTTAAATGCACTCGAGAGTATTTTGACAGGTTTTATCGAACCCACGGTAAGTGATCCAAGTACGCTTTATATTATCAATAAATAATCCAAGTTTTTAATAGGATAAAAAAAGAAAAAGAGGTGATATTAATCCTAGATTCTTCATCCACCAAAAATTTCCTTAATTGAGCATCATGAATGATGACACTAATAATTAGTGGAGGATCATTACAAAAAAATAATATCTCATCATTGATCATATCATTTCTGGGGAACTCAATATCATAGGTTCTGGTGTTTGAAGAAGGAACATATTTTTTGATATAATGAAGCTTGGGGTTAGGTGGGGTGAGAGGAGATTCCTACAATTCAGATAAAACATCCTCTAAGCGATAGAGTTTTTACATGAAGAATTTTTTATGTTGTGGAGAAGTATGCATGAGTTTCATCAAAGGAATTTTACAAGTCATAGAATTAAGCTCATCTAGGAAATTCCATTGTGGCCTATGACAAGTTACATAATGATATTTTGGTGGGTGAGATGAAGGGATATGCCTCATAGTTGGGGGAGGTATAAATGTATAGGAAAAATTATCTAAGGTGGTAGATGAGGCTTTGCTGAAGGAGTAGGCTCATCATTTGGTTTCTTATGGGAGGTATCAATGAGATTTTGGTCATCATGGAAAGGATTTTTAAGATTGTGAATAATGTATTTATGTGAGATATTGCGTCAATAGTTGACATTAGCCTCATTAACATATTTCAAATTGACATAATTATAATCATAAGACCTTTATATTGTGCCTACAAAGCGGTTAATGGGTTCCTTATTATGGTTATACCTATACTAACACTATTCATGGGATTGGAGAAGGAATTAGTATTTCTCATAACATTTATAAATGATGGAATTAGTATCAAATCAAGTCCCAAAGAATAAATCAAGGTAAGCTTTCTTGAGATCCTTACAATCTTTATTGGAATGGCCAATAATGGCGTGCCACCAACAAAAAAGGACAATATTAAAGGAATTCATTGGTTTTTTTTAGGAGAAGATGTGATGGGTATGGATAATTAATACATATCTTTAAGATAAAGGTGGATGGTGTGTATTATGAGAAATGATGTTGTGGATATCATTGTTTAGAGAGGAATAGAGATAATTTTTCCTTTGAAAAGGGCTTGTGAGTTGATGGAACTAGACATTGATTTAAGGTGTTGGAAGACTTAGGAAGTTATTCAATTTATCTTATAAAGTATTCTTGATGCTTGGCCTACTCAAGACCCTCTTCTAATGTGGTAGGAGAGAAGGATCACACTTTATATTGGAGATTATGAACATGAATATTAAGGAAAAATTGACAAAGATTTTGATCATCAAGGAAATTATTGGTTTGATTGGATAAAAGATTCCACCACTTGATAAAATCACGGGTTGATTCAATAGGAGATTATTTTAGATTAATGAAGTTTTGAAATGTATTTTTAGGAAAGTTGTGTTGTTGAAACTATGTCACTAAAGATTGAACCAAGCTCTCTAAATTAATACTAGATTGTAAAGGGAGTTGATTGTACCATTCTAAAACATGTCATACAAATGTTTTTATAAGAATTTTGGTCATAAAATAGGTTATGGTTTGAATCAATTATTTATAAATATTTCCAAATTTCTTAAGATAGATGGATAGATCAATTGATCCATCATAGGAGATGGTAGGATATACCCCTATATCTATAAAAGCTATGAAGGTAGTCAAGGGCTCATTTTGCAATGTTTAAAGAACCTTATTATGAATTGGAGGAGGAATGGGATTCCTCCTAGAATAAAAAGAAAAATGAGATGTTGAAGCATGATTAGGATTCATTAGGATCTGAGATGGTCAAGAAGCTATTTCTAGGATCTGATTTTGCATTTGAAGCATTTTGGAAGTGGTAGAAGATTGCATAGTGACCATTTGATCCAACAAATTGATAATAATGAGATTAGGATCAAGTGGTGGGTTAGGGCCACTAGAGGAAGAAAAATTGGTATTATTTTTTGTAAGGGAGTGTTGGCTAGATTTTCTACACAGCTGAACACCTAGGCAGTCATGAGATAAATCTCCCTCATTTACCGGTGAGGCTCCCATGTAAGATTTTTTCAGTTATATTTGCTAATATCTATCTGTTGGTTTTACTTTAACCACATAGCTCATGCACAATAGCTAGGAAATTTTGTAGCAAGTAAGCAACTGTAAGAAATATGTGTAGAAGAGGGGAAATAATTAAATATGAGAAGAAATAAAAGAAGATGTGAAATCTAACCAATAGTTTCCAGAGTTTCTCACATGCACATAGACAAAACAAATAGATCTTGAAATACAAAATTTAAAGCAAAGGAAAGTTTCAGATTTGGATCTAAGATAACAAAAAATTTATGTAAAGATCTATACAGAAACAAGAAACAAATGCACTGTTGACACAAAGTTCTTCGAAAATTTGTCTCCTTTCAATTCCTTAGCTTTCAGAAAAATATCAAGGGTTTCAGATCAAAGTATGGAACACAAGAATGCTGATTACAAATTCTGATCATTTAACCCGTAGGCTCTTCCTCTATTTATAGTGTATAGAGGGGAAATTACAAATGGAAACTAAAACTGAACTAGAACATGCGAAAAGTTGTAAAGGGAACATTTAACAATATTTTCCCTAGAATTCCTCTCTAAGTGATATGCATCTAGAGGTTAAACCAAAGTTGTGCACATCTACCACTTATCTTAGAGAAATTTTCCAAATAAATTAAAGTAATGGGTTTTAAACCAATAAATTTAATCCTACAATTTAATCCGGGAACATAAGGAATAAGATAAAGAAAAGAAATAATATCTTCTAGATGTTACATCCTACACTTTCTTCTTGTTCTGATATTGAATATACTTGTCAAACATATAATTCAACAATTTCCCATCTGTTTTAGCAACAACCTCTTTCTCGGTCTTGAACTGCAGCAATACTTTGGAAAAAATGTCAATGTTTACTTCCAATTCCTTCAAACTAGGCCTGAAATCTTTAATATCCAATTAAAGTGTTATCAGCTTGTTGATTGAATTCAACGTGAAAGTCTTGACAACTCTATCAATCCTCTCTTGAACCATCAAAAGAAACCCTTCAAGAGCATTAGACACCTTTTCTAGTATAGTTCTTCTGCAAGAAGAAAAAACCCCAACTACTTCCTCCTCGGTGAAAGTAACTATATTTCCTGACAATGACAATATCCTATCCTCGAGTAATTACATTCTTTTTAGCATAAGCTTGAGAATCTCCATGTGGAAAGAAACTACAAATTCAAGTTGTTTTCCCTTTTCAATCAGTCCATCAGGCACAAGTTGTTCTGCAATCAAAAATTCCTCTGGTATTTTATTTATTTTAACCTAAATGTCCAGGTTACTTTCAACCACTATATTCTCATCCACTATGCTTGCCATTAGTTGCTTCAGTTGAGATAATGCACCTTTCATAACTTCCAGACTAGCTGGTACCTATTTGAGTTATTTTGAAGCTTGGTGAATGATTTGAATTTTCCATTCATTGATAGCCATGACTTGATTATCTGCATCCTCCACCTCCTCAATCAAATGGTTTCTCATCTACTCATGTGCTAAAACTGGCTAAGAGGAAGGTTTGGAAACCTTAGCAATGATTTCACACAACTAGGAAACCTACTCTTGAAGTTTAGTTTTATCTTCCTTCTCTTTTTCTAGCTTGAGGAATAAAGCATTTATTATTGTATTTATATCTTGCTTTAATCCTTCTATGGTAGTCTGACCTAGTGGCACTTTGGTTACTAATATATATGCCTCCGTGAGTTCTCTCTTCTGCTTTCCCTATGTTGCAACTGTCAACTCGGCAAACTTCTACCCCGATTCTTCAATAATCAACCTTGAAGTTACCTTGGAAACTTTAGGTCTTCTATCCTTTCCACCCAAACTCAGGAGTAGTTGTAAGTCAAGCTCTTCTAGGTTGATCTCCTCTCAAGCTTTTGGAACTATCTACAAAGCCAACCATGATGAAAAATTTCTTCTCGGGGAATGACAAGTCACTGAGTGTACCACCCTCTCATGCTTAAACTCTACTACATCTGAATTTGCCACAATGTTATGGCTACCATCCTATGAATTGTCCAAAGACAATGGTTTTTCAAACTCTTCCATCTATGCTTATAACTTCTTTGCAGAGGGAGGTGAAGATTTGAGTGGCTGAGGAGAAAATACAAATGATAATGGATTTAACGAAGGAATGATAACATATTCCTGGGGTTTAGGGGATGCTAAAGTGCTATGAGTTGACACTGGAGAAGCTTCGTTTGAAAGTGGTACTAGCACAATAGATGTATACTTGACCTTCTTCAGTTCCTGAGACTTCTTGTATACTTCAAACTTCTCTGGTCTCCTGCTACTTTCACCTTCATGATTCCTTTTGCTAGAGTCTCCAGTAATAAAGTTACCTATGATCCGATTCATCAAAGCTTCATCTATGCAATACCCCTTTGTTAATAACCATTTTGAGGTGTTAACCAAGACTTCGGAAGACCTTTCTTCAATCATCTAACAACCATCTATGATTTCCTGAAGAGAAACTCTATCTGCTCCCATTTGATGGTATGTGTCAAGTACCACATGCCCATCATCTACAAGATTTACAAGGTATCTGTGCTAAACCGTAATCAGACACTTGTTGCACTCATAAACTATGTAAATGTTTCTTCCTGACTTCATACTCACTTTTGCACTTCATCCAAAAGTCTTCCAATGAAGGTACGTGTGAATATTCATGGGAGATTGTCTTCCTTGCTATCCCATATGGATCATAGTTCAATCGTTTTGGGAAGAAATCATGCTCATATTTGGAAAACATTTATGCTTTGATTCCCCTAGCTTTATGGATGCTTTGGCAGCTGTAATAACCCATTGTGACTGGAAAGCAACCTGTAGGTTTGTGCCACTTTGATTGTACGTCATGCATTTCCATGAGCTTCCTACACAACTCCATGATGACCAAACTGTCACTTGGAAACCTCAATAAACTGAGTGGTTCTCCTGAAAAGCCACTGAACCTGAGATACGTGAAGTCTGAAAACTATATGAAGATGAAGCCATGTTGGGATACAACTTCCCAAGCTTCTCTTCTCATCATGCTGGTCTTTAGATCACTATTCAATTTATAGATGAATTCATAGAAGGACCCATCATTGACCACCCTATAATATTTTTTGCACTCAAGAACTATCAACTGTGAGAAGAACTCACAAATAGGATCTTTCAACAAAACTCCTCGTCTACCCAATTTGGAAAATATACCCTGCGAGGCTACTCCATATACTAGGTATGAAGTCATTTTGAAGCTAAACATCCACCTCACACTTCAGAGATGCTCACTATGATATATTCCCAATTGATTATGGAATCAACTCTATTGATCTCGATGGTTCTCACCAAAGCATACATCCATGAGCATAAGTTATGGGTATTGGCTTCTTCGTTTAACCTGCAAATTAATTTAGTAATATCATCAAATTCCTGCACTAGATTGGATTGTGGAATAGTCCTCGGGAACTTTGATGGAGATTAGGGATTCTTCATGTATCTACCATTCATTATGCCTATGTAATCTACTTTGTGATTTTCCCATCTATTGCCACTGTCGAGCATGCTAATTGTAATCACCACTGGACGTGTCGAAATCTTGAAACAATAATTAATAAATTATGCATCCAACTTGATTATTGTCTTTCCTGTAGCACCCCGAATTGTTCTGGATAGAGGATGATAAGATCTTACACACTCCATAACAAATTTAGGTAACTGAGCTATGATTGGAAATGTTGAAGCTTGAATAATCCCGTTACTTTTAATTTTCCACATGAGGGATGTCCTTTTGGCTCTGGATCTATTAATTAAATCAATGACGGGTTCAGGGCCTATGTCTATATCATTGATATTAACAAATCTGGAAGTTATACATGATTCAAATGATCCTTCTCTTTCATCATTGCTAAAACAATCTTTGTCTGAGCTCTTTTTCTTTTAATTATGTAGGAATCCCTTGTAATTGGATCAATTTGTGCAGATCTGGAAATTTCTTCTGATTCAGAAGATATGTTCAATGTATTTGACATTGATTTGAACTTCCTTTCACTAATATGAGCCCCTGTGATGGATACCTACAATTAATTAAGACAAAGGAGTCCATGGCATGAATATTTGATTTTTATCACCAAAATCTGCATATAAAGCCTGTTGCCCTAAAATTTGAGACTTTGGTTACATGAAAAGCAAGAAAAAATATTATTTAATTCACTTGGGCACTTATATAAACACGTAGACAATCAGAATAACAAAAATCAGGCTATTCCAACCCAATGCACCAAAATTGGAAGCTTCTCGACAATGGAAAACACTGTTTAATGCAAAAACCTCCTTCCCTTGGCGCTAAAACCTATCCTGCAAACCTCATCAAAAATAATTAAATGCTTCTCCCTTATGGCATCCCATGTTTATATAACCATTTTCATGTTATTTTTAATAATTGCCCTTTCCTATTTCTGGCAATTTAATTAATTAAAAGTCACGCCTCTTCATCCAATTTGGCCACCCAATTTTGCATGCTTCTGATTGCTTTTTAATGAATTTATTTTATTTATTTTTAGAATGAATCCTTGACTTCTCTTTATATCATCTACTTACATTGAATTTTTTCCTATTTATGGCACCAAACTTAGCTAGAAATATCATTAATAAATACCATTATCACATGCATTAATATCAAGGTGGGTCACACTTTTTGGCAAGGGTATTTGTTAAAAATAGAAAGTCAAAGTGATGGGAATTTACAACCTACATTGCAGCTCCAAAAATACCATCTTTCACTTAAGTGATTTGACTTTCATAATGGGAATTTTCACCCTGTGTTGTAGGTAAGAAATTCCCGCCTGCCTGCCATTGCCAAAATTCCCATTAGTAGCTTAAACCTTTCCTTCCAAAAAGTGCGACTTGCATGGAAAATAGCCTTCTTCTCAAAAATACGACTTTCATGGGTGAATAAATTTCTTTGATGGGAAAATTTACCTTGCTAGACAGATAAGAAATTCCCGCCGGTGCTTTAAGTGATTTTTCTTTATAATGAGAATTTTCACCTTGCGTTACAGGTAAGAAATTCCCGCCTTCTAGCCTCCTCTAAAATTACCATTGCAACTTAAGTGACTTTGACTTGAGGGGAAAAGGTAACCTACTATGCATGCAAGAAATTCCCACCTTCTTTCCATTGCCAAAATTCCCATTAGCAGTTTAGATCTATTATCCCAAAAAGTGTGAATTGCATATGAGAGGTTTTTTCTACTTAAATTCTTCTTTTCTGGTCAGAAGTCATCACTCTGTGATTAATTAATTTCTTTTTTGAGGTCATGGATGAATTCCGGACGTTCCAGGTAATTAAACATGCTATAAAGAGTATAAAACAGATCAAAGGGAATTTAACAGACAGACCTTAGATAAAACTGAAAATAAAAGCTAAAAGAAATAATAAAAAATGAAAAAAATGTTACCAGAAGTTGCAGAAAATTGCTCTGAATTCATTTCTAGTTCAATAGGGTTCAACTGCAACACAATTCACATGGAATATCTAAACGTAATAGAGACAATTTCTAGCAATAAAAACACAAAAAACTTGTTACTTTAAAAATAACAAAGAATTTTTAAAGGGGTAGTCCCATATTTCAGGGTAAAATCTGGGGACACCAGGGAGTTTTGGGGGATTGATTGGAGGTTTCTTTAATTGCAAGAGGCTTGTAATGATATATGGGTGTAGAGCGAGGTTACAAAGTTATCTCTTTTATATGACCCATACCTTGAGAAACTTTAATCAGCTCCCCTTCTTTACTAGGAAAATAAAGTTCATTATTACTCATATTCTTAATAATCTCCGTAGGGTTAGTGCATGTAAATTACACTATATTATATTCAATTGTGAGATATATTTATGGATGGGATCCACTGTGTTAGTGTAGAGTGACTAATGGTATCAACTAGGAGAAGATAAGGTTCAAACAAGACCAACCCTAAAACAACGAGACCAATGACATCGATTTGTGAAGAGAAGGGAAGGGAAGGATTCCATAGAAATGGAAGCTTATAACAAAAGATGAGGGAATGAATGAGAAAAAAGAGGAAATATAAAGGGATTCAAGCTAGCTAAGAAGATCCTAAGAGGAGACATAATGAATAATGAAGCAAAAAATTTATAGAAAATTATGTGTGGTATACAAACGAGATTAGATTTACATGGACACACAAGGGATGATGGTGTTAAGATTTGATGCATATTAATGTCTAACTATATCAATCATACAACTACATTCATACATGGGCCAATGATATATGAATAAAATGATTTCAATCTAGACCAAATTAGTCATGTAGTAAGGTTCTGCACAGGGTTTGAAGGCATATAAAAAATAAAGAAAATTTGGAGAATGAAGTGAATATGACCTAATTTAGGGAATGCCAAGCTCCACATTGATTTTATCAGAGTGTATGATTGGTAAAATATAGGTTCCTTGCAGGTTCTCAAATATAGGGATCCATCTAAGACCAACCATACTATGTAGATATAAAGGTGCTCGACGAGCGCTAAAATCATAAATCTAGAAGATAACATATCTAGCCCTATGATACCTATAGGTTTTCAAGGAATACAAATAAGATAAAGATAAGTATCCTACTAGGATTATGAAATAGAAATGGAAAGTAACCAAGAGGTGGATAAAGCCAATGGGCGTAATAACAATAAGAAAATGTAAGAAACTAGAGGAAACATACATCTAATTTAGCCTATAATAATGAATGATCAACAATAACAAGCATATGTAAAAATATAAGAGACTAAAGAGGTTTAAATATACTCATCGTGCACACACACGCGCACGCGCGCGCGCGTGTGTGTGCGTGTTTGTGTTTGCGTGCATGTGTGTGTGCTTGTTTTTGTTTGTGTGCGTGTGCGTGTGCATGTGCATGTGCGTGTGCATGTGTGTGTGCTTGTTTTTGTTTGTGTTTGTGTTTTTGTGTGTGTTTGTGTTTGTGTGCGTGTGCATGTGTGTGTGTGTGTGTGTGTGTGTGTGTGTGCATGTGCATGTGCATATGCATGTGCATGTGTATGTGCGTGTGCATGTGCGTGTGCGTGTGCATGTTCGTGTGCGTGCACATGTGCATGTGTGTGTGCATGTGCATGTGCGTGTGTGCGCGTGTGGGTTTGTGCATGTGCGTGCATGTCTGTGTGTTGATTTAAAAAATATAGAAAATATGCTAAACCCTAATTATAGAGTCATAATGCAATGATAAGAAATAAAGTATAGATATGACCTAAGTAATAAACACATGTAAATTAAAACCCTAAGTGCAAAAGAAGGGAAATAATGCTAGGTTGATTTCGCAATTGATCCTAAGTTGTGCCAAGCTGGAGAGATGATAAAAAAAAGGAGGAAAGTGTTGCAAGTGAATCAAGATAATTGTGTGATAGCCAGATCTGCATAGAATGGGGTGCCTAGATCAGGTAAGGGATGTCTCAGTGTTGTAGACTACTTCTGGGTGCTCACGAATGTGAAAATGGCTTGAAAGTGATTTATTCTATTTCGCTTCTATGTTGTTATCCTTCACTATTTATCACCTGTGTGTCAAACTATGCTCACATAATTCTCCTATAACCTGCAAAGAGAAAGAGCATCTGGAAAACCACAAAACACATCAAATATTAAAAAGAAAAATATGCAAATGGGGAGTAAAAATGACCCCGATGGTTACCTGACTGAGTGAACTTATGATCTGGGCATTGCACTACATTTTAGACTCCATGTAGTTTTGTGTGTGTGTGTAGAATTGTTTCCTAGGTGGCTCTTCTGCAATATTAATTGAATAATGAAAAATAGATAGAATGTAGCAATATAAGTAGATGTGCGAATGTCAAAATGAACTTCCCCTCCTATGAAGTTTATGTAGAAGAATGCAGTCCCTTGTCCCTTGAATGATAGTTATATGGATGCTTTGATGCTCTTGAAATTCCTTTGGATGCAACATTAGGTGATAGTAATAGATGCTTATAGCTTGGTCCTTTAATTTGATCACATGGCATTGTGTTTATATGATTCCCTTGTCTAAATTTTGTAATTAACCACTAAAAGGAAAAACCATAAGAAAATAAGATTCCCAATGGCTAGAAGAGGCCCAAAAGAGGTGAGCAAGATACAAAGAGGTCAGGGTGCCTAGAGGGGACAAGGGCACCTGGGCGTTAGCAACATGGCTAGGTGATGGTATCCAGACTCAAAAAATATGAAGTATCGAAAGTCAGACTGGGAAATAGGGTGTGTAAGGCCAAGAAGGAAATGAGAAAGAAAGAAAAGTGGCCAAAGACAATGGTCAATTAGTACTTTTCTTTCTTAGGAATCATATGAATGCAAGTGGTATCTATGATTAGAACCTAGAAATGTACCCAAGTGCGTGATTTAGTGTCTAAATTTTCTCCCACTTTATGTTATTAAGTGAATGACTTGTAACAGAAAGTATCAAAGATATGTGTACCTGATAACCATGTAGATTGATGGTGAAAGCACACTGAGGAGACAAGAAAAAGTGTGGAGTGATAAAATGAAGCGTGGAAGCTAGGGAAGAAGAGGAAGTGACCCTAGGGGTGAAACTATATGTGTATATGTTTGTTGTACCTATTTTCGATGTCATTTGATGTGTTTGATGATGTGAGTGATGTTGCTTCCCATAAGGAAAAACCTTCAAAAGAGAAGAGCAAAAGAGTAGTCAAAATGTGTGTATATTAAAAATTTGATCCAAATATGTAAAAAAGTGTGTACAAGTATGTGAAAATGTAAAAAGGAACATGTGAACCTAATCCATGATGAGTGAAAAGGATAGAAAGGATCTTGAAAATGTTGTAGAAGAATGAATTTTTTGGGATGATATTACTGCCAAGAATGATTTTTTTGGGTGATCTCATGCCAAGTGTGAGTTTTTTGGGCAATCTCACACCACGCAGAAGAGTGTAGAGAGAAAGGTCTAGTGTTATTCTCCATATCCTTTGACTACTTCTACAAGATTTATACACCACTACAGATGGTGTGATCATGTCTTGTTCAATTCGATCAAGTTTGATCCATTTCAATCCAATGCAAATAGAAAAAAGAAGATAACATGCATGATGATTGTTCGAGCATTGTGCCTATTCTATGAAAACTGTTGTGTAAACTGCCAAAATTATACTAATCTGAGAAAAAAATTGTGACTACCCCCTGGTCATAGGTGCCCAGGAAGGGTCAGGAGTACCAGGAACTCATGTTTATATCTATGTTATGACATATGTGTTATGCTGAGGACCCTAGTCAGAATCTAGGCCGTTTCTGTGACTGAAAATTGTGTTGTTCTTGTATTATGCAAGGTTTGAAACTGTGATTGTTTTGTTAAATGGGGTGATTAATTCATCTAATGTATGTCACCCTCATTTGGGGTGCATGCGACATGTCACTAGGAGGATGTGGCCCAAATGAGAGGACCGAACGCTGATTGATCCCTATATGAAATTGATAGAAACCCTATGCAGGTGGAGGGAATGTTCTTGGTAGGCACATGTGGCTAGAAACATGTGTTAGTGTAAAAATAAAAATACGTATATAAAAGCACAATTGTGGCTAGAAAATGTGTTAGTGTCTAGAAAAATGTGTTGTATTTTTTAAACTATCACACAATATTCTAAATAATTCTCTCAATGATGAACTTTGAATATCTCAAAAAATTCAATTTGTAAGCTAGCAAGCAAGAATACAAAATAGACTGTGAAAAATGGGTTTCAGACATGGGACATCGCTCACAATGTCACAAGATAATCAGGGCCGAAAAGGAAAAAATCATATGGTGTGCACACAAGACAAAGGGCATAGCCCACAAACAATGGAAAACAATGTGGCAAACAACGACAAAAAATGACAAACAAAGAGTAACAGATAACCATGGTGACAAATAGTTCCTATAAAGAAAATGTTGCACATGAAATACCCAGTAGTGTGTTAGGAAGATAAAAAGTATGTCAAAGCATGTATGATCTAATATAGTATTGTGCTAGTAAGAATAGGAATTAGTATAAAATGAAACAATAGCACCTGTAGTGTGTACAAAAATAGATGCCCTCAGGAGTCATTGTGGGATTGGTAAGAGGTACAATGTTAAGCATTTGTGTTATGTGTAATGATCCATGTAAATTTTGCATTCATAACTAGAAGGAAAGGGAACATGCATGTGTATATAGAAAATATAACGACATACTGATGTATCTGCCTAATATAGCAAGCAAAGTGTAACATGCGAGTATAAGTAAACCAAGAACAATGTGCAACCAAGATATGTAGTATGATATGAGTGACTGTAATGGAATGGAATTTAATGTGAATGTGATAGGAGCAGTGTGCCCCCTGAGCGAGTGTGTAGGGATGTGTATGAGATGAGGTTCATTTATACATGGCCCCTTAGTAGTCAATAATGAACCATAGAACAAGACTGCGTAATCGGGAAATTGTTTTAATTTTGCGCTAGAAAGATATGATCAACAAAGCGTAGATCATAAAGAGTGAGTGAGTACATGGTGAGGTTCAATTTAAGATTTAGACCCTCAACAGTTGAGTATGAACCGTGGAACTAGAGTGCGTCATTGGGAAGTGTGATATGTAAGAGTGTAATGCTAGAAATATGTTTCGTAAATGTGTTGAGTGTGAAATGTGTCTTGTGTATGATGTGAGGTTCATGAATGTAGTGATGCCCTCAACAATCAAGTTTGAACCATAACACAAGAGTATGTGGCATAGGGTAATGATGATACAAGTGTATCAAGATGTGTAAGAAAGTGTGTAAGAATAGATGAAGGCATGAAATAGTAGGAATGCGAGACACCTGGATAATGCTAGAAGGGGGGAGTGGTATAAACATGATGCCCCCAAGTGTATGATGATTGATAAAAATCAAGTAATATCATCTAATATGTCATCATTTTCACGGTCGAAGTTAAATGGAGATGCATCAGAGACCTAGTAAGAAATAGTATGTGGTTAGTTCAAGTAAGGAGGCATTATGACGTAGATTGTGCATGCACAGTGCATATTCTTTGTCAGTGAAAGGTGGTAGTGGACATCCATGTGCATACCATCGAGTAAGATTTTGGGAATAGCCGAGAAATGAGTCATTGCAAATAAAAACGTGATTGAAATGCATGGGGAATGAAATGTCGATATGATCAGGATCTAAAATGCCACTAATGTAGTCAAGCCATGATTGCCCAAGAGTAAGTGTCCAGATAGGTGAGGAGTGCATGTGACAAAGACTAATAGATGAAATACTTAGAGGCCATAAGAAGTAGTAATGTGAACATACCCATGATATAAATGAGGAGAATGTGATGGAGGGATGAGGTCATCACACATGAATCCTAGCCCAACCAAGCCAATATGTGTGCAAATAGTGTCAGAGAAACTGGGTTCAAATGGAATGTGTGGTCAATAAGCATTATTCGTGAAGAGAGTGCATGTGAATGGAGGAAGTGCAGATGCAGGTTGCTCATGAGAAGACAATGAAGGTGTATGACATCTGATGTATGGACATACCCGTATGATAAAGCACCATAGAATTAGTAAAACGAGGTGGTGATACTACAGCAGAAAGAACATCTAATGCATAAACAATTGCTTCAAGTGGGGGTAAGTTGTTTGGATAGTCTGTGGGTCCTGGGTCAACAACATGATGCATAGTAGTAGAATTCAGAATAGGTAATGCAGTAGTTGGGTCTAGGTGGAAATATTGGAATGGATTACTATTAGTGGAAACTGTATATTTAAAGCCCTCATCTAAAAATTTAATGCATCGATGAAATGTCGAAGGCACTACTTGCATTCTATGAAATCATGGCCTATTGAGTAAGAAATTATATGGAATTGGGATGTCATTAACAAAATATGTTGTAGGAACTAGTTTTGGGCCAACTGTCATAGGAAAAGTAATAGTTCCTATGCATGGATGTGTAGTTGAATCATATGCCCGAACCAAAATAGATGTTGGGTTAAGATTAGCTATGGAAACACCTATATTTTGAATGAATGATAAGGAGAAAATATTGATCTCAAATCCATTATTGACTAAAGTTTGCTTAACACCCAAGTTATTGATGCATACTCGTATATAAAGAGGAGGATCATTGTCGTAAACAAAAATATTGTTAGCTATAGTAGATGGAAAAGTAAGTTGTTGATAAAATTCATCTACAAATGTCTGATAAAAAATGTCTAGATGAGTAGTAGAAGGAATGCAAGTATTAGCCAAGAGAGTAATGATTTTAGCTCGACAATCAAGATTGGCTAGCAAGAAATCATGAATAGAGATATCCATGATGAGAGGATCCTAAGAAAAATGAAAGAAGTGATGAAATGAGGACCCAAACATGTTCAAATGAGATGGGTTCACCAAATGATTTTACAAATATTGAATATATGATAAACCCTAATTGCAGAGTCACAACACAATGAGAAATAATAAAGTGCATATTTGACCTAAGCAATAAGCAAGTGGAAATTAAACCCCTAAGTGAAAGAGAAGGGAAATAATGCTTAGTTGTTTTCGTAATTGATATTGAGCTATGTCTAGCTGGAGAACTGATAAATAGAAGGAGGAAAGTGTCACAAACAAACTGGGAAAATTGTGTGATAGCCAAATCTTCCTGGACTGGGGAACTTGGATTAGGTCAGGGGTGCTTGGGCGTTGCAGATTGTTTCTGGGTGCCCATGAATGTGAAAAAGGATGGAAAGTTTGAACAATGGTTTGTAGCTAGGTATAATGTATAATCAATGGAATTCAGAGGTGGATATTACTCTTCATGTGTTAGATCTTGAGACTCTTTTTTAGACCATTATACCATTGGGTCTTTAGATATTTTCCCTAAAATGTATAATGGCTAGACCCCATTTTTGACTTGACAAGCAGGGGAAGTTGAATGGAATATTGGGGTTTGAATCATGCGGTAGTGTACATTGGAGTCATTCTTACTGTGGTCATTTTTTTTATTTGGTCTCTTATTTCTAATGATATAGGCTATTCTAATGGTTGATTAAACTTTATTGTAAATATTTTATTATCATGACCTATATATCTCCTGATTGGTCATATAAATTATCTTGTTAATATATTATAATTTACATATATTTTTGTTAGTCATGTATATATATTAAGTCATGTATTTCAAGCGTATGCTTCTAGAATTATAAGGTCTTCTACTTTGTCTAGTCGGACTTGTACGAATTGCAATATAGACTAGATGGAAGATAGAATTACAATATTAAAAAATCACATTATGAAAAACACCATTAGTACTAAAAAATTTAATACATTATAGTATAAATAACCATTAACAATTTTACAAAATTAACCTTATTAGAAAAAAGGATGAAGAAAATTTCTTTATTGTTAGTAAATAATTTGTTTTTTTAACAAGAAGACCATAATGTCTAATTGTTTTTTCAAACAAAATTCTAATAATGTTATCACTTTGTGAATCAAGGAATTCACTACCATACACTCTACTATTAAATGTAGCATAGTCAAGTGTTGTTTCAATTTCATAAAGTGAAATTAGAAATTTCAAAACAAGTGTATCCATGAAAATTTCTAATTTCTAATTTTCTTAATGTATTAATCGTAGTTACCCATAATCATTTCTTGAATTCTATCCCGATATAAAACCAACATGTATGTAACATCATTTATCAACTTATAATGTGCATATCGATGTGGAGCTTTATTTTATATTATCAAACTCACACCATAAGAAATTTCTCTAAATAAATAGTTACCATAACCTAATAGACCTGGGAAACAAAAAAATATTAAAAATAAATATTACAAGTACTTCTATAATTTTATTCAATCATAAATGAATAATATAATTTTGTATTGCATTTCTATCTATTTGATATGACAATATCTTATTTATCACCTAAATATTTTATTATATTTGTAATGCCCCCACATTTCCCCAAGACGATTTCAAAAATGGTTGATATATTAAAAAAATTAACATAATTAAAATTTGGAGAAATAAAATAATTATATAAAGAAATAAATAAATAAACAAAAGTTGTGGGAGATTTGAGTTCGATGGAGGCAGATGGAGTGATTGGGTGAAGAATTTATGAGAAGTTGACGGGTGGATAAGGAGGAAGGGAAGACTTGTCAATCTAATTAGTTCACCCTTGTCAGCGAGGTCCTTAGGGGGAGTTCCTTGGGGTTTAATTCTTGTTGTGCGTTCCTCGGGGTTTAATTCTTATTGTGCGTTGGATTTGGCTAGCTGTCCCAAAGCACATAGAAAAGGGGATTTTTATTTTTTTTGGAGAAAATTTGGACAACCAATCAAGAAAAGGAAAGTGAATTTTTTGGAAAAATGTTTCAATTTGATGCGCAACCATGGAATTTAAGGGACTAGGCATGGAGCTTTAACTATATGGCACAAACATTCAAAAAAACATGAAGGAAGGGAAATATTGTCTCATGTTATATTTCTTGCGATGGATTTTTTGTATGCAAAATGTGGCAACCTACACTTGGTGTGTCAACAATTTGAAAAAATTCTTCATAGAAACATGGTCTCAAGGAAAGCGTTGATTGCAGGATGGGCACCAAATGTGAAGCATGCATGGCGTAATGTCTAGTCGTATTGATTTTTCTTCTACTACTTCTGAGCACTTGTGCTACATGCATTGTAACCTTTACAACACCATTCTTGGGGTAGATAACGATTTCCACTTCATTTCCTTCTCTTTATATTTTATTTCAAGTAGTTGTATTGATATAGGCATTAAAAGTGCCATTTCCTTCTATTCTGCTTATGTCTCTATAAGTTTTGTCTCTTTCACTCTTCCTCTATGTGAAACCCTCTATTTTTCCATTCTCAAGCACTAGTTTTGTTGAGGAAGACTGGAAAAACATTGTATGCAGGATTATTGTAGTCTAAGGGTTACTTCATATTTATATATTGTAGTAAATGGCCTTATTAGTAATGAAATTAACCACGCATAATTAAATTGAAAAAGGGACTCTTAAAGGTAATTAATCGAGAATTAAAAGTCATCTGATTTTGTTTTTAAAGACATTTGACATTTTTCCTTAAATGGTGTTGCTGGAAAAACACAGTTTGAAGTGAATAATAAATTGCTCAAGCACTATTCAATTTAGTCTTAATAGAGAAAAAAAGGACTCTTCTTTTTCTAGGCGTGTGGATTATTTGACTAAATACCTCTAAGTCGCTTTGCAGTGTGGCCTCTGGCGGAAGTAATATTCCTCCATAGCATGTTGTATCTTTCCTCAAGATATGGTGGACAAATGCAAAATAATTAGGTCAAATGGTGAGTGAAAAAAAAAACATTTTTGCTATAGGTGCTTAGGCATAACAAGATTTGTTGGAGAAATGGTAAGTATTGTCTTCTATACTCCCATCATGTGCATATTTTTCAACTGTTGCAGTTCTGCAGTTCCAAGAAAGCCATTGTTGAGGGCAAGGAAGTCAAACCCACATTATATGAGAAATTATGATTGGCCACACAAGACCATTAAAAAATACCCTTCTATGGTTAAATAAAAACACAAAAAATTAGTGGATGTTTGCAAGCATTTGATCAATGACCAAGAAAGATTCCTCCTCATAGAATATGATTTATACAATTTATAGAGTCATGGGTATCCTCCAGAGGCATTAAACACCTATTGCAACCACATAGCATGTAACCCTGATCAATCCATCTTTCCAGTTACTTCCAACAGTGCCAAGTTTAGAATTTTCCTTTACCTTCTTCTAACGTAGGAGAAATGTTTGACAGAATGTCAAAGAACTTGGCGAATCCATTAATCATTGGGAAGTGTGGTCAATGAAATTAAACCGATCATTGGAATGTCTCAAAGAGATGTTATCTAATGGAATTTGTTGGCTGCAAGACAGTCTCAAAGTCGAGGCTAGAAAGGGAAAGAGAATTCCACAAATTAACATACACTTAACCCATGCAATGCCAACTTTGCAAATGTGTTTTCCAGTTATTCTAGGCATGGTTCATCTTACCTTTGTCTTTCATTATTCTATTATTTTGGTTCTTCATTTGTAATGAAATAAAATTTTAAACCCTTGGATTATTATACATTTGGTTTTTTAAACAAGCTTGTATTGTAAAATAATAGAACATTACCTCGTAACTTGTGTAATCCAAACAACCCTTGGGTTGTCAACCATAAACTTAAATCCTCCTTCTGAGATGTCTTGGAAACTTTGTAACCAAACTAATAGCTACAACACCCTTTTTTTTGAAAAATTCAGTCTATGTTCCTTGTAAACCTATGAACCATTCCTTTTTAAAAGCTACTAAATCATGATTTTCTTCATCATGAAAAATACCTTTCTAGAACCTCCACCCAAAATGTCAGGGTTTGAACCTACTTCTCGTTATAACGAGATGCCACAACATCTACAATGCCCTAAATTATCATTTGACTGTTTTTCATAGAATTTTAGGAGCCCTGTTGACCCTATTTGCAGCATTGGGTAGCTACTAAAAGTGAAAAGTTGGGTTTTGTTTTGGCTCTTTGTTTTGAACCTGAGAGAAGAAATGTCTATCTGTCTTCGTAAACCTCTAGTATGTTCACTTGAAAATTTCCTGCAACCATCATTTCAGGGAAAAAAACATCGCTAGCTAGTTTTTTAGAGGGGTTTTTAGACATCTGGTCATTGTTTGACTAGGTCAAAACCAATCTAATTACGATCGGTGGCCCCAGGAAACTAGTCGCCATTTGTAAATGATTCGTTAGTTATAAGTTCTATCAGATCTTATGAATTATCAGTATATAGGAGAGCATGTAGGATTATACCCGGTATGTATTTGCCCATCGGAAGTTAGTTTTTGAATGTAATTTCTTAGCCTCTGAGCTAAAATTGGATGTTTTCGCAACTAATAGGAAAATGTAAGAGAAGGTCCTAGGACCCTAGTCAAGTCAATAAACCGACATGAAAACTTATTGACACTTATAAATAATTGTATGAAACTCTATTTTGTGGCTTGTTTTGAGAAATTTTACTTTTGGAAAAATAATGTTTTCTCTCTCCTCTCTCTTCTCCATATCCTTCTCTCTCTCCTCCCTTAGTTAAGAAATGAAGTGTAATGAAATGATTATATATATCTAACCCTATCTGGTTGTGTGTGAAGAATTTAGATTATGTAAATGAAAAACTAAAAATGTTAATTATGCTAGATTTAGGTGAACGCCATGCCAACATTTGTGCTGACCATGTGGTGGTTACAAGTACCAAGAAATGGAGGAAGTGAAGTTTTACTGATAATATCATATTAGCATGTTATTTGGAACAATGAAATTGTAGAGGCTAAATCAACATTCTGTGATATATTGAAATGTTTATTATTGAAATTTGTAATAATTATGAGTTGTTAGTGTTTAGGGGCATTTGGGGAAATGTGCATTTAATCATGGATCTCATTTTGATTTAGAATTATGTATTATAAAACGGATGGATATTTATGTTAACTACAATTGAATTTGACCTCTTATAGTGTATTTTAGTAAAAAAAATTAATGATTAAATCTTTGGTGTGTTGTCTTATTTACCTTGGAATCATAGGAAAAAAACTAAACAAAAAAATTAACCTTGGTATAAAAACCTTTTATGTCCATGTTTCTCATTTGATCCTTCATAATTTAGAAAACTAAAACTTTAAGGTGAACCTAAATCATTACACTCGATGACACCCCCAGATTAAGGAAAATATGAACCCAAATCCAAGTTATCTTTATACCATGCACTCTTAGCGACATTGTCGCAATCCTATCTAATATGAATGGTAAGAGTTAAACACTATCTTAAGTTTTTGGCTTTCCCCTAAGGATTGGTTTTCGTGTGTGTAACAAGGTTTTTATATACCCTTAAGTTGGTACCTATTGAGGATTCAATTTAAAATCCAATGCAAACCCTCTTGAGCCGACATGTAAGAAATGAAGGGTCATAGGTGACAAAGTTCGTAGTTGTTCTTGATAGGGATTTCTAAAGATTTGTGTCAAGGAAAAATTCCTTTCCTTGTTATAGTTATCAATATGGTTTTTTATAACACGATATTAAGATTTAATTGTGAGAAATAACAAAATTATAACCTGGGCTTAGTCTTTGAAAATATAATCACGAGATGATATTCTAGCAGAAAAAGTGAAAGTAGATCTTCTTGTAACTTGGTTAAGTTTTCTATGTTGTGAGAAAAGAAACTCACATTGTGAAAACATTAAAATAAACCTACCCAATTATAAAAGTATAAATGAAAAGAGAGGATCATGAGCTTTGGACCTTTAAACAATAAACATTTCCCCTCTTGTTTTCACAATAGTTCATATTGTGTAGAATGTATAACACTAAACCAAATAAACATGTCATTTAGAAATGAATCCTTATGACAAGACCTAGTACCCTTGTGTGTACACAAATGTCCCTATAAACTAATGAGTCATACAATAAATTAATATAATAAGGAATATGAAACTAATTAAGAGAACCCTTTTTAAGTTGAAAGTAAAGCAATACTAAAGAAATTTAGTCTAGAAACAAAAATGACAAAGTATGTTTTCACATTAAGTGCCTTTAAATCCTTAAATTAATTATTGGAACATAACTATAATAAACTTGTAATTAGCGCTTTTCCTTTGGAAGTGTAATCATGAGATTTAGGTCCATGGGAAAAGTGAAAATTGACCTTCCTTGTAACATGATTAAACCTTCATATGTCATAAATAAAGAAACCCATGTTGTATAATAGTTAATATAAACCAAATCAATTATTAAAGTATAAACGAAAGAAATAATCATGACCCTTAATCCTTAAAACTATGAACTTCTCATCTTTTGGTCTTACACTTGTTTTATTGTGTAACAAAGTCATGATACAAAACCAAGTAAGCGTGACTGTAGAAACAAATCCTATGGATAAGATCTAGTAGCCCAGTGTGTATATAAATACCCCTATTAACAAGTGAGTTAAACAAGTAATGAAAACAATGTATATGATCCAGATTAAATGAAAAACGCCTTAAGTTAAATGTTAAAAGATATAAAAGAAATTTAGTAAAAGGAAAAATAATGTATGTTCATGCATTTAGTACTCTCCAAACCATTAAGATTAATTAGTGAAACATAACCGTAATAAATAAATATTCATGAAAGTGTTGTGTCATGGGTAGTGTCATTCGTAATTTCTTATTGTAGTTGGATCATTGCTTGTCCCTGGTCTTTTGGGAAATGTAGTTCTGATTTGCATCATGTGTTTCATGTGGTCGTGTTATCATCTTGTTGGGGGAGGTTTCACCATTTTGTATTGGAGGAATAAGGTGTAGTTAGTTAAGGGAGGAATGAGGGAAATGTGTGTGTTGGAGGAAATAAAGGGATTTATGGCTAGTCTTAGTGGGGGTATAAGAGCATGTTATAATGGAGGGATAAGGGGGCATTTCAAAATTGTTGTGGTGTGTTTACTATGGAGGAACCAAATGCTAGCCATGATCCCTTCTTGGAGGGATAAGGGGTAGTTACAATGATGATCTCTACCCTATGTAAGCCTCTTAGGTAGGGTTGGTTATGTGTGTTGTCTTTATTTGTGAAGCCAATCACTTCTCATCTTGTGGTACATGTGGGTCCATATTAGTATAAATGTCTTATGTGAAGTTGAATTACCGTAAGAGTTCCCATGTGGTGTCGTGTATACATCAATGTAAGTCAAAAAAATATTCTGGTTTTATTGCTGTTATGATTGTGTGTTGAAGTTGTGGGCATGACAATATTATTTAGATTGACTTCCCACTCTTGTTCAAGTGTGATGTTATGATTACCATCATATGTTTTAATGGTTATAATATTCTTAACTAAAGATTATTGATTATAAACTATTCAATTAGAATCTATACATAAAATAATTAGGGCTTCATATTTAAGTACATAGTCCTTGCTACCCAATATTGAGTCTAACATTTTTGTGTATTGTGTGTTTTTTGTTAATACTTCACCATTGTGGTTACAAATATTATATTATGTATTGAGATCGAACCCAAACACATTTGAAGTTGTCAATCTTGAACTTAACGTAACAATTCAGTAATTCACCGAGGTGCTCCTTTGTAATTGATGACCATGGACCTACATTTGTGAGTGGCCTAAGAGCTTAATCAAGTATTTCCTTTCCATTATGTCATAGATAATATGGTGTATTATTAATTAAATAATATGTAGATCTAAGGACAAATTATCTTGATTCCCCCTTTATACATTTCATAGGAAAAAAATATCAACTCATCTAATACAATAATGAGTAATTTCTGAGTAGTATTGACACCTTTCTCCATATTTGCAAATGTTGATTAATTATTATTATTGAACTAAAATGAACTAAAAAAATGTTACTGTAACATATTTAACTAAAATATATTTATTCCCTGATCCCTAAACTTGTCAATTTTTTTCTCTCAACCAACAGATCCTTATAGGAAAATTATTTTGATTCCAATTTTTACCCTAAAAATAAAATAAAATCAATGAAAATGCAATGCAAGAAAAATATTTGACACTGCATAGGAGTTGATAACGGAGTTCAGAAATTACCTATGTCTCCGGGTTCACTAAATGTTGGATCGATTCATTATAAAGTTCCAATCATTGTAGTCTATTTTGTTACTAACAACTATGTGCACTAACACTTCATTCAGATAGATCTAGATTCTCACCCAAAGTAAGCGTAGATATCAGGTTCCTCCTTTATGATGCTTGAAAAAAATTTAGCATGCACATTCATCATATTAATTAGCCAAGAAACCATTTATACATAGGTAACCATTGTATCCACATTACTTTGGATACACATATAATAAGGAAAACACTCAATCTATATAAACCATAACTAATACAAATTGTGATCTTAAACCACCATACTCAGATCCATGAAAAACCTATATCCATCAACAATTATCCATTATAATTAGAACTAATTACATAACAGAAGATGATACACCAATAGTTCTCAAACCTATGTGCAAAACCCTACAACAAGATGTCTACTGAATTTGCTACAACATGACAATTCTCGACTACTAACATAAGCATACATAAAGTATATACACATATACCTAATGTGTCACACTAAACAATATGTGAAATATATATATATATATATATAGGTGTGGGGACTTTCCCTTAACTACCCATGCACTCTCATAATAATAGGGATGCTCAAAAAAATAGCTTGCATGCTTTCTTTCCTATTAATAACCATGCGTATAAAGCTTGCATGCTTTAAAAACTTTTGCTATTAATAGATTAATCCTAATACTTGCTTTAATCCTATTATTAACCTCCTCCATGCATGTTCTGCATGTGATTTTTCTGATTTCTTGGTCAACACTCCAAGACACTTCTTTACTTTCTGTGTGTGTACAGTCCTGCACGTTACCCTGTTCATCATCCATGCACTTGCTTATGCGTGCTATCCCTATTCCTCTACACACATATTTTCATGTGCACAAGCCCCTCTGATTCCTTGGTACTTAGTCAATTTTCCCAACCAAAAATCATAAGTACAAAGAAAGTTACAATACTATAATGAATGTTCTAGATCATCGGAACTCTGGTGCCAATCGGTCTGACAAAACCCGAAACGGTCTTAGAAAGCTAATCATTGTTCCAACATCTCTTTTCAACTTTGCACCTCCTTTATAATTCCCCTCTATTGCATGACCTCCAACCTCTACACAGAGCTAAGTTGGATAGTGTTAGTCGAAGAATCCAACCTACTATAGAATTCCCCTCTACTGCACGACCTCTAGTTTCTACACAGAGCTAATTCGGATCTGGTGTGTCGTCAAGCTTTGCAATACGAATCTCCTCCGAGGCCTCCAAACAATACAAACTTGGCTATGCCCAGTGTATGAATAATCATAGCTTAAATATTATTCTCTAGTGCTTGATGACTCCCTTCGGTTCCACGATCCAAATCTAGGATACGCACGAGAAGACTAAGGCATAATAATAGCCTTTACAATAGTCCCGAGTTAAAAAATAATTAACTCAAAATTACAATGCCTATAAAATAGGTCTTTGATGCCTTAGAATAAATTCACTAAGGATCATCTAGCACTCCCTCACTCTTCACTATAATCTTGATAAATTGCTTTAGTAGTGTGTTTTGAATAGGGGGGGTTATATATTGGCCCCAACCCCGAAATTCATGTACATAGGCCTTATCAGCCAACTCGTAACTAACCAACTTGGTTAACTGAGTTAGTTGAGGCTTTTGAGTTATAAGTAACGGGTGTGAGATTCAAATACCACCCCATCCTCATTTCCGCTATTTTTACTTGTCGTACCATCCCCAACTCACCTTTGTCTACCAAGTCATTACGACGTGTTCACCTGATGATACTACTGCTGCCAGATGTCCATCGATGTCCACTACATGGTTGCCACGTCGCCTGACCTGTTCACGTATGCTCCCGCATCAAATTTGTTCCCCAAGTCATTGGATGAGTCACCCGTTGAGTCTAGTTAGCCACACCACTTTGTCAACACATGACTCATTAATTTCCACACTAAATCCCAACTCACCTAGATCTCCTATGTTTATCCACTCAATTGTCGACGTCTTTGTCGCTGAGTTATTCCTAAGCTAATTGCTGAACTACTCACCCGAGCTAGTCTGAGCTATCACTGAGTTGTCACCAAGCTTGTCACCGAGTTGGTCTCGAGCTAGTCACTGATCTGGTTTCCGAGTTACTCATCGATATGTCTAGTGAGTTAAATGGGTGATAGGCCATGTGTCACCATGAGAAGGAGCCTTCCTCTTTTTGCACACGTTTGAGGAAGACCAGCAATGAAAACATGACCCGTATTTTTTATCCAAGCCACTTGATGTCACAATGACCCTTTTATTTCTTTCGCCAACATGTCCAGTAAGTGCATCACCTGTACCATGGCTTTGTCTTGCAAACACCATGTTCTTGCGTGGACTACATCTGGAGCGTATGGTATTCGCTTTGTGGGTTCCAATAGGAGCCAAAAATTTATCAACATGATATTCCATAAGGAACATCTTTAGGGAGATATTGAGAACTTATAATTCCCAATGTCGACCTCCAGATCATTCCCCTACTTTTTATATTTGTTTGTTTATTTTCATTATGTGGATAATATTTCTCTCTTACAAACACACATCAACAAACATTACAAATACATGTTTTTTTTTCAAATTTGTGTAATATTTACACCATTCCAAAATTTAATATACTAGACAATGAAATAAAACATTTGGAAATAAATAAGAAATAATAGTCATTCAAATTACATGTTTTAGTAAGTATTGTTCCATCATCTCTCTCCAAACCAAGAATTTTTTCTATTGAATTGGTTTTAACACATGTTGTTGACCTATATGATGTGACTTCAAGGGATATTTTCTTTTTATTTCATTTTTTTATTTTAAGATAATTTTTTTGAATGATTGTTGCGATATGTCACATTTTGGTTTAAAAGACCCTGTGATGGTAATTACAACAATAAATTTCTTATATTGAACAAAGTAAGAGAATATTTTTTAATGTTATATTAAACTTTGGTTATTTTTTCTATAAAATATCAATGTCAATTGATCAAATATTAAAATACATAAAAAAATTTAACATTTGAATATTATGATTTATACCAAATGTGCTTAAAACGTTAAAAATTTTAAATATACAAAAAATAATCACTCTAAATTTTATAATCTATTTCAGCGGCCCCCTCATTGTCAAGAAAGCACTTGATGGACATAAAATTTTGTCAATACATGGTAAAAAAAACACTTAACGAGGAAGGGACATTTTTTTTTCCAAAGAAATGGCCTACCATGGTCAAGTGGGCACTTGACAATGGGAGGTCAATTTTTTGGCCTGCCATGGTCAAATACCTACTTGAAAATATAAATAGATATTGAATTTCTTAATTACTTTTGTAAATATTTGATTTAGTAATTTGCAATTTGAATTTGTAAAATGTATATATTAATAAAACATTTGATTTTAATAGTTACTTATTTTCTATAATATTTTCTTATAAAACTAACAAAAAAATTAAAATGTGGGAGTGATTACTTGAAAATTGAGGAAATCTTGTTTTATTTTATTTCATCATTACCAACCTCTTGCACCCATATGCCCAGTCAACTTCTGTCACCATGCGTTATTTTAGCCTTGACTAGGGTACCCATATTAGTACTGGGGCGCCCGTGGGCACCTTGTTCCCGCCAGGGGCACCTAGGTCCTTTTTGCACTTTCCCGCCACTTTTTGGGCTCTTTCTAGCCATTTTAGATCTTTATCTTTCTTGTGGTTGGCCATTTTAGGGTTAATTACGAAATTAGATCAAGAGAACCCTATAAATATAAAGTTATGAGACCATAATGAGGGACCTAGCATCATTCACTACTATCATCCATCTAGAGTTGCATCCATCTATTGCATTGGAGATCACTTGCATCCACATAGCTCCATCATCAAGGCACAAGGCTAGGACATCTGCATCACACTTCATATAGGGGAGGGATTCTATTCTATTCCATGCACACATGCTATTACATTTTCTACATTTAGTTATTGCTCGCTACTTCACAAAGTGCAACTGGCACAAGAGCACCTAGGGCACATTATGCACACACTCACCAGAACTACATTTGGGTCTGAAATGTAGTGCAAAACTCAGTTAATAAGCTTGTTTTTGTGGAATATGAGGTCATTCCGACCCATTCATTTACATATTTATTTTTTTAGGGTTTTGATACTTCTTTTGGTCTTTTACAGGTCTTCACATCATCTTGGATTATTGGTGACATCCGGTACAGGGTAGAGAATATGATACAACATCCAATGAGGGTTCTGAAGTACCTTCCATCCCCGTGAGATTTAGTTTTAGAGATTTTTCATGGATTAGGGCACCCATTTTGTAGACCACAGCACCTGTAGGTGCCCTAGTCCCTTTGTAGGTGCTCCAGTCCAACCAAATACTCAAGTTTCATCCTTTTTGGAGCTTCAGAATAGTCATTCCTACTTTCTGATTTTCTAATCAACTCTGCGACACATTCCCATGAGAATATTCTACTCAACTGAGTTCTTTCCTCTTCTCTCTTGCACATTAGGGTTAGAATTTCCTTTTGCATAGTTGCTTAGGTCATTTACATACTTATTTACATTTATTTACTTTATGTACAATTTATATTAGATTAACTATCCCCATACATATTAGTTCCCATTTTAGTTAATCATTTTAGTGAACCTGATTCTTTCATGCTTAGGATCCTCATTTTTCATCTATCATGGCTCCCCAAGTTGCTCAAGTATCTTTATCTACTTTACTTAAGAAATATTCTCATTTCCAGGTTGTTTTACAAAAACAAATAGACTGCATGTATCTAGACGACAATACGCCACCACACAAAATAAGTCCTATATTCAATTGTTTATTCGATGACTATAATCCTAGTGATCCTCCATCTACTCAACCCCTATTGAATTCAATTCAAGCTCTACATGATTTATTTCAAGACATTTTTAAGGCTATGGAATCAACCATTACATCCCTTAGATATGAAATTCAATAGCTTAAGGATGCTTCTCAATCATGTGTTTTGTGCTCATTCTACATCCTCTATGCAATATATGTCCACTACATGTCATCTAGTTGAACCTCAAGACATGCCATTTCCTGAGCCTCTCATATTTGAGCATAATACTACACCACATGACATTCTTATTTAGCTCCTTAGTCATCATTTGATCACTCTATTGTCTACTCATTACTATTCTCCTTATTGGTTAGTAAAATATCAAGGTCATCCATATTAAAATTATCATCGAATCAATGGACATAATGATAACGATTGCCACACTTTTCCACGCATAATCAAACATCTCGAGCATCAGGGCCTTATTTCATTTGCTACACAACATTCTAATACAATTGATAACTCCCATTGGGTTCCTAAATCTAACTCATCTATATTTAAGGAGCATCGGACCAATGCCACTCCAAAAAGTCTTAAGAAAAAACCTCTTGCAATTAGTTCACCATCTCCTCCTATTCAACCATCTATGACATCACCAAGTCTAACATCTACCAACATTAGTTCACAATATCCTATTAATAATTCATTAATCATATCACCAAGTCAACTTAAACAAGTTCCCTTCAATGTTAGTGAAACATGGCCTCCTATCAAATCTAAGCTCCAACCAATTAATTTTGTCCCAAAAACTAATCCTCCTACTAGTGATCATGATATATTTTCAATTTCACCACAATCACATAGTTCTCCTATTGACTTTATCCAACATGGTTCCACCACATGCAGACTTGGTCTTTGGTAGGTGACTCTTGTTACTCTACCCTCCTGATGACACACTCATATTATTATGGTTCTTATATGACTTTTGAGGGGTATTTTACCATAAAGAACCTTGTTTCATCTTACATTACCATATTCCTCCATTACATCTCCACCTATACATACAAACATCTATAATAGTTTAATGATCCTTAAGCATCATAAATTAAATTAAATCTATAATGCTTCATCACCCTCATACATCATTTATCACATAGTACACACGTTATCATACACTTGGGGGCATAACATCCAACACATCCCCCCTATCATGTTAACATTAGCACATCTCTCCTCTTTGTATTATCATCCCTCATCTTACACACTTGGGGGGAAAAATACTTAACATCCCCCCATTCTATGATACTTACATAATACTACATCAAACTCTTAGCATTTATGCATACATCATCATCACATCTACCCATATATCGTCTTTGCATTCTCATAAAATAATTTCCTAACATACGCATACTCATTACACACTTTAGCGTCATTATTACCCGATGACACACTATTGTGCTTCAGTTCACACTTGACTGTTGAGGGCTTACTACACATGAACCCCACACACTGCACTATACGGCTTACACACCACATCTATTCATATACTACAGATCATACAAAAAATATTTTATATTTAGTCTACAACATTTGGACATTTTGACATTTATACATCATACATCGTACTAGTCACCATTATATATACACCATTGTGTACATGCTTTACATCCTACACTACTTATCATACATACTGCATTTTGTTTATCTACATACCATACATATTACACCACACATTTTCACACATATTCCACATACTATATTAGTCTTCATCATATATGAGTCTAGCATTGCATCATATTACATACTACATTACTAGTCCATCTACGTACATGCCACTTTACTTATTCTATACATATTGCATTTGAATTCTACACATAATGTATTTACACATTCTACCCATCACATAGTCATTTATTATCACACATATTACATACTCTTCTATGCATTGCAATCACTACCCGATGACACACTTTAGTTTCTTGGTCCATTCTCAACTTTTGAGGGTTTATAAATCAAATGGACCTTACACTCATCACACATTTAGTATTTGACCTTTCATCATGCGAAATTTACAACTTAGTGACATAGAATTTAGGTTAAATTGTCACATATTATATCATTTTGTAGTGGTATACACCTTAGGTTACATCACCACTCCCTCTTTTCATCTTGTAGTGATATACGCTTAGGGATAAATCATCACTCATCCATTCATCTTATAGTGATATATGCTTAGGCTAAATCATCACTTATACATTCATTTGGTCATGATATACACTTCAGCTATAGGGTTCACACACACATTGTCGCTAGGTCACATCTCATCACTACACCTACACATTCCTCACAGTGCGTTAGACACAACACACACTTTGACCATTTCCCGATGACACACTCTCGTTTACGGTTCATTCTTGACTGCTGAGGGGGTAAAAAAAATGAACCTCACTCCATACATTTCCATTCACTTAGGGGGACACGTGGATCCTATCACTCCATTTTGCATTCCATTCCATCCATCCACAACATACTACATATTATGGTTTCTTTTACTCTTGCTTAATTTTTGCTTGTTCATGGTCACTTTATTACACATGCTAGTTAGCTTACTTGTATGTCATTTATCTATATCATACACACATGTGTTCACATATTTTTCTAGTTGTGATCACAGATATAGGTCTCTTACAACACAACATGGATGCTCACCTTCTACCCTTCCTACATTGGTTCGTTGGGGGCATCCACATTCATCTCTCACAGGTGTTATTGTTTTCATTTTGTACTTAGCACTTTACATTACTTGCTTATACACACTTTTGACATACTAGTTATCTTTCTAACATGCTAACGGGTGCTTCATGTGCAACATTTGTTATGCAGGGATCTTTTCTACCATACTTGTTTGTTACATTGTCTACTATTGTTTGTTCTTGTATGTGGGCCTTGCCCTTTGTTTGGTGTGCACACTTATTTGTTGTTTGCGGCCATGATGGCCTTGCATGTCTTGCGACATCATGAGTGATGTCCCATGTTTACAGCCCACTTTATGTGACTTACTTTGTCTTCTTGTGTGTTTACATTACTGCTTTGTTTGGTAGCTTTTACACTATTTGTGTAGCTTACACATTGTTTTCCATATACATGCATGTTTATTTACACTTGTCTTTGGCTAGCCTTCTTGTTTGTGTGTGCCTTGGTTTCTACCAAGAACTTTTCAGGGTTACAATGTACATGTGGTTGGTCCTCTTTTGGGGCCACATTCTCCTATCAGTGATGTCACATGCACCCCCAAAGAGGGGGGCATCATTTGGGGGTTTTTACATACTAACACATAGATTCTACACCAGTTTGGTTCAGTTATATACAATGAGTGGGTTCAGACTAGTCTACAAACCCCATACACAATGGATTTTATAGGACATGGTGTCCTTAGCATTCTGGGAAGTAGTTACAGGCTTGGAGGTTACAAGTGGGTGTGCCTCTCTACACTACTTCATTCAGTGGCATCAGATCACCCAAAAAACTAGGACGTACAGAGATCTCTACACACACATTCAAGGAAGCAGTTAAAGATCGGAGGACACAAAGAATTTCCTCCCTATACTTCTTCGGCCTATGGTGTGAGATCACCCAAAAAACTCACAATACAAGATATCCTTCTACACTCTCTTTCTCAACATGGATCAGTGCACATGTTCCATTTACATTTTCTTATTTTACATGCTTTCATATACATGTGTCTTTTACATTGCATTTTTACACATACATACATACATATTTGACTACTTGATCGTTTTCTCCTTGTAGGTCTGGCTGTATGAGAAATAAGCAGTCAAATGGGGGCAACAACAACAACAACGTCAACAACAACACTTCACAACACACACTTTACTAACCATGCAGGTACATCACACACCATAGTACCTACCCATGCGTTTTTCCCTAGGTTCACTCTCATCACTTTTTCATTGTGCATTTTTCATCTTTAGTTTCCACTCTTTTCCATCTTTTTGTCATTCCATGCTTTGTCTAGTCCTTTGGTACATTTCTACTACACTCTTCATGGACATCAGGTATGCATCTCTATCTACTTTATGTTACCGAGATTTCCACTCACCAACATAAAGTGGGGGAAAATGTAGTCACAAAATCATGCACTTTAGACATTATTTATCCTTGGTCTCATACTACTATTTAGAAGGTTCTTGAGTGAAGAAAGTACTAATTAACCCCCATCTTTTGGCCATCTTGTTTTATTTGTTTTCATCATTACCAACCTCTTGCACCCATATGCCCAGTCAACTTTTGTCATCCCACATTATTTTAGCCTTGACTAGGGTGCCTAAATTAGTACTGGGGCACTTCTAGGTGCCCTGGTCATACCAGGGGCACCCTGGTCCCTTTTTTACTTTCCCACCACTTTTTGGGGCTCTTTCTAGCCATTTGAGATCTTTATCTTTCTTGTGGTCAGCCATTTCAGGGTTAATTATGAAATTAGATCAAGAGAACCCTATAAATATAAAGTTATGAGACCATAATGAGGGACCTAACATCATTCACTACTATCATCCATCTAGAGTTACATCCATCTATTGCATTGGAGATCACTTGCATCCACATAGCTCCATCATCAAGGCACAAGGCTAGGACATCTAAATCACACTTCATAGGGGGAGGGATTCTATTCTATTCCATGCACACATGCTATTACATTTTCTACATTTAGTTATTTCTTGCTACTTCACAAAGTGCGACTGACACAAGAGAACCTAAGGCACATTATGCACACACTCACCAGAACTACATTTGGGTCTGAAATGTAGTGCAACACTCAGTTAGTAATCCCATTGTTGTGGTAGCTAAGGTCAGTCTGACCCATTCATTTACATATTTGTTTTTATAGGGGTTTGATACCTATTTTGGTCTTTTATAGGGCTTCACATCATCTTGGATTATTGGTGAAATCTGGTACGGGGCAGTGAATTTGATGTGACAGATAATGAGGGTTCTAAACCACCTTCCAACCCTGTGAGATTCATTTTCAGATTTTTTGCATGGACCAGGGCACCTAGTTTGCATACCAAAGTGCTCATAGGTGCCCCAGTCCCTCTCTAGGAACTCCAGTCTAGCCAAATACTCCATATCCATCCTTTTTGGAGATTCTGCATAGTCGTTCCTACTTTTTGATTTTCCTGTCACCTTTGTGACATAGTCCCGTGAGCATCTTCTACTTAGTTGAGCTATTTACACTTCTCTCTTGCACATTAGGGTTTTACTTTTATTATATTAGTTTCTTAATTCATTTACATGCTTCTTTACTATGTTTGTATGTCCTCCTAGATTAGATTAACTAGCATACATTATTACCATTTTTAGTTAATCAACAACCATTCAAAATTAGCATTAAGAAATTGGATTTTGAGTATTTCAACTCCGAAGAGGAATACAAAAATGTGTGAAAGTTTTCAAAAGTTAAAATATAACAAATTAACTACTCCAAATATTGTAATTTATTTCAAAGGTCCTCTCATGGTGAAGTGGGTGTTTGATGTGTAACTAATTTTGACCTACATGGTCAAGTGGGCATTTGACTATTGAGGGATAAAATATGTTGAGCTCTAGAGTATTTCATATCCATAATGGCCAATCAAAATTAACATTGAAAATCAGCTTTAGAATATTTTAATTTCGGAGTGGAATACAAAATTGCTTAAAACTTTTCAATATTTATAATAATTTTTTTATCACTCTAAATATTATAATGTATTTCAAATGTGTGATCTTGACCATTGAGGGTTAAAATAATTTGAGCTCTGGATTATTTCAGCTACATAATGACCTTCAAAATTGACATAGAAAATTAATTCCTGAGTAATTAAGTTCATGAGTAAAATAAAAAAAATGGTTAAAACAATTCAAAATATAAAATGTACAAACATTAATCTCTCACTACACTAATATATTTTAAAGGCTTATGAAGTTTCTTTATTAATCTTTTATATTGGATATTTCCTGTACTCTTTCCAAAAGTAGTACAAATGAATTACTCAACCACAAATCTTCTTCAAAATTTAATACCCTTGAGGAACTATCCAATTATTTTCATCACCACCCTTGCACTTGTGTATTGTGTCATCAACTATTATTATATTTGTGTTGTCACAAATATTTGAATATTTTTTTATAAACCTTTGTAAGAGGTTTCATGTAGAATTTCTTTCTAAGTTTCTTTGGATCCATTATTCTGTTACTACTATCACAATCATCCAGGCACCATCAAAAGATAAATGTTAGTTTTAGTCTAAATATCGATTCAATTCATTAATGGATTTCCCCAGGTTCTATTTGTGCATTGTGGACCATATGGCCACATGAAACATATAATTACAGTTTTGAAGAAATTCCACTTCTCTAGGTCTTTTGAAGATAGATTGTCGATTATAACTACTAATAATAAGTAATCCATTCATGTCTAAGATTAATAGTTTTTCTTTACGCTTCCAATATTTTTTTGCATTAGAAACATATATATTTTAATAATTGATCTTTTATTATATTTAAAAATTCTATCATATGAAAACATCAAAATGAAAATATATTATATCTCTTAGAATTTTTTGAGTGATGGGTGTGGCAATTCTTGATGAATTATGTATTATGGTCTCAATGTCCATGCATATTTACAATTTTTTCTCTAACATTCAATAATTGATCTTCATTTGGAAAATTTCCATATGCCATGATTTATGCATAAATTTTGAGTTAGTTTTATAAGGAAACAAGTTACTATTAATTTTTTTCATGGATAATTAAATTTTACAAATTACTAAGTCAAATATTTGTAAAATTAATCAAGGCAATCAATATCTACTTATATGTTCAAGTAAGTATTTGATCATGGTAGGTCAAAAGATTGACATACCATGGTCAAACAACTTCTTGACCATGGTAGGACATTTCTTTGGAAAATAATGTACCTTTGTGGTAGATTTCTTTCTTGAACATCGAGGGATTTTTTTTGGCCTCTATAGTCAAGTGGGTGCTTGACCATGGGAGGTCAATTTTGGCATCTCATCCGATTCTTATAATTTTTTTGTTACTCTATATTTATATTAAGTTGATATGTAATTAAAGAATTACTTAATTACATATCCTAGGGAAAAATACTTGGATGTGTTGATTCAAAATTATTTTGTTTTTGAGAAATATTTGTCCCTTGAGATCCTGTAATCATTAAGAACAACATATTAATACGACATTCCATATTAATTGCATTAGGTAGAAACAACTAATTATGTGATTTATATTTGATTTATCAATGCCCAAATCTTCACTTTCCAAATCTTTTGAATCTTCTCTGTTCCCCTATTGATGCTCTGGATCATGATCCCCATGATATTCTTGTGTTTATTCCATCTCTTTTAAATATTTAATGTAATATAAATTTAAATAAGTTTTATAAATCAACAACAAAAAAAAGTGTAATTTAACATTTCATTGGAGGGGTAGAGATAGAATTTATACATAACAATCACTACCCAAAGGGTCTATAATGTGGAATTTTACAAAAATACAAGAATATCATTACTCCAAATATAAGATTGACATGATTCATACTTTTTGAAATGGATTTAGATTTAGATTTGGGAAGTAATAATCAAGCATGTCTTTCCAGGAATAGAGACTTCAATGTTCTAGAGACATGAGGTTGGAAAATGAAGGTTACCAAGGGGGGTTCTTTAATTTGAAGAAATGTCATGACTTATAAAATTATCGAGTTTTATAATCTTCATGTAATTTTAAACTAAAACTAGTGACACTAATCTCTAATTATCGAGTGCTTTGTCCAGTAGCTATGGAATATACTCACATGCAACTCTCAAGTGCTCCAAACAAATATAAAGGGTATTGCCGTAAAATATATTTCACAAACATAAGATACTTGAGTTTTGATATCTTGCATAATAATATTCTTTTTACTTGTGGTACTATTGAACAATGTGTTTTCGGTATAGGGCTCTCTACCTATGTGAACTTAGCATAAAAACATTGACACTTCATATAACGTTAAAAATTATAAATATGTAATAATGAATTTGAAATCATACCTTTAATTGAATATAAATTATAAATTATAAGATCTATTTGAAATATATATGGTTTATCTATAAAGGAGATATTATAGTAATCAATATAGTTTCAATCTAAATTATAGTAAAAAATTTATGTAGAATAATTATATATGTACCTTCAAAATTAGGAAACTCAAAAATTTGTAAGCTCTCTCCAAATATTTTTTGTAAATTTTTAATCTCTTATTCAACTTAATCATGTAATGATCTTGGTCTTTTGTCTTAATAATGCATGTCAAATATCATTTGAGTCTTGTGCATGCCCTTGCCAAGGTAGCTTTTGCATATATACCTAACTTTTTCGGTCTATCAAAATATGATAATATATTTAATTTTCAACAAATATTTTCCAAAATATATCACTCAATTCTTTATTAAAATGGTGGCCTTCCCTTTCCATTGAGAATAATTCATATGTAGGAAAATATATCCAAATATTATTCTTATTTGACGTAGGTTCTTATGTGAAACTTAATGTCTGGTGTGGAATTTTTTGACTAGACCAAGGTCCCATATAATAATAGTGTGCAACAATAGTCAAGATAAAATCATACGACTTTTCAATTGGACTAGAAGTTATTATCCATTTTTTATTTCTTCTTCATATGTTTCACCTTGTTCAATGTATTATTAATTATATAACAATTGTCGATTCTATAGCTGGACTCCACTCGGTATGAATCAATATCGATAGCCTATCAATCAATACCAATAGCCCATATCCCTTTGGTGGGGGGTAGGGATAGTCATCTATCAGATGAATGGTGTCTATCATAGTTGAGTTGACATCAACTGAGCCGGGGAGGTGGCCCCCTATCCCGATCCCAATCCGCTATCTATATGTGGGCATGGGCCACCCCTAGAGATGGTGATTGATCATATATAGGGGGTTGGGGTCACACGATCAGATAAGATATATGGGAAAAATACGAACACTCTATATGAATGGGATAGGTCGGGCCCCTCGATTGGGACATAGATCCAAAGGGGGAAGGAGCCCTCGTCCCCTATAGAGATAGGGGCCCCCTTGATAAGTTTGTGAATAATAAGAATTAAAAAAATGATTTTTCCTAGGGATTTTAACTAAGAGTTGTACAATATTTGTCAAGCACTCATACTTGAAGACAATCACTAAATTTGTAATGTTGATGATGATCAAATTCATAGTTATTGATGTTAATAACATATTTATGAATTCATCTATAATAATCACTGGTATAAGATCAAATTCTACACAGTGTAGGCTAAAATAATCTTTATCCATTCCTAAAATTTTACAGACTATAATGAACATGTTGAGGATGACTTTTGTGTCTCCAATGAAATACTTTATTTTCCAAAAATATTTTATTTTGTTTGCACAATGAATCTTTTGAAATATTTTATCAGAAATATCATAATGTTTCAAAGTATTTTCTTCACCTTGAATTTTTTATTATTTAGTTTTTAATGATCAGACATGAATATTTTAACTTCTTTGATGTACTTTTACCTATACAAAAATCCTCCATTGATATTTTTCCTTGCGTCTTTACAAAATACAACTCTCCTTTTACCAACTCTTTTGCAAGTTCTAACATATTTGTATCATCAATCCCTTGTAAAGGTATGAATATATTATATGTTAATACATATTTTTCTAGTATTTTAGTAAGAATATCATATTTTGTAAAATCACTATCAATTACATTCCAAATATTTTATAGAATTTATAAAATATGTTTTTTCTTTACTAGATTTTTTCTTTACTTATATTCAACCTTCAAAGCAATCCATTCATTTTAGTATTGTCATCTATATCCTATGATGATGAATGCATTCCAATCAAAGGTTTGAGAATGTTTACCAATGCTATATATTCCCTCCCTAATTGAATTGTATCGATGAAAGATGATACATGATGTTTTGTGTTGGCTTGATTATATTACCTTGTAATGTACAAAAATGTTGTTTCTAGTGTGATCCATTTTAGTAACATATACTTTATTTTTTAACCTTTTCCTAGCCTCAGCGTAATTATTGTATGAGTATCATGAATAATATTTTGTGAAATCTTAATGGAGTGATGACCACTAAGAATGAGCACCTTATGTAAGATGATGAAAGTTGGTCTTTATCAATAATTTTTATATTCAAATCTACAACATGTTTCCCATCTTTATAATCATGTTGGTAAATTATTTTGTCACATGAAAAATATGGTGCCTTGCTAAAAATTTATGTGGTACAAAGTTCCTCCTCTATTGTAACAGAAGGTTCCCTTTCTTAAAATCCAGAATGATAAGGAACATAAACACTTTGTTTTTTTATAACTAACTTGTATGGGTGAGATTTAATTCCCAGGAAAGAAATATAAAATGGAAGGAGATGGAAAATGAATGGAGAATTTAAAAAGGAATAAATAAATGAGGAACTTACATTTCAAATAGGAAAACAAATATCTCATCCTATTTACAAGAGGAATGCTTTATAAAGAAACATTTCTACTTAGAATTCTACATGCATGAAAGGAGTGAAGAAGGATAAACACATGACATAAGAACACATGTTTATCACCAAAGAAATCAAGATACAAAATTTAATAAATATATTCTATTTCTTCATGAATATGAAAAAAACTTCATATACTTTTCCTATCATCTGATATCTTACACAAAATAATGGGCGACACAAAATATGGAAAAAATTCCATCCAAGTCTCTAGAAATTCAAATCCCCTCTAGAAATGATTAAATTTCTTGTTACAATACTTAGGATAACAATAATTATATTCACATATCTATGAAGAAATATCCTCCAAAAATATCTAGATCATAAAAGCTCCTTTACAATGAATTACAACTTCATATTTATAGGACATTAATCCTTAAAGTTATGGCTACATGTAGCCTAAAAAAAATCAAATTTATAATAATAGGGAGTTACAATTTGATTTTTATTTTAATTACAAATTGGTGAAGTCAATTTTTATCAGTCTTGCAAATTAAAAAGTCAATATGTACTTTCTGTCAACCTATAAATTAGAACCTTTCTTCTGTAGCTAAAAGTTCCACCTAATTTTTGCACCAAAAAATTATTCCATAAAAGTAATCAATTTTGGGACTAGAAACCCTGAATATAAATTATTCGTCATCAAAATATATCTCCAACACTTTGAATGAGAGTCAAAATAGAGTTCATATATGAAATATACGGTGAGAGGGAGTTTTGATCTACCTATGTAGTTGAAAGTTCCACCCACTTTTGCACCTCAAAATTCCCCATAAATATATCAATTTTGGGACCTCAAACCATAAATATAAATTATTCCTCATCAAAATATATCCTCAACACTTTGAATGAGATTCAAAATGGTGTTCATATGTGAAATATATGGCAAGAGGGAGTTTTGACTTATTTATGCAGCTGAAAATTCCACTTGATTTCGCACCTCAAAACTCCCCCACAAAATATATCAATTTTGGGACCCCAAAATTAAATTATCCCTCATCAAAATATATCTCCAATTCTTTTAAAATGAGTCAAAACAAATTTCATATGTGAAATATATGGTGAGAGGGAGTTTTGGCTTGCTTATGTAGTTGAAAGTTCCACCCGCTTTTACACCTCAATGTTCCCCCATTAAATATATTAATGTTGAGACCCAAAAGCCCAAAGATAAGTTATTCCTCATCAAAATATATCTATAATTCTTTGAACTATATTTGAAATGGATTTATTACGTGAAATATATGACAAGAGAAATTTTTGACCTACTTTTATAGTTGAAAGGTCCACTCATTTTTTCACCTCAAAGTTCTCCCATAAACTATATCAATTTTGGAACCCCAAACCCTGAACATAAACTGTTACTCTTCAAAATATATCTCCAATGATTTGAAAAATATTTTAAATGGAGTTAATATGTGAAATATATTGTGAGAGAGAGTTTTGAACTACTATTATAATTGAAAGTTCCACCTGCTTTTGCACTTCAACGTTTCCCAATAAAATATATTAACTTTGAGACCCTGAACCATGAAGAAAAATTATGCTTCATGAAAATATATTTCAAATTATTTGAACAAGATTCAAAATGGATTTTGGATGTGAAATATATGGCTTGAGGGAGTTTGGACCTTCAAAGCAAGGTGAAAATCTCACATAAGATTTTGAAGGGGAAAATGAGCTCCATTTTGCATGAAATTTTGAGAAAATGAGAATGCTGAGAAAATATACCAAACCTAAATAAATATTTAAAAAACTATGTTAAAATTCATATTTACATTGATCAGACATTTGGTCTTTTCGAACAAGGTAAAAAGTCTTATTTTCATTTATCATACTTTTGGCCTTGTTGGACAAGCTCAAAATTCCGATCTTCATTGATCGAAATTTTGGCTTTGTCAAACAAGTTAAAAAATATGATCTTAATTGATTCAAAATTCTGGCCTTGTTTGAAAAGCTCAAAAAATTGATTTTCTTTGGATTTGAATTTTGACCTTGTCAGATAAGTTGAAAAATTTGTATTTCATTGAACGGAATTTTTTCCTTGTCGGACCAGTTCAAAAGTCTTATTTTCATTGATAATATTTTTGGCCTTGTTAGACAAGCTCAAAAGTACAATTTTCATTGGATAAGATATTTGGCCTTATTAGGCAAGATCAAAAGTATGATTTTGATTGATAAGACTTTTATCCTGTCAGACAAGCTAAAAAGTCTGATTTTCATTGATCAGACTATTGGCCTTATTAGACAAGTTCAGAATTCTGATTTTAATTGACCAATTTTTTAGGAGTTGAAATACAACTTGCAAAATTGTTTTTAGAAGTATGATTTATAAGGTTTTCAACATACGTGAGCAATTTTTATGGAATTTAGTTGATTATGACAAAATTTTCATGATAGACTCAAAATCTTTCCTAAGTTCAAAATTGGGGAAAAAAATCATTACATATATATGAGATTAATAATGCATCTCTAATAGGGAATTATGAATTTACAATAAAAGACTTCATCATTTCCTCTATAATGTTATATTTTACATGATGAATGCTTATGTTTGCTAGTGATATGTCACAACCATCAGCATTCACATCATAAATATGATCTGACGCACCTATAAAACAAGTCTTATAGAATTTAATTATTTTTTCGAAATTCTTTACCAATTCCATTATTCTCATGTCTTTCTTCAATTTTTATTTCTATGAGTGGGTATATATTTTTTTTACCAAACTCAAATATTTGAATATATACTTGAGATGATTGGGTTGCATTTTCATCAATTGTTCTTTACGGATAATCATGCATAAATTAAAATACATATTCAATACAAGAATCAATGATGATGTTTAATCATTTGATTCATGTATTAACTTAATAGTTCTTTGAATAATGTAAATAAGATAATCATATCCATTGACTCCACAAGTGTCAATACTCTCCCAATTATTAAACCGAAATCTGTATCCTCCACATGATGGTTTTACTCCTACCCTTGATATTTCCATCCTATTAGGTTTGAAGAATTTAAAAGACATGGTAATATCTTTCAATATTTCCATTTCCAGATTATAAGAAAACAATTCTATCTAAAATATAATTTCACCTAAAAGGTGACCTCTTGCACATGAAATGACAATGCCCATGCTTATATAGTAATCATCTACACATACATTCAAATAAATGTGATGATGAATATTGTGTGGTTGAATCACTTCTATATACCATTCATTTGCATAATGAAACTCTGCTTTAAATCCACTATTAATTTTTTAAATTTATTTTGTACTATGGCATAAGTTGTGGAAACTTTACTTCTTACATGATGCAATTTTCTACTATTTGCTTATTATTTCTTAGATTTTTATTTTTTATTTTTTATGGGTTCTTCCGTGTAATCATTGCACTCAAGTGTAAATAAGAGATTGTTACAAATAATATATTATTGGTGATGACAAAAAAATTAATGTATAAAATATGTTTATCTCTATCAAAAAACATTGCTTGAAAAATGTTATATTTCTCATTCGTTCATTGTGAATGTCCTTACAGAGATGTATTTTTATAGGTATTGAATTATTATAGAAAAAATAAAATTATCCAATCATTTCCAAAATTTTGGCCTTCCATCTGACACTTCTATGTTCGTGTGGAACTTGATCGGGGATGACCTATAAAATGTGGCCTTTAATGGTCATGTGGGTACTCGACCATAAGAGTTGTAAATATTGTATCATTAATGGTAAAGTACATGATTGACCATAAAATTCCAAAAATATGGCCAATAAGTTATATACTATTTAAGGTATTATTCTTAGTTATATGAAAATAATGATACATTTTTTATTCATTTTGTCTATTCATAATTTTAACTTGTTTAATTGATATTCAGTTAAATATATTAATTCATTAAAATAAATATGGACCTCTCATAGTTAAGTGGGTGCTTGACCATGGAGGCAAAAAAATTTGAGCTCCAAAATATTTTAGCTTCATAATGATAATTAAAATTTATTGCTAAAAATTATATGTAGGTTTCTTGGTCTATAGAGACAAAAATACCTTGATAAAAAAAGTAGGGCTCGCATGCCGAATATGTATGAATGTGCAAAAGGTGGCAGGAAGGGGTTCAACGAGAAGCTATTTTCTAAGGATGGTGGTTTACAGAGATATATGACCATTGATGATCATAGGATGGGTAGAAATTCACAAGATGAGCGTCTGGTTGATAGGTCATGTGGTTCAAATAGATGGGATTATTGAGAACAAAAAATATGGCACTAAGGAGAGGGAACATAGAAGATTTGTGTGCGATAGGAAGGCATATTTGAAGGCGTGAAAGGATAGGGAAGGAAACGTGTGTGAAAGACAGATTGATTCAGGACTTAGCCATTTTTATGGTTACAAAATATTTTTAGAGATAACATATGGAGCACACAATGGGATAGAGACTTGTGTGACACGCAAATGCAATTTTGGGAAGAGCGTCTACTAAGCACCATGCATGAGTTTGAGTTAATAATAGGATTACTACTACCAATTAACTATAAGAGATATATTATTAGCACACTTACATGTGTGCATGGTATTATAAAGGTGCATGACTATTTTCAACATGCGACCTATTTTTGTAAGTGCGTAAGCAGTGAAGGGAAAGTCCCACCCTTATAAATATGTATTAATTTGTGTAGTTAGATAGATATTGTGTATGGGCTATTGTGGAGTTATGTTTCTAGACTTGATGCACATATAAACTTATGATACTACTTATTGTAAGAAGCTTCTGTATTTACTGTTTTAATATAATGGAGTGTATTAGGTGAATAATGGTGTTAAACATGACTGCAACTGACTCTTGCATAGATGACTTCATTATGTGTATCACTTAATTCATTATTATTTTAGATCTAGATTTGGAATATGATCTGTGGAATGTTTATGCTATTTATGGATCTGAATACATTATATCTTCATCATGTTCACATCTTACACAAACAACTCTAAGGAGGGTCCTAGTACCTTTGCGTGCTTTGGGTGAGTGCTTAGCTCAAGTTGGGTGATGTGCCAACGTGCCTAGGTTGTTCGTGGTAAATTCTAGGCTCCATCATTGGTTCTGTTGCCGTGGCCTCTTTTTCATTTGTTTTCAAGATGGTTCGTGATGAAGACGTACCAGTTGACCCTAGCAAGTGTTGAGGAGTGGTTAAAAGATCTAGAAGAAGAGTACACACAGAGGTTCAACACTAGATCTAAGTTTGACACATGCATGTGGGTGGAAAAGAATATGTATGATTTTCTGTATGAGAGCTTCTTTGCTATTTTCCTAGTAGAACTGTATGAGTAGCTAGTTGCTTATGCATCTAAATGGAATTGGAGGTATCGCACACTTGTCTAGACATAGGAAGAATTTAAGGCCTTGTATGATGCTAATTTTATTTAGACACACACTATGGATACTTGGTTCCATGGTGTTTTGAACAATTATATCCTGAAATACTCAATTTCCACTTATTCTTACCCAGAGATAGCTAAGTTCCAATTTTTACGGTATCCTAGGGGAACTTATTTTAAAGGCATTCCACTAGTGATCAAGATCTTGATGGTAATCCTGAACTTGGAGGAAAATCCAATGGCTAGCTAAGCCCCACCACATGTGGGGGCAGGAGTAGGTTTGGTGAAAGATGGCAGACCTAGCAATAGAAAAGCAAAGAGACGAAAGGTGTCTTAAATATAATGAGGCGTGTTAGAGGGAGATAAAGAAGTAATGTGATATTACAGAGCGATTGAAGTTGAGGAGAGAGATGGCTTGTGAAGAATTTGAAGCTCACACAAAAGGTGTGTAGCCAAAGCATCAAGAAATCCCCCATTTGGGTAAGCATGAAATGGAACCCTTCTCGAGCTCACATAGGAGTGCACTATCAAAGATGACTTGGGCTGCAGGTATGCATTTAAATCTACCTAGAAACCTAGCCCTTGTAGTTGGTTTTCCAGTACATAGTACATCCAATAGTCAGCAAGCTAATTTGGACAGTAGGGAAGCATGAGTAAGTCACATAACAAGCACATCTATGGCAGGTCAAGCGTCTTCGTTGTTGTTTGGAGGTACCTCTTTAGGTGCATCATTTGCACAAAATTCAAGCGCATAGAATTTGGGGCTCACTTTTGGGAATAATACCACCACACAGACTATAGGAGTTCAGTACAATACTACTGTTGGGACATAGGGAAGTACATCTTCTGGTCCACTTCTGGCTACAAGTGGAGGATCAGGGGGTGTAGCTGGCTCTAGTTTTGGTGGATCTGGTGGTTCTGAAGGTAGAGGCAACATAAGAGGTTCTGGAACAGGTGGTCAGGGTTCACACAAACCCTAGAATATTTACATGGAGATGTCTCTTGGTATTCTAGATTATAGGGGAATAGAAGATGCTACTAAACACGTGCACATGTGTGAGATACTGTGGCACATAAAATGAATCACGAATTCTATGCACAAGGCAAGTCAATTTGTAACTACATTACAGGGATGTGCACACATTTGGTAAAGGAAGTTTGATCTTGATCAAAATTGCATAGATTATGCAACATTCAAATATCCATTCCTTAAAGAGTTCTATATCCCCGAGTTTGAGTAGAAGAGTATAAGCACGCTCAAAGATATTAAATAAGGAACTACTGAAAGTGTCCAGGAGTATGATGCCCATTTCAAAACAATTTTATCTAAGATTTCTTATGATATTCATGCAACCTAGCATGCACAGTGGTTTGTTTGTAACATTCCCATTTTAAGACTTTATAAACAAGGGAATTTTTTTTACACAATGTTCTCTGTTCTAAATAAAACATAATTTAGAACACACATTCCATGCCAATCAATCTCATAACAGATAACCATATGCAAATGTAAATGACTCAGTGAATTACCAACCTCTCATCACATGACTCGGTCTCTAACCAATCTCTCATGTTTGTCTTTAAGTATAGAATACTTTTATTTATACTACGTATACTTGGTTTTCTTACCCTGATCTGGGTACTGAGTGACCTGTTTAAAGAACCTATCTAAATATTTGTTACCAATATTCATCTAAAATCATGTTCCTTAAACTAAGTGACATAGGACAATGCAACTAGTAGCTTACGATACTTTGGCCAAAGATTTCCAATATACTATTCATGTTACTATTCCTAGACAACATATTCATCAAATCAGAATACATCCTTCACCTCACTCTTCTGTTATCTAGAATGGTCTTTACTGACTTCTGTTAGTCCACTTGCCCAAGGTTTGACCCTAACCCAGGTTAGCAACATAATTTGTTATAGGGAGACGCTCACAATGACTAAGGGTATATTGGCATACTCAACTAACCTAAGTCGATCGAATGTGCCTAGGTACCCTGAGTCATAGAAAGCTACTTCCTATTCCAATTCATACAACTAGATTGACCTAGAAATAAAATAAGTTCAAGTCCAGGTGTTTGTAGATCTAGATGAACTAATTTGGATTGGTGTTGCAACATGTTGACTGTAACACTGTATCCTCCATAAGACCTTAGTCTTCTCAAAGGTACAGTTCTGCATTTTGCAAGTGTCAACATCCAACATAACTACTTCATCACGATGCACATACCTCTAGGAGGTCTTTAACACTTAATTAATTTTGCATTAAGGTTCAAATTACATCAACCTTGCCATACCCTAAATCCAACACCCCCCTCCATTAAGTTCTTCATCCATATTTGATTTAATTAATATAAAAGAACTTTACTAACACATGATTGCTTTTATGTTCGTTAACTTTGACTTGCCAAGTAATTTTCCAAAAACAGAACAAAATACATCGTAAGGTTAAGTTAATGTAACTCAACTGTTCAAATAAGGTGTAGCAACCACACAGGTTCAACTAGAGCAGTCTTCATAGAAAATGAAGTCTAAATGATTAACGATCGTAAACACCATTCTTTGGCTTTACATTCTTTTGAGAGAGGAAGAGTCTTCCTCTCTACATTGTTATGTGTTACAGTTTATCATACCCTTTATATCTTTCCTACTTTCTATAGTTTAATAGTATATTTAATACACATCCCATTATCATTATATACTATTTAGATAACGAACGTAATCTTATTCAACTTAACAAATTGCTTTCAATTAAGAGAGAGATTAAACTATTTCTCTTCATCCAACTTATCAAATGACAACAGAAATAAGAATACAACAGATATGCAAAATATCAACAAGATAGTATTCCAACTACCTTCATAAAATGTACAAGAGTAATTACACAATGATTCGAAGTAAATCTCAAATATTTTTAATTCATCACGATAAAATACACCATTTACAAGACTATGCATCTCAGACAAATTGCATGTCAATCAGTATTAAGATCATTAAAGAATAAAAATTTTATTTTTCAATATAACTCATGAATGAATCAGAATTCTCTATAAAAGGAGCTAGAATTTAAATCAACCAAGACATCAGAGAAGTTATTGCCTTCCTTTATCACTTATGAATTCCATCTGCAAAAATTGCTAGCACTGGTCAATTCATTGAACTGAGCATGATAAGCACTAAGCATTAAAATGAAGTGCATTCCACTAATTGTTCCATTAAATCAACTCTTCTTTAATGAAACAATTAATGTAATCATTAAAAAAAAAAGGTAATATCAACCATAAAAGAAGTGCAATTAATAATCCGAATTCACTTTTAAGAAAAGGTCATAACATGATCAACATACTACTGCCTTAAAACATATAAGTATTGTCCTAAACAATTACTCATTTATATCAAATAACAACTCCTAACATTAAATTATTTCATAATTCTTTCTAAATTTGAAATATAAATTTTAACTTTAATAGATAAAAAAAAGAGTTACTTTCAGAATCAAGACCTTCTTGTCATCTTTAGCAAGTTTCCAGAAAACATGTGAAGACAAGTTCATTTTAGCATCGTTAAGTTTTTAAGATGAGTCAACCATCAACTTAAATAAATAAGAGATTCACAATTTTAGATGTGATAACCTATTTCTCGGGAAAATAACTATAACCTAGGTTCTCAGATTAGGCCTCATATTAACAATGGAAAAGTACTTCCCAGCAACAATTATTTCACCTGATTCTTAGTGCATTTCTCAGAATGTGACGAAACAAATAAGGGTAAAGGTCAAGGAGGAATACCTATTGAAAGCTGGTTGAAGGTTGTTACGCGCATGTTGACTTTTCGATCCACGACTGATCGTGAGAGCTTACTTTTGGCTAGGAGGAACTACCTGTAATAGACAACAAGACCACAAGATAGAAGTTAAACAACATATGTAGTGGACTGCCTAGTGTATGCCAAATCTGTGAAGTGTGATACTCCCTAGAAGGCTATATATTCTCCTATTGTAGTCAATATGATTTAGGCATCTCATATAAACACAATAAGAAAAATCTAATCTAACAGGTTAGGTTAGGATCAGATTTAGAGGTTGGGTAAATGGTTTTGGTTTATTGCAGGTCAGCTGGTAGGTGGTTGTTGGGTTTGGTCTTGATCAAGGTGTAAAACATAGAGACCAAAGTCAGCTGAAGATGACTGATGCCAATTTTAGCAGAGTTGACGACGATTATGGGTGACCAGCGTTGGTATGGTCGAGGTGAAAGGGATTCAAAATAGGTAAAATGGTATGGGTGATCTGAGGTCGAATAAAGTTTGGGTGAGTGAATGGGGGGTCTATGGAGGTCTTAGGTATGCTGTGTGACAATTATTTTTGTCGGGTTCTCAGCTGGTTTTTGGTGATTTTGGCCCATGAATCCTTTGTCCAATGGATTATTTTGGCACTTAGTCTACTTATTGTTCTTGTGGAACTCACTAGGAGTGCCCATCCTCGAGAAGGAGCCAATGTTGGTGTCCATTTTAATCCTCTGTTATTTTCCCACCTTTCCCCTTTCTTCTACGTTCTCAAAAAATGTTTTTCTTTGAGTTTGGTGGTCTGCAAGTTTCCCCATCCAGATTGAATGCTTTAAATGGCTCATAAGCCTATTATTTTTCCCCAACTTGAAATAAAAATACATGCAAGCTTTGTTTTATGCCCTAAATTTCTAAATCCACGGGCCTCTATCATTTTTTCCATTTTCTCGGCCTATGGAGCTCGAATTTTCTCATTTTGTACTTATGTGCCCTCAAAAATCCTTCCCCATGGTCAAAAATTTCTTGAAACCACTTCCCATATGTTTTTGACCAAAAAATCCTTTACCCACGAGAAAAAATCAAATTCAGGCGTCCTTAGCAAATTTTGTGTTTTTTGACAGTCGTGCGGGTGTCATTTGACCGTCAAAATTAAGCTCAAACGATGTCTCCTACGTGGCCGCATCTGGTTGGACAAGGATCGGTGGGATTTCTTTGAAAAACTTGGCATTTTTTGGCTTTGGGAAAAAATTCAACATCACCCCCGCAACTCCGCAGGAGGACACGTGTTATGTTCTTATGCCAAAGCGGGATGGAAGGCGGGCGGGGAACTTAGGCATTTTTTACCTTTTTGGCGAAAAGGGAGAAAAATTGAAGAAGAGGCCGTGGGTCCGCAATGGAGCAAGGGGTGGACATGTGGCGAGCATAGAAGGAAGTTAAGGCCAGCGGGGGAAAAGGGGAAATTGTTCCCTTTTTACAAAAAAGACTTAGAGCAAAAAATTAAGCCGTGGGTTCGAATGAAGCAGAGGAAGACACGTGACGGGCAGAGCGGGTTGGTGGGTCAGTGGAGGTAAAAGGGAATTTTCTCCCTTTTAACAAATACACTTAGTATGGAAATTTGAAGTGCTGGCCCGCAAACTAACCACAGGGGGACACGTGTCAAGGACAAAATCAGATGCGCGGGCCCGCGGAGGCAAAGTTGAAAATTTTCCGTTGGCGAAAAAAGGGTTAAAACATGAAATAAGCCCGTAGAGTTTTAGTGATAGAGAGGATGACATGTGTCAAGGAAAGAGGCGAAGGTGCGAGCCCGCGAGGAAAAATGTGAAATTTTTCCAAACTCCAAAAAAGGGTCAAAAATGCGCAGAATTGAGCCGCAATCCCAATGGGACCCACCATATGCCACGTGTCATCACCAAATTTCAAGGGCGGAGGGGCGGAGAAAAAGGTTAATTTTTTCCATTTTTTCAAAAATGTTAAAAGGTCAAAAAGTGAGCCCAAATTCATTCCCAATCATAGTTTGACATGTGGAGGGCCCAGATTGAAGGAGAAAAAGCAAATAAATGGTAATTGTACATTTTCATTTTTTGGCCGCCATTTTTTCTCCATGAAGTGTGGAAATATGAATTTTGCATCATTTTTCATCAAATTTTTGGTGAATTTGTGTCCTTTGTGCATGCAAAGATTTTTGGTGAATTTTTGGTTTTAGGGATTAATTTGCAGATTTGAGGTGTTTTTGAAATAAATTTTTACTCAGGCCTGTACAAAACGTGAAATATCTAATTATAAAGTTACAGAATCAAATTTTGGAATGATAAGGATGAAATGATGAAATGAAAGGGGTCTGCATGCTTGGAGAATGAAAAATGTGCCTCCAAAATGGATAATGATGAAGTATTTGTAATGATTCACCATTTTTAAAAAACCTGGCAACTTTGGTTGTAAATTTGTTAAATGTCCCTATCTACGAATCATCTTGGAATTTTGTAACAAACTTGATGCTGGGCATATTCTTTTCTTGGGAAATAAGAATCAAATGTAATTGAAAGTTATATAATGCATGTTTGGAGACATGCAAAAGGTCGGAGAAACTTAGAAATTCATGGGAAAATCTAGGAAGAAGCCCATTCTCTGAGAAACCGCGTGAGAACCATTTCTAATTCCTTTTTTGCATCATATTTGTATCATGTTGAGTTGGTTTCAGTTGTAAAGCCATCAAAAAGCTCTGAGATTGTTCTTATAACATTCCCCTGCTAATAAATTTGGTCATTCTAGATTATTTTGTGTTGTCTCTTGGAAAAATTTACATGCACTTATGTTTCAGAATGTTTTTAATTTGTGTTTAAAATCTCTCTTGATCATACATGGTCTCATTTCTTGTTGATAGTTTAGTGGCATCTGCAATCTCACATTTAGTAGAGCTTTCATCTGATAAAGAGATAAACATATTTAAAATCACTTTACCTTCCTTGAATTCTGAGATTGTTTGTAAACCTTTGGGTGCACCTTAGGTCATGATAAAATAGAGATTTCTGGATACTTTGTTGGTTCATCTGCTTCAATATTTTGTGGCAGGTTGTTAAATATTACGTGGAAGAGTGTATATATGGGCCTCCATTTAGGGCACATATCCTGGTTAAAGGAGTACCTTAACCCCTTTGAAGCATTATGTTGTTTAGGTGTTACAAATTTCTTGCAAAGGTCCTCAAAGAATCTGGCAAATTTTGGTTGGTCTTGTCTAAAATCTCCCACCAAAAATTTCATTCAAAATAACTAATCCTGATCCATACTACCCCTGCATTATATTGTGTGTCAAAAAAATAACACAATCCATTTACAAAAATGCACAAAGCAAATTAGGATCATACCATGTCTCTAGCAACCTCAGCCTTGTCTTGAAAGCATTTCCATCATTTAGTAGTGACAACTCTGTTGAGTTTGAATAATGGAAAATTGATCATGTTTTCCCAAGGCCATCTCTATACAATATGCATAGTATAAGGATATCTCCACCTCCTTCACAAAACAGAGGCTGCAATATAGGTTCTCTTACCTTGGTTGAAAGGCACAACCTAGAATAGTGAGGATTAGATCAAAATCCTTTCAAGGTGCTACCCACTTCTTCAAAGCTTGAGTGCTAACAAGTCAGATAAATTACTTCCCTAAATACAAAATGACATATAAATCATTTATCTGCCTCTGAGTGTCTTATAAAATCCATGATGTTGTTCAAGTTGTGAAGGAGATCAAATCTGGGTACCAACAAGATGTTTGTTTCATTTGCATGCAACTATGGTCTCCTTCCTTTTCTCTTAGAATGTGCCAACCTCAAAATAAGGTTACCAAAGGGGAATAAAAGGTGACAAATGATGGTTCTGGGTTGACTGACTTCATTTTATGGGTAACTGGCCTCGATTAGGGAGGGATTTCCTAGGTTTACTAAAAATGGAATATTATGGAAATGATTTTCAACAGATCTTTCTATTTCCAGGGAAAGAGCAGGAGTTACCATTTTTATGTGGGAATATGGTTATATGGGATGTAGGTTTTGATTTTTATTGTTTAGGTAGGTCTTAGTTAGTTATGGAAACATATTAAGAATAGATATGGGGTGAGGTGGCTAGGTGGGGTGTCTAGGTGAGGTGGCGGGGTAGTAATTATCTTAATTAGGATAATTAAATAATAAGTATTGTGAGATCATGGATTATTTTAATTAAATTAATTAAATTAATATTAGCGTGGGGTAAAAGGGGCAATGGATAGGTAAGTGTGTTCAGGTTGGTTATTTGACGAGGGTTCAAGAGGAGTGTGACCCAATTTTGGTGTCTTCATTTTTCTCCTTTTTGTTACATAGCTTATATTGTTAAGCGATGCAGAAAAAATAAGATGTGGTTGCCCCATGTGTGGGTGAAGGTGATCCCCCTCAAACTAGGATCTGATGAGGTAGGAAGCAGAATCGGTGAGTGGTTTGATAAAATGTGAATGTGATGAAGAGGAAGGTGGACAATGGGGGTAAGGGGGTAAAGGTCCAATCAGGTAATCCAAGGGTGAGTCGGGTTCAAAGGTAATAATAGTCAAACACGCGCACATGTATAAACTTCAACACGGTACTAGGTTGAAGAGCATGCAAACTCTACATTGTATAAGGTCGATAGGTTTATCCGAATAAGGTTGAGGTGATTCTGGTATCCAAGGTATAGGATATGGTTAGGAAACACAATGCCAGTCAGGTGCAGGAAAATTTGGGCATGTTCCGGTACACCAAAGGTTGGGTCAGGATAAACGGTCACAACAAGAGGTAAGGTAAGGTCATTAGGTCTAACAATACGAGTAAAATTTTCAGAAGGTATAACGAGTAAGTGAGTTCATAGGTTACTAGAAATGTTCTAGGTTCAAGTAGCTAGGTCACAGAATGGGTAGGGCTGAGGTATGAGTAAAATAACGAGTCCCCAAATGATGAAGAGGTTAGATGGTAAATGATGATGTTAGGAGGATAGATTAGAGTGTCCAAGTCAGGCGTGGGTGAGTTAGAAATGATTCAGGCAAGTAAATTAGGGGTAATGGGTAGTAATAAGACTGAGCAGGATAACCGAAAATGGTCAGAATGAACCGATGTCGGTCACCATGAAGCAACCACGATATGCTATGGCACAGGACCGATGGCACCACCACAGGGGTAGGGATAGGGTCAAAGGCCAATGGCACCACCGCATATAGTACTTGCAATGAGGTTGAGAGGCGTCATGGGAGAGGTGTATTACTATTAGGATCACCTAATGGAAGTAGGGATATATGTCCTATCATATACCAAACATAGAGCACAATAGGCCTCGAGTGAGAGGAGAAGATCCTGCACACATAGTGTGGAGAGTATAGTGGGCCTGTGAGCCTAGGGACTGGGTCAGGGTGAGGCCACTAGTGCACGGAGGCCAGACCAGGGTGAGGTCAAAATCCGAGAGGGTTAGGTAAATTCGAGATGCCGAGCTAGAGGAATGAGGAGGTGATAGATGAGACAAGCTTAGATATTAGATGGGGAGATGATTGAGCTCCATGTATGATTAGTTTATTTTTGACATCATATGTTTGACATATATACTGGCCTTTGTGCCGAAGATAGTGAGGATGTGCATGAGAGTTTATGAGATTTTGTTATATACACCGGCCTGTGTGCTGAAGATATTTGAGAGTCATGTATATGGATACACATGTTTGGATGATTTATTTATAGAGATGATGGTGGTTATGGCATGATTTATATATGGTTGTGTGTAATTTCTATTATGATTTGTATATGTGATGGAAACCAAGTAGTATAGGCATGATAGAGCTTCAGGTCATACGGATGTATGGGATTGAGTTTAGGGATGGATGTAGGCATGGATTGAGTTAGGTCATGGATTCAATTTAGGCATGGATGAATTTAGGTCAGTTTAGGTATGGATGGAGTCAGGTCAATTTAGGCATGGATCAAGTTTTAGGTCATGAATTTAGTTAGGTCATAAGCATGGATTGAGTTAAGTTTTGGTTTAAATTACCAGTAATTAATGATATAAATAACAAATTGTAATGTAGATATACGTGATGATGTAAATTTCTAAATTTTTATTTTGTGTGGAAATATGAAATGATGAATTGGTGAATGTTATGATGATGTTTGAAACATGGATGGTAGATATGTGGTAATTAGTAATTATGTGTTGAGATCTTACTTCTAGTTGTCGATATACAAAAGGAAAAATCAGGTATAATGTGAATAGGAAAATAGGGAAAAATTGGTGAGTGTAGAGAGTGGCTGAGCTAACCTCCAAGGGCCCCATGCCCTCAGAGTGCTTCCTACATAGTCCCGATGAAAAGGGACCTCAGGAAAATGTAGTTCTCCCATAAGCAAGGGAAAAATGTGAGGAGGTATGAGAATGGGTCAGTAGGTTATAGGCATGATTGAGTCGAGCTATTTTAGGCATGGTTGAATTGTTTGGTTGCATTATAGGGAAAATAGGTATGGGTGATTTTAAGTTGATTGCGGCGAAAGAGGAAATTTTCCTAGAGATAAGTGTCGAGGGTCTAGTCTTGTATAGGATAATCAATACATAATGAAGAAGTTAAAATATAAGAGGAGGCAAGAGAGCCACCTGATTGGTGAGGATCATAATGGGTGGACCATACCTTAGGTAGGCTAGTGAACATAAGACCCTAAAGACATTGCATGATTGATTATTCTAAAGGTGAAGAATAGTCACATGATCACCAAATGTCATAGTTTTAGTAGGTCCCTTGAGGCAGTAGGAAATGAAGGTGCAAAGGGTGAGGAGGTGAAAAATGGTTAGGTTATATGGTATGAGGTAGCATGCCTTTTGGCAAGAGATCCAAGATCACAATGAGCAAGTCCATGATGAATTTTTTTTCTTTTGAATTGTATTTTAAATAGACTGATCGATGCGGGAAGTCTATATGGGATGAGGAAATTATCTCCTTGAGGTCTTCATGAAGCTGATCAATGTGGGAAGCTTCAGATTTATTTTTTGCACATGAAGCTGATTGATACAGTAGGCTTTACATAGTTGTTCTTCGAGGGAGCAATCTATTTATAGCACTAATGTATAGAGAAAGATGTCCTTTTTGAGGGAGTCATCTTTTTTTATTGGAATTTTGACTCAAGGAGTTGAATCCCATGTGGAAATTATTTGAGGGATTTTAAGTCATGGACAAGACTAAGGTGAAGAATTGGATTCTTGTTCAGAAAGCAAGGTGAAATGACCATGGGATCTCATCTGAAAGAAGATGAAAAGTATCCATGAGAATCATGCCATGTGCAGAGCCGTGGTACACATATTTAAGAGAAGGTAAAAGAGTGACGGGTATGCACATGATTCTTGTTTAGTCATTGGGGATGGCATAGTGGAAGGAGGGAAGTGAATAGTGCTCAAGGGATGAGCATGAAAAGAGGAAGAAGGTGAGGTAGGACTGAAAGTCTACAGTAAAATGGTCAAAGATGCAAGGCGTTAAGGGGCTCAGGTTCAGGTTTACCATCGAGTGATGATAAACAATAAGCACATGATCCATAGGTATGAGTCACAATGTATGGTCCAAGTCAAATAGGAGCAAATTTTCCCCGTTTACTTTTTTCTGCTTTAGTTACATGTTGATTTTCCTTCAGGACGAGATCACCAACTTGGAAGGTTCGTTCATGAACACATTTGTCATAGGCATGCTTGATACATTTTTGGTAGATTTGGAGATGGTCAAGAGCATTAAGATGACATTCATCTAATAACTCCAGTTGCGCTAAATGATCTTGACGAAAGTCATCATCATTGAGCATGTCTTGTAGCGAAATGTGGAGAGATGGAATCTGGACTTCGAGAGGTAAGACAGCCTCAGTACTGTAGACCAGAGAAAAGGGAGTGGCAACAGTTGAAGTGTGAATGCTAGTGCGATAGGCCCACAAGGTGAAAGGAATGTGGGTATGCCAATCTTTCCCAGTATCGTCGACTACTTTCATGAGAATTTTGTTTAGGGTTTTATTAGTGGATTCGGCTTGGCCATTGGTTTGTGGGTAATAAGGTGACGAGAAACTTAGTTGAATGCCAAAGGCATCGCAAATTTTTCACAAGGTTTTATTTTTGAATTGTTTTCCATTATCAGTGATGAGGCGATGTGGAATGCCAAAGCGGTAGATAATGTGATGATTGACGAACTCACATATTTTCTCAGCTTTCATGGAGATGAGAGGTATGGCTTCAACCCATTTGGTGTAGTATTCGGTAGTGGTGATGATCCATTGATGTCTCTGGGAAGAATGGGGATTGATCTCTCTGACAAGATCCAAACCCCATTGAGAGAAGGGCCAAAGGTCACGGGCGACCTGTAAGGCATGACTGGGTGTATGATGAAGATTGGCATGTTGTTGGCATTTTACACAATGCTTAACGTAGTCACAACAATCATGGTTAAGGGTCGGCCAGTAATAGCCTAGGTGAAGAATATGCTTAGCAACCGCGAGACCACTGAAGTGACCTCCACATATGCCATCATGAACTTCCTTAATGGTATAGGGAATTTTAGAACTCGTAAGGCACCGTAAGAGAATACCGTCAAAGCCACGCTTATAGAGGAGGCCACCCATGATGACGTAATGAGAGGCCCTTTTGAGAAAGGTGTGTTGTCCATTATGAGTGAGGTCGGGAGGTAAGATGGACAGGGAAAGGTAATCCGCAAGCTGCTTATACCAAAGGTCAGATGGGTTATGTTCAAGAGTGCCAACAAAGTTGAAATCATGGTGTGAATGGGAAGGTAATTGTAACCTTTGTACTTTGACAAAGATTTTAGAATCAGAGGGTGAAGCGGGTATTTGGGAAGCAAGACAGGCCATGGTATCTATGAATTTGTTAGTGGAATGTGGAATGGTTTGTAGTTCATACTGGTCAAAGGAGGTCAAGAGGGTGTCAACATGATTTTTATACTTTTGAAGCTCTTCGTTGTGGCATTGGTAAATACCATTAACTTGGTTTACTACCAGTTGAGAGTCACCAAAGATGTTAATTGATTTGACATTTAAGGCAAGGGTAGTCTGAAGGCCTAATACGAGTGCTTCATATTCAGAAATGTTTTTAGTACACTCGAAATCAAGCTTGAAGGATAACGATATAGGTTCACCATACAGGTGAATGAGGATAACTCCTGTACCTCCCCCACGTTGAAATTTAGAGCCATCAAAGAATAAGGTCATCTAGTAAATGGTATCATCTAAGGAAATGGTGGAAATGGATTTATCAGGGAAATCAAAGTTAGAGGGTTGGTTTCTTAGAAGAGGTGCATCAATGAGCTGGTCAGCAATGGCCTGGCCCTTGATAGATTTCTGATGAATGAATTTGAGGTCCAAATCAGCTAGAAGCATGAGCCAACGTGTAACACATTGGTTTTGATAAGGTTTGGCATACATGAAGTGTAAGGGGTTAGGTGTTGGTCACAACATAGGTTTTTTGGTTGAGTAGGTAATGGTAGAGTTTGGTGGCAACAAAAACTAAGGCTAAGAAAAGTTTTTCGGCATGGGTGTATCAGGTTTCGTAGTCCAGAAGAGTACGACTTATGTAATAAACTGCCTGCTCCCTATGTTGTTCATCACGATGAGCGAGCATGGCCCCTAAGGAGTGATTGGTAGCAGAGATGTATAGGTAGAAGGGTTGATCGTCTTTAGGTGGAATGAGTACAGGTGGTTGGAGAAGGTATTGTTTTAAGGCCTCAAAAGGTTTATGGCAGTCGTCATCCCATTTGAAGGAGACATCTTTTTTGAGAAGATGATGAAATGGCTGACATCGATCGGAAAGTTGTGAAATGAAACAATGAATAGACTGTAACTTACCTTGTAAGCTATGGAGTTTCTATAGATTAGTGAGTGGAGGAATTTTGAGAATGGCCTTGACTTTAGCAGCGTCAACCTCTATACCAAATAAGGAAATGATAAATCCCAGGAGCTTTCCCGAGAGAACCGCAAAGACACACTTCTTGGGCTGAAGGTGAACACAATACTTAATGAGGCGGTCAAAGATGGTTTTTAGGATGGCGAGGTGCTCAGAGCAGTGTTTAGATTTGGTAAGGATATCATCTACATAATCTTCCAATATATGGTGCATGATGTCATGGAAGATGTAAGTCATAGCCCGCTGATATGTTGCACCAGTGTTTTTAAGGCCAAAAGGCATGAATCGATAGTAGAAATTCCCCCAAGGGGTGATGAATGTGGTTTTGTGTTGATCCTATAGGGCAAGAAAGATTTGGTTATAACCTGAGAATCCATCCATGAGTGATAGCATCTCATGACCAGCACTAAGGTCAACCAGCTGGTCTATACTAGGTAGAGGAAAGTCATCTTTTGGGAAAGCTAGGTTGAGGTCACAAAGTTTGTGCAAATGTGAAGACCCCCTGTCGCCTTAGTGACAGGGACAATGTTAGAAATCCATTGGGGATAATCAATGGGTAATATGAAGGAAACATAAAGAAGGCACTGAAGTTCCTCTTTGACCAGAAGAGCAATGCGAGGGTTCATTTTCCTCAACTTTTGTTTTATAGGTTTGGCATCGGGAATGGTCACGATATTGTGGACCACTATGGTGGAATCAATACTAGGCATGTTAGTGTAAGACCAACCGAAAGCATGGTTATGATGTTTGAGAAAAGAAGTGATGGCTTCCTATTCAACAATATCTAAAGATTGGCCAATCTTTAGAATATGCGGGTAATCCTGAGTATGAATGTTGACTTCGATATTTGATTCATTCAACATGGTTTGCATCTTAGATGACAATGACCAGTGAATATAAGAATCTTCTGCACCCAGGTAGGTGAGTATAGATTCATCATCTGGACATTGAATGATGTTAATTGAAGGCGTATCATCATCGATCATGTCAGGATAAAGGAATGTGAGAGAAGAGGGGGCTTCGACATCGCATTGATAAGTTAAAGGCCCCAAGGAAATGGTGTTTATGAAAAAAAAAGTTAGGAGGAATGGATTTTGGATCCATTTCTGTCAGTGAAGGTGGTGAATGGTGAAGCAGGGTGAAGAAGGTGTGAGAATGGTCATCAACATCCTCAATGAGTTTTAATGCGAGAATTATTAAGTGTAGGTAGTTCATCAAAATGGGAATACCACTATTGGTCATTATGTTTGAGGGTAGTACATGGAATAACAGTGTGACGATGTTGCTCATAAAATCCAGAGGTTTAACCAAAATCCTTTCCATGCTAATTCATACCAAGGAGAAAGGAAGGTGTGGGATAAAGTGGATAAAACTTGGTGAGTGACTGGAGATACACCAGAAAAAGGGATGGGTTTGTGATGGTGGTTCAGGTGTATAATTATGGAAGTATCAAGTCCAAATCATGCACAAATTGGTGCAAACTGTGGGGAGGATCAGGATAGAGGAAATGCTCTCCTATGCGGTGATCATAGTGAGGGAAATTCGGCAAGGCTTGGCCATACTCTTGTGGAGTAAGGAATGTGTTGACATTATATAGGTGCATACTCAGCAAGTGAGGTAGAAAACATGCCAGTCCTAAGGGATCGGTGGTCCATATGTGGGTAGATGGGATAGATGATGTGTTACTTGCCATCGGAGGTGGGCCAGCTTTGCAAAATAGGCTGAAAGGTCCCGTGGAGGTTGTGGCAAAAATGAGGAATGGAGGATTTTAGGTGCAATTGAGGTAGCTGGCACTGGTGAGTGGAGGTGGGATGAATGAGGAAGTGGTCATGGAGGTAGATGCCTTAATGGGTACAAGCACGTCATTGGGTTGAGTTAAAAGCATGTTGCAAGGTTTTGAAAGGTGATGGGTCGGCCAATGAATGGTATAGGTGTGTCCTTCATGCTAAAAACAACGATGGTTGAAGGTCAGATCTAACTCTTTTGAATCCAGGGTCTACCAAGGTGTTGTTATCTCATTTTTACTCTCACTAAACTCCACCAAAAAACAAAATTGAAGATTTGATATAATCATATCTAGAGGGCTTTAACACGAACATTTCCAGGATGACATTGAATCAAGTGTATAACCATAGTGTCATTAAATGAAAATCATGACCCTCTGAAGATGTTTATGCATGTAAATTTGGGGCAAAAATTTGGGTCGGCTGATGGGAAAACCCATGGCATTAATGCTAGTCCCCCATCAATCATAACATGTTGTACAATGTAAAAATTATCGATATGGCCGCTTAGACATAAAAGTGGTTCGGATCACATCATCCCATTGTGGTGCATCTCTGTCATCTGAGAAGGTATGAGGTCATGGCACTTTTGAATAGGTGGAGATGTACCAAATGGTTTTAAAAATTCCTCCAGGCATACTGATGCAGGTGTAATAATGGAGGCACACAGGTTTTGGTTGATCCACTTGGAAAAAACCTTAATTCTGAGACTGCCAGAACCTATAACATGAGAGCTTGGCACATGGTCACTTTGACTAGATGGTCTATGGATGGAGGTAAATTGTTTGAGCATCATATCGGCATTGGGGAGGATTGGTGTAATTTTTTTGGGCTTGAAATAGGGGGGCCATGGATAGTGACTTTAGGTGTAAATGTAGAGCTTACCTTGGGTTAGATACTTGGTTGGTAGGTGACAGTTTCCTTTTACTTTTCCTTTATCCTTCTGGAGTGCAATGGTAGCAATGTGGACATGTTGATTTTGATTCTGGGGAAGGCCTTAGATGAAGTTTATTTCCTGAGCTATGAAAGGTGTAATGACAAGAAGGTGAATTTTCCAAGAGGTGGGAAGGAAACCTTGTGAAACCTACAGCTGGTTACATTGATGATTTGGTGGACAGTTTGGGCAGTTCATCTATGGGTCTACGAACCATGTTGATTTCAAATTTGATGCATAAAAAGTTGATTTCTTGGGGGTAGCTCGGATATAAAAATTGGTTATCTAACATGAATATGCCACGAGGAACATCCTGGAGGAGGTTACGGTCCTCATCAATAGGTCAAAATTTCATTCAAAAAATCAATTTGAAGATCATAATTGGTCAAAATTTTACAAGGACATTAAAGGAAAACTTCTGGCACCTTTCAGGAATGTGAGAAAATTTCTAAAGCATTGTGATGACACATTGAATGTCGGAGAAAACGCTTTGAAATGGAGTTCATCAGTGAGAAACCCTTTTGATTTGGGCAAAGGAATCGTAAGGTCAAAGAGGTGGAAATTGATGACAAAAGTGATCAAGGGGCATTGGTCTAAGATCAGGCCCCAAGGACCTTGGTAATGAATCACAAACGTTAGGAGGTGAATGGATTCTGGATCCATTGAAGCTGATGTCAGGAAGGTGGTTCCAAGAAGGTGGAGTAGGTGAAGAAGGTGGAGAAGGGTCGATATCCTTAATGAGTCAATGCGAGCCTTCTTAGTAGGTAGTTCAGAAAAGTCTGATACCACTATAATCGTTATGTTTGTGGTTAGGACATGGAATAACAATGTGATTTTTAGCCTTACTCGTAAAATCCAAAACCAAAACCTTTCCATACACATTGGTGCAGGAAGGTGTGGGTGAAGCGGCAGTTGGTGAGTGACTGGAGGTTGACAGAAAAGGGATGGGTTTGTGATGGTGGTTCAGGTGTATAAGTGGAATAGGTGAGATTGGTGTGAAGGTGGGGAGGACCATAAAGGAGACACTCTCCTATGTGGTGATCATAGTGAGGGTGTTGGCAAAGGCTTCCATACTCTTGTGGAGTAAGGAATGTGTTGACATTATATAGGTGATACTCCCCCAGAGTGAGGCATTGAAAAATTCCGTACAAGGGATCGGTGGTTGATATGCATGTAGCTAGGATAGATGATGTGTTGAGGTTGGATCGGAGGTGGAGCCAGCTAATTGGGAGGCTGACGATTCATTCGTGGAGGTTATGGCAGTGGTAGGAATGGAGGATTTAGGTGCGGTTGAGGTAGCGGTGGCACTGGTGAGTGGAGGTGTGGGTGAAGAGGAAGTGGTCATGGAGGTAGATGCCTTAATGGGTACAAGCATGTCATTGGGTCAGTAAAGCATGTTGTAGGTCTTGAAAGGTGATGGGTCGGCCGGAATGGTATAGGTGTGTCCTTCATGCTCAAACTTTACACAATGATGCAAAGTGGAAGGAACACAACCCATGACACAAATCCAGGGTCTACCAAGTAACAGGTTATATTGAAACTCCCCCTCCAAGATGTAAAATAACTCTGGAATAGTACGGGGGCCCACGCGAACATGGAGGATGATGGTGCCAAGTGTAGAAGTGATAGTGTCATTAAATGAATGCAACATGATGGGATGTTTATGCATGTAATTTTTAGGTATGCGCATTTGGTCGAATGCATGGGAAGAGATGATGTTAATGCTAGCACCCCCATCTATCATAACACATCATACACATATATTATCGATATGGATGGAGATGAAAAGGGTAGGATCAGGGTCATCAGTTTGGTGTGGTGTGATCTCTTCATCTGAGAAGCTGAGGGTGGCTACTTGGTGAGTAGGTGGAGATGTAGAAGAAGGTGGTAATTTGGTGAGAGAGGCTACATGATGAGGTGTAATAATGGAGGCTACGGGTGTAGGGTCATTGGGTAAAACCTCAATAGACTGAAGAACCTCCATGAGAGCTTGGCGATGGGACTCAAAGGTTTGGATGAGGTCATATAGGGACATTTTGAGGGAGGATTGGTGTAATTGTTTGAGCATCACACGATGTGTAACCCCATTGGAAATAGGGTATGCGGGGCCGTGGATAGTGACTTTAGGTGTGGGTGCAGAGGGTATGTTGGGTATAGGGTTGGTTGGTAGGTCAGTTTCCTTTTCCTTGCCTTTTTCCTTCTGAGTGTGGGTAGTAACGTGGATCATGTTGATTTGAGGTGGGGAGGTAGATGAAGTAGGTGAGCCATGAAAGGTGTAATGACAAGAAGGGAAGAAGCCAAGAGGTGGGAAGGAACCTTGTGAAATGAGCTGGGCACACTGACATTTGGGTGGAGGTTTGGTGAGTTCTCTGATACGAACCATGTTGATTTCAAATTTTGGGGGTGGATAGAAAGGTTGTGGGGGTGGAGATGTAGGTTGTGGTGTAGGTGCAGGGAGAATATGTGAGGAAATGGGTGGAGGTCGGATAGGGTCCTCATCAAGGAGGTCATCATCATCAAGGTTCAATTCAGAAGGACATAATTGGATGAGGGCTGCTTTTAAAGCCTTATAGTTTTCAACATCGTGTCCTGGCACACAATGGTAAGCACAAATTTTGGTGTCATCAAACCCTTTTGGTTTGGGTTTGAGTGGGTCATAAGGTCTAAGAGGTGGAAAAGTGATGACAAAGGTTTCTAGGAGGTTGGTCAAGATGTTGGCATAGGACCCTGCTAGTGGATCACAATGGGAAGTGAATGTGGGTTTGGGTAAAGGTGTGGCTGATTGTGGAGGAAGAGTCTTTACAAGAGGGGGAGTAGGTTGGGCTATTGGTTTGGTGTGTGATGTTGTCTTAGGTGTTGGTCATGTCTTTTTGGCTAGGGGAAAGGTAGATGAATTGACAATAGAAGGTGTGGTTAGTTTAGCTACCCTACTAGAGGGTAGCTGATTTTTAGCTTTAGATTACACCTTTTTGGGTAAAGGTGATGCGGGCACATGAGAGGTGGAGGGAAAAGTAGATGGTGGAAGAGGGTGGGGTACCCATAAGGGTAACCAAGGTGTTGTGGAGGTAGGTAGTGCGGGTTGGGCAGGGGGCGTGAGTGAAAGAGAAGGAAGTGTCATGGGTAGTGAAGAAGTTATTGATGGTATTGGAGGTATGGGTGGTAAGAAGGTTATGGGTGAGGGTGGAGGTTGTGTGGGTTGCTTGGGTATATTAAGAGTTCATAATGAGGAAGTGGGTTCCTGCATTCTTGGTTTACCAGTAGATGGAGGTGGCTTGGCCAGGGTCAAAGGGTGAGGTCCTAGGATGGATGGGAGGGGTGAAGGTGATAAGGGTGTGGTTGGCGAGGTTGGGACATGAGATTTAGGAGATTGGATCTTCATTTTAGGGGTCAGGTTAAGTTTGGTGTTAGTTTTGGAAGATGTAGCCAAATCTAATTTGATGGGTGGGTGAGTAAGGCTAGTAGTTGGTATGACCCCTAAGGTAGTGATAGGTTTAGGCAAGGGAGATGATATTGGCATGGGTTTGGGTGTAGACGTAGGTTGGGTTATGGGTAGAGGCGTAAGTTGAGCCATGAGTGGTGTCATGGGAGATTTTGTGATAGTTGTGGTTGTGTTTGGTTTGGTCAGCTGAAACACTTTTGGATAGATAGTGGAGGTGTCAGCGAGTGACAACTACATTTGTGTTGAGACAGGAAGTAGAAGACGCCCCCAAACTAAGGCTCTATCAACATAGTCTAGGTGATCGGCCAAGCATGAGAATGGTACTGTTGTAAGTGGAGCCAATGTGGACCGAGTGGAAATCCCCATAAAATGTGTTTGAGATACCGGGAAATGGCTAGCCTCAGACTCTGTGGGTAAGAGAGCTAAAAGCAATCAATGGGATCTTGAAGGTCTGATGGTGAATAGTCACCTACAGGTGGTGGTAACTTTCTATAGTATCCTCCCTGGGTAGAGGAGAAGATGGGTGAGCCAGCCGAAGATGGGCTCTGTCTTGGGTTGGTGAAGTGGGCTCAGAATTTTGAGGGGTCAAAGGTAGTGGTGCTCTGATTATAGGATCTTTCACAAGATGAAGGAGAAGATGGAGGGGATTCCTATGTGGGCAGAGGAGTAGATGAAATAGGTTCTGATACTGATAGGGGAGCATGGGCTAAGATTTCATCTATGGAAGGAATATGAGGAAATTGAGAGACAACTGGCACATCACCGAAAATAGCATGGACCTCACGGGTATTGCTATCATTAGTTGAGGTCTCCCCAGTTTGGTCAGAAGAAGGGGCATGATTAGGAAATGGTTTCTTGAAAATGTGCAGGTTTTGGTTGGTAGGTGCATTCAGATTATCCAAGACTAACTCACCATTCTCGAGCATTTCCTGGACAATGTTCTTGAAAGTGATGCAATTTCCATCACTATGACCTTTTACCCAATGATAGTTGTAGAAGTCATGCTCTTTGTACCACGCAGGTGTGGGGTGAGCAGGATCAAAACCAGTGTGTGGTTTTATAGGAGGAAGGGTGATGGCCCCCACTTTAATGAGATTTTCTAAAATAGAAGAATAAGGCTCCCCAATTGGGGTGTATTTCTGTTGTTCTCGTCTGAATTGAAAATTCTGGAAAGGGGAAAGATTAGATGAGGGCTTAGCCTGATTTGATGGATGAGCTGGGCCAGCCTTGAGTACCACCACATTAGTGGTTCCCTTAACTTTGGAATAATTATTTTGTGGTTTTGAAGAAGAAGAGGTATCATTTGACTTAAATGCCACGTTCTTATTTTTTAGTTGGATTTTCTTTTCTTCGATGGCCTGAATCTCTAGTTTTCGTGCCATGGTGAATGCCTCATCGAAGGTTTGGAAAGTATACACCTGTAAGGTAGGTGAAATATGTCTAGCACAAGCCGAGTGAAGAGCTCTATGAGTTTGGTTTGTGGTAATTGGAATGTGAGTTGATTGATCAGGCTATGCCAACGAGCGACAAAATCTGTGATAGACTCGTCATCATATTGACGCGTAGAGTAGAGATCAGTCATGGTAACCTTCTTAACGATGTTAATCGAGAAGTGATCCAAGAAGGCTTGGGCTACCTGATTAAATGAGTAGATAGAATGTCTAGGTAATCCACTATACCAGTCTAATGCGGGCCCGGTCAGAGACATGGGAAAGGTCCTCAGAAGCAAAGCGTCATCATGGGAGATCAGATAACACCCATGTTTGAAAGACCACAAATGTTGTTGTGGGTCCTCTTTGTTGTTGAAGCAGTTAAATTTAGGCATTTCCCAATGTACGGATATGGACGAATAGGAATGGATGGGTGGATGGGCTCATTACAAATTTCATCGTAAGTGAGAGAATTGCGTGAGCCAGAAACCGATGCCTCTAGTGTCTACATCTTGTCCATCATTAACTTGATGAGGTCATTGGTAGGTGGTGATGGATGGGTACCTCCTGTAGCATAAGAGGGTTGGTGTTGGACATATGATGGAGGTGGCATTCCAGTATATGGTGATGTTGAATAGGTAGGTTGAGAATGAGGGAGTGAGATAGGGGGCACGTACCCAGAATGAATGATAGATGAAATGAGAGGCTGCTGATAGTATGTATATGGAGGTGGAAGGGTCGAGGTGACTCTAGTAGTGATGGGGGCTAAGGACTATGGAATAGAAATGACAATGTTTTGAAATGGGGTAGGGGTTACTGATACCAGGGGTGGTTGTGTTGTTATGGGTATATATGAGACAATAGACGGAGATGAGGCTATGTTCTAGATGGTTGAAAAAGGTATAGTGGATGTTGTGGGTGCAATAGATGTGGTAGATGCGGTGGTCATAGCAGGTATAGGGCCTAGCTATGAAACGACTGGGGGCAAGGCAGGTGCGGGTAGCACGGAGCTAGAAGGGGTTGACATAGAAGTAGGAGTGAGTGTCGGGGGGATAGATATGGGCATGCCATATATCAACTGACCCAAAGCATATTGAGTGGATGAGTGGGAAAGGTAGAACTGTAAGGCAGCAGGGTTCTGATCAAGGAGTCATGTAAACTCCTCGTCACCTATGGTGATGGTGATAGGTTGGGTAGGATCCATGGGTGATAGAATGGAAGGTGGTGAAGGACTAGGTGGGAGTGGTTGAAGGCTAACGTGGAATATGAGGGTGTTTTCTTGACTACGAGTTAGCACCATGTGAACAAGTGCTGATTTGGTAGGACTGCTTTCTGTAAATGACACAGAAACACAGCAGAAATAGGAAAAATAGGTAGTGGTAGGTGGATTGGGTCAATATGTCAGCTAGAAAAACAACACAGGCTAACCGACGCTGGTTAGGGAAAACTGATGTCGGTCGGAGGTAACCACGGTCGGTCACTGTGAGAAAAGAAAAGTTTTCTAAACAAGGAAAAAGAATGATAATCTACTAGGTAGATAAGTTGTAGGATGGATTTTATCATAACAGAGAAGATGTTGAGAGTTACAGAGACTCAAAATAGCAAAGAAGATGAAGCAGGTGTCCTTTTGGGCAGGTTATCCAAAAGAACAGTAAACTGACACAGGTTGGATAAAACTGGTGACGGTCAGAGGGTAACCGATGATGGTCACTAGACTGACACTGGCTACTATGAAATTGAAACAGAGATGAAGAAAATGTGGTTGTGATTTAAAATCAAGTGTGGAATCAAACCCAGAACTCTGAGAATGATAAAAATGGGGTCCAGGCACACTCAGACAAAGTCAGACTACACCAACTATGATGAGGAGCATGCAAGGAGAAATAAAAAGATGAAGAACATGTCCTCTCACCTCAAAATGCAAGCCAAGTAGAAACACTAAGAAAAATATGATCCTAAAAGTGCTCTTTCTATTATGTTTGTTCAGCTTATGCTATTTAGGACTGACTGTGTGTATTTAGAATTTTTTTTTTTGTTGGGAAGGCATCCTACGAAGAAGGATATCTAAAAGGAGAGGTTTCAGGTATGTTATGGTGGGGGCAGGCCATCCTCTGAGATGATGACTCGACAGAGGAAACAAGCTGGGGAGTACCTACCAACCGGATCATGTGATCACTGACAGGTGTTCCCGGGTAAGATGTTGTTTAAGAAATATGTGTTAATTTGAATTTGTGTAGTTTGGTAAGACTCAAAGAGAGAGAATGTGCTTTCTATGATTCTTTTGTCAACCATCAGCTGGGCATGACTTCCAACATATAGGTTTCCCTCATTTAATGTGCACTAATGCAGCATACAAGAATGAAATGCCATTAATTTTAAGCCCAAATCGAAATATTAAATTCGATGACACAAAAGATGAACATGAGAGAATATGATCTTTCACTAATGCAGTACAAATGAAAGAGAAGAAGAGTTCTTTTTATAGCACCAAAACATGATTGCTTTGAGACAATAGAAAGAAGAGAAGATTCCAGGGGAGAAATTTAATGTGAGAACCTTTCGGAAAGGAAACAAACATGTAACTTTTACCTAGGAATGAAGAAATGCAAGGAACCCCGAATGGGTCCCACTGGGCATGCCAAAATGTTTCACCTGATTCTTAGAGCATTTCTCAGAATGTGACGAAACAGATAAGGGTAAAGGTCAAGGAGGAATACCTGTTGAAAGCTGGTTGAAGGTTGTTGCACGCGCGTTGACTTCTCGATCCACAACTGATCATGAGAGCTTCCTTTTGGCTAGGAGGAACTACCTGTAATAGACAACAAGACCACAAGATAGAAGTTAAACAACATATGCAGTGGACTACCTAGCGTATGCCAGATCCGGGAAGTGTGATACTCCCTAGAAGGCTGTCAATCCACTATTTTAAACAAATTAATGCGAGAAATATGGTAAATATTGTCCTACTGTAGTCAATATGATTTAGGCATCTCATATAAACACAATAAGCAAAATCTAATCTAACATGCTAGGTTAGGATCAGATCTGGAGGTCAGTAAATGGTTCTGGGTTATTACAGGTCAACTGGTAGGTGGTTGTTGGGTCTGGTCTTGGTCAAGGTGTAAAACACAGAGACTGACATTGCTGAAAATGACCAATGCTGGTTTTAGTAGAACCGACGACGGTTATGGGTAACCGGCATCGGTATGGTCGGGGTGAAAGGAACTCAAAATAGGTAAAATGGTATGGGTGATATGAGGTCGAATAAAGTTTGGGCGAGTGAATGGGGGGTCTGTGGAGGTCTTAGGTATGCTCAAAAGTATACAGCAGGTGAGAATAGGTGATTTGGTGATGTGAGTGAAGGGATCTTTAGGTTCACAAGCAAGTGGGTGATGGGGCGATAAGCATGCAAAGAATAGATTAATAACAGGAGTAATAGAGATTACTTAACTGAAACTAAACTATACTGATTAGGGCCATACTTACTATGTTGATGGTCTGATGGCTGAGTGGTGGAGGTGGTTGATCAGAGGATACGTGTATGGTCCTGTAGTGGTGCTTTCCCGGAGTACTCCCGTGAATACAATTCTCTCTGATTGATGCTGGTAATGGCTCTAGATTGTTGGATGTGTGAAAGGATGCCTCTTTTGCTTGCATGCAGCTCTGGTCTCCTTCCTTTTCTCTCATAATGTGCCAACCTCAAAATAAGGTTACCAAAGGGGAATAAAAGGTGACTGACGATGGTTCCGGGTTGACCGGCATCGGTTCAGGGGTAACTGGCGTCGGTTAGGGCAGGATTTCCTAGGTTTACTAAAAATGGAAGATCATGGCAATGATTTTTGCTAGATCTTTCTATTCCTCCGGGAAAGAGCGGGAGTTACCATTTTTTATGCGGGAATGTGGTTAGAGGGGATGTAGGCTTTGATTTTTAGGGTTTAGGTAGGTCTTAGTTAGTTATGGAAACATACTAAGAATAGATTTGGGGTGAGGTGGCTAGGTGAGGTGTCTAGGTGAGGTGGCGGGGTAGGAATTATCTTAATTAGGATAATTAAATAATAAATATTGTGAGATCATGGATTAATTTAATTAAATTAATTAAATTAATATTAGTGTGGGGTAAAAGGGGCCATGGCTAGGTAAGTGTGTTCAGGTTGGTTATTTGATGAGGGGTCAAGGGGAGTGTTCACACCTTAATCCAAACCAAATAGAGAAGGAAGAAATCATCTATTGTGTACACAAAGAAGAGCCCATTTGAAAATAGTTTCATAACGATGCATAACTCAGCCATTGAAAAACAATCAGACAAGAAATGGTTAATTTTTCCTTTTTATAGGATAGGCTTAGCTGTACACTACCGTGAAATGACAAGACATTCGATTTCACACAATTAAACAAAGATCAATAAAGCTTATAGACCAGAATAATTTGGTTAGTTCAATTTACAAAAGTAACAATCTAGAAATTAATTATATATTCAACGATTCCCATGAACGTACCGTAATCAGCTCATAACATGTGAGTTAACAAACTACAAGGAAGTTACTAACTCTAGCGAATAAGTTTTCATCATCTCACCCAAGCCCAAAAAGGACAGAAAAATGAACATAAGAATGTCAAAAAGATCTAAGAGATAATCATCATAATGACTTGGAGAAGTTTGACTACCAGAGTATCACAACATCAAAAGGAACTTCAACTAAGATGACCATCTCATATTCCAGATTTCAATAAACCAGTAATCACCTTACATAGTTTCAGAGATGAGAATTCTCATAACAAACAACCCAAGTAAGACAACTCTCATTCTTATATCCCTACGAGTTCAACTGAAAAGTAATTCCACATAACAAAACTTACCTGACTCTAATCGAATTATGATTCGAAGAAGAGGAGATTTAGACAGGATAAAATAAGAACATGATATTTCTTCTAAGACCTTATACAAGTTGAAGTACATAACACCAACAATTCCATAAACCTCAAACACCCATTAACCTTTATTTTTTTAAGTAAGTTCGAGTTCATACTGAAGAAAAAAGTATACAAATACAGTCCTGAACAAGGAGTATAAAAATCAATAGAATAGGATACAGTTTAAAAAGGGTATTATTCTACCTTTCAAAACAAGCAAAGGCATTCAGTATAAGCATGCAAGTTTTAACAATATAAATACAAACAAGATGTCCATTCCTAGCTTTCACGCAAGTTTGTGTTCATATAATGAGATAAACATATATCCATATAGATCACAGAAGGAGTAATACAACTTTAAAACTCAAAGATGCATAAGAGAAAATTACCCATTTATATACTACTTTCAAAAGAGACTTCCAACTCGAAGGTTAAGAAAAAAACTGGCTACTCAAACTCTTTTTCGAGAAGAAAGTCATGAATATATAATCCAATCAAAACAATAAAGTTTCAATAGTTGTAAATGTAATTCACCATTTTAACTCACTTAGAGAAAACACCGAAAAACCACATTATCATGCAAGGGTTCCAAAACCAAAAGCACAGAGGTTCCTTCAACAAGAAATCAAATAACTAGAACCAAAAAAAAAGAAAACATTTATCTCATGAGAGAAGAATTGTTTTAATGAAACATTTAGAGAAAAGAAAGAAATCTTAATGGATAGAGCCTATCATGTCTGATATTGCTTCTTGCAATTCAAAGAAGACTTCTAGCCAAACTTCCAACTCTTATTCTTCTCCAAGCAAGATCAACAACAAAAAATATCTTTCCCGAATGTCTCATATACTTTTCTTAAATCAAAAATAGACCAAGGAAATAAAAAATAGTCATAACTTGAAAATAGAACTGTTGGTTCGAAGAACCAAATAGCTCCATGTAGAGAAAAAATCGGAGAGCATGAATGACCAAACAACCTCCAACAAATCCATCTGCATAGTTTCCTAGGTGGTTTGATCACTAGAAATGAGGCTCATTAATGCCATTAACTCTCAAATTCCCACCTATCTCTCTTCACCACCACCATCCAAAATTGGTAACACCCAATTCAACTTCTTCATGCATCACTAAACCTTAGTGATGACTCAATGTGGATTCCACCAAATTTCATGCTTCTACCTAAACTGGCAATTTGTTGCCATTTAATACTAAAAATCAAATCACATAAATAGCTTAGGAACCATCGCCAACTTACCACTTTCCATACGACCCTTATGTCCCCTTTCATTATTTCATTAGTTTAGGATAGTTACCATTAGCTTAGGATATGACCATAGGATAGTTTTAAAAGTATTTACCTTGGGTTTAGAAACATTTCAATAGGTAAATTTCCCTCCTAGGTTAGGTCATAGTTCATAGCCCTTTAGTATTAGATATCAGGTTAGAAATAAGCCTAACATCACCTTAGGTTATTTCCCACATCCCAATTTTAGAACATGCAACCTAGGTTAGGATGTTATCTCAAATGAAATAGGCATAGATAAAATATAGGTACATTTACCTTAGTTTAGAATCCTGCTAGGATAGGTATCATAGGCCTAGGAATTAGTTTTTATTTTCCTCCATAGTCCTGAAGTAGGCCTCATACCACTTGAAGACATTAGCATCTTGAAGAGATCAATCAAGAAGATCCTATCACATAACATACAACAGAACGTTGGCACGATCTTACAAGGAAATAAAATAATTTGTAAACATACAAGAGTTCATTCCATTATGTCCTCCAACCTCTGAATGTCAGTTTACCATTCAGATCAAGTAAAAATATTTAAAACATACCTTGGATCAATGGAATTGATCCAAGGATTTGTTAATAAAAATAGATAAGTTTGCAAGCTTCATTTCCAGATTACAACTTATCTATTAGAAGCAAAAAATGGTTTCTTTGCAACCAATATCATTTCAGCCTAATGAATATAAGAGTAGAAATGATTCATCCATGGCAAGCATGATTTCCAAAAATCAAAGGAACACTCCTTATCCAGAAAAATCACATGTCAATGCTTACAATGCAAAAGAGGAAAGATAATAGTCTGTCAGTTACATTGTTGGAGGTCTAATCAAACCTTTTAGAAGGGAACTATCACATAAGACATACACTGATCCGCATGAAGAACTTGAAGTAGCTTTACGTGCTGAGGCAGTCAAGAGTATAGACACTGGAGTCACCCTATTCTTGGAAGAACATATTGTAGCCATGAAAAAGGAGTTGGATAAACTATCGGTGAATTTGGCACATGAGACATGCACTGGGATTTTGTGTATAGAATGTGAAGTGGAGGGGCACACCAAAGATACTTGTCCCTGTAGAACAATACGTTCATTATTGCTAGACTGTGAGATATGTCACCTAAACCATGACGCCATTCGTTTCCCATCATTACAATGCATGATAAGGAATATTGGTTAATTGGTTAGATCCATGATGCTATAAATATTGGTGTGCGACAGACAAGAGTATCGAATAACTCTAAGGGTAAAGGTGAGCACCAGGATCAAAATCACAATCAAACGCATTATGATCAGAATGATGGGTGCTATGAAGGAGGATGTGGTAGAGGTCAAGGATACCATGGTGGATTCAAAGGTCGAGGCCTTGGTGGTGGATGAAACAAGTTCCCTCATGGAACATGCTTTACATGTGGATGATACACAAAAATGAAATTCAGCTTAGTTCATCTGTAACATATCCTCTAAAACTGTATTAACTCTTTCAGTCTGTCCATCTGTTTCCGGATGATACGCAGAACTGAAATTCATCTTAGTTCCTAGATCTGCATCAAGGGTTTGCCAAAACCTTGAAGTTATTATAGGATCTCTATAATTTATGATTAATTTACGTAATCCATGTAATATGAAAATCTCATGTACAAACCTCTTTGCCAAAACAAGAGAATCATCCTTAAGATTACCAACAATAAAATGAGCTACTATTGTTAGTTTATCCACAACAACCAAAATAACATCATGTTTATTTTTTGACATAGGGAACCCTTGTACAAAATCCATGCTTATTACTTGCCATATGTATTGTGGTATGCTATGAGGATACAATAAATTGGCTGGATGCATATGTTCAGCTTTAACATGTTGACATTCCAAGCAATGTGTCACAAAATCAATAACGTCCTTTTTCATTCCTTTCTATAAATATTGTTGTTTTATATCAACATGCATCTTTGTAATACCAGGGTGTCCTGAGAAAGGTGAATTGTGAAATTCTACTAACAATTTATTTCTTAAATAATTTAGAGAAGGTATGTATACTTTGTTTTCAAATCTTAAGATTCCTTCATTGTCAAAGTTAAAACCTTAATATCTCGCATCATTTGGATCTGCAACTAGTGCTATTTTTACTTGCTGAAAATAAGAATCAGATTCCATAACACTTTTTGATTCCTCCTTAAACTGATTTCTTAATGTTATAAGAGAATAAATGTTCTTCCTATGACTTAGAGCATCGGCTACTCTATTTTCCTTGCCTTTAATGTATTTTATGTCAAAATCATATTGAGAAAAAAACTCTAACCATCTTCATTGTCTTGCATTTAGATTTGGCTGAGTGAAAATATACTTCATCCCAAGATGATAAGTTTTTAATTCAAAAGGTTTACCAAGCAAATAATGTCTCTGAACTTGAAGTGCATGAACAATGGAAGCAAACTCTAAATCATGTGGAGCATAATTCAACTCATGTAACTTTAGTTTTCTACTTTTGTAAGCTATGACATGATCATTTTGTAATAGAATACCTCCAAGACCTTCCCCGGATGCATCCGTTACAATAGTAAAGTCTCCATTAGGGCCTAGTACAACTAAAATACGTGTTGAAGTTAACTGATCCTTCAAATTTCTGAATTCAGATTCACATTTCTCATTCCAAACAAACTTATTATCCTTTTTCTGTAATGATGTTATTGGTGTAGCAACTTTGGAAAAATATTTTACAAATTTTCTATAGTAACTAGCAAGACTCATGAAGCTTTTAACTTCATGTACGTTCTTCGGTGCAGGCCACTCAGTTATAGATACAATTTTAGAAGGATCTAAAACAATTCCATTCTTACTTATAACATGAACCAAATAGTACACTTCTGTGTCATAGAAAGAACATTTAGATAGCTTACCATATAACTGTCTCTTTCTCAAAATTTCTAAAACTATCTTCAAATGCTCATGGTGTTCCTTAATACTTTTAGAATATATGAGAATGTTGTCCAAGAATACATGCACAATTTTTTCCAAGTATTCTTGAAAAATATTGTTCATATAATTCATAAAAGCTGTAGGTGCATTTTTTAATCCAAAGGGTAAAACGATGAACTCATAATGTCCATACCTTGTTCTAAAAGTTGTTTTATGAATGTCCTCATCATTAATCTGTAATTGATGATATCCAGATTGAAGATATATATTAGAATATACCGATGCTCCACGCATCTGATCAAATAGATCATCAATTCTACATGGTGGATATCTGTTCTTGATTGTTGCTTTGTTTAACATTCTATAATTAATGCACAATCTAAGTGTTCCATCCTTATTTTTTACAAAGATTACCGGTGTTCCCCAAGGTGAAACACTCAGTTTAATCAAATCCTTAGACAAAATTTCTTGCAAATGAGCCTTAATCTCTACCAATTCAATAGTAGTCATTTATTAAGGTTCCTTAGAAATAGGCTCGGTTCCAGGCTTGATTTCAATCATGAAATCAAATTATATTTTGGGTGAAAGACCTGGTAACTCTTCCGGAAACACATCACTGTAGTTTCATAACAATGGATATCATTCCATGAAATCACTGTTTTCCTCAGCAGATTCAAATTTTTTTACTGCATATAAGGTACAACCTTTATTTTTGGTCTTTTTAAGTTGCATAGTTGACAATTTCCTAACTTAATTCTCACGTTTCACACCTTGAATCTCTTTTGTTTTTTGTAGGTCATCTAAACAACTAATATGTTTTTCAAAATAGTCCACTTTTTATTTATGCTCAGCTAACCAATTAACACCTATGATTACATCATAAGACCCCAAAGGAGTAACATAAAGATCAAATTCAGTGGAAAACCTAGGTAAGTCAAGGACTGTCCCAAAAAGACACATACTAACTGTATGAACAACATTGTTTCCATAATGTACAGTCCGTGTTTTATCCATTTTTACAACTTTAGTTTTTAGTTTCGATGCTAATTTACTAGAAATAAAACATTATGTAGCTCCTATATCAAAAATAATAGTTACAGGTATACCAAATAACTTACCCAGAACTTCTATGGGCGTGACTTGTTTTTCAGCCTATTTGTCAGCTACTACAGCGTGTATCTTGTGATGTTGATTACGATCATCCTTTTTCAAGGGACATTGGTTTGCGTAATGATCCTTACCATAGTTATAACAGCCTCTTATAGGTCCCTTTTTAGGCTCAAATTTATTTCCAACCTTGAATTTATCATTCTGACCTCCATAGGACTTCTGTCCGTTATTAATATTCTTGGTAAAGTTGTTTCATGCATTTTCAGTAGACTTATTTATTGTTGTTTTCTTATTATTATCATCTGAAAACTTACTTTTCATACCAAACTTCTTTCATGGTCCTTTTTCAGGTGCAAGAGATGATGAAGAGGAGTTGGGAACTTTCTTCCTTACTTCCTCCTTATGAGTAGAAATTGCCTTTAATTTATATTCCTACCTAATGGCTTTTTCAACAACCCCTTCCATAGTGGTTGGGCTGTGAACATCCACCTCTCCTCCTATAATGGGATTCAATCCCATGATGAATTTCTATATCCTAAACTTCTTGTCAGTTTGATACTAAGGTACATACTTAAGAAGTTTAGTAAACCACTCCCAATACTTAGTTATAGTTAGCTTTCTTTGTGCTAATTTCTGAAATTCAGTCATTTTTTGATCATAATAAAGTTGTGACAGCCAATGTTTCTTAAAGTAAATTTTAAATTGATCCCAAGTGATATTAGTTTCATCAATATTCAATTCATCCTTACGGTTGTCCCACTATGAAGATGCCTAATGAGAAAGCTGATATGTTCCCCAAATTTCCTTTGTTTCTTTCGAGAAGTTCCTTATTGAAAATTACTTATCCATTTCGCTTAGCCAATTCTCACCTCCATCTCCTAATGTGGTGCCATCAAACTTAGGTGGACTTATCCTTTTTATAACATTAGTGAGTTTAGCTGCCAGCCTAGCCTTTTTATTTTCTGGATGAACAAACATTTTAAAATTGTTGTTATCAACACCCAAATTGGCGTTGTCCTCAGGAGGTGGCTGATTATTATTACCAGCTTCTTCTTCCTCCTCATTTCCCATTACTTGTTGTTCAAGTACATTCAAATGATCTCTTGTGTCTAATAGGCCAACAAGGATCTCATTGAGTTTTTGGGTAGTTGCTGCTCCTTCAAGTGGAGGATTATTTGCAACATATCCTCTTATTCTAGCCATTTTCTATTAACAAGAAAATTTAAGTTTTATCAGATTATGGACACAATAGGTCCAAAAGTTATAACCTTCAGCTCTGATACCAAGATGGAACATTCCCATTTTAAGACTTTAAAAACAAGGGGATTTTTTTTTACACAATGTTCTCTGTTCTAAATAAAACATAATTTAGAACACACATTCCATGCCAATCAATCTCATAAAAGATAACCATATGCAGTTGTAAATGACTTGGTGAATTATCAATCTCTCATTGCATGACTCGGTCTCTAACCAATCTCTCATGTTTGTCTTTAAGTATAGAATACTTTTATGTATACTACGTATACTTGGTTTTCTTACCCTAATATGGGTACTGAGTGACCTTTTTAAAGAACCTATTTGAATATTTGTTACCAATATTCATCTGAAATCATGTTCCTTAAACTAGGTGAAATAGAACAATGCAACCAGTAGCTTATGATACTTTAGCCAAAGATTTCCAACATACTATTCATATTACTATTCCTAGACAACATATTCGTCAAATTGGAATACGTCCTTCACTTCACTCTTCTGTTATCTAGAATGGTATTTACTTACTTCTGTCAATCCACTTGCCAAAGGTTTGAACGTAACCCATGTTAGCGGCATAATTTGTTATAGGGAGAAGCTCATGATGACTTAGGGTATATGGGCATACTCAACCGACCTAAGTCAATCAAATGTTCCTAGGTACCCTGAGTCATAGAAAGCTACTTCCTATTCCAATTCATATAGCTAGCTTGATCTAGAGACAAACTAAGTTCAAGTCCATATGTGTGTATATCTAGATGAAATAATTTGAAAGGGTATTGCAACAAGTCAACTGCAACACTGTATCCTCTAGAAGACCTTAGTCTTCTCAAAGGTACAGTTATGCAGTTGGCATGTGCCAACATCCAACATAACTACTTCATCACAATGGACATACCTTTAGGAGATCTTTAACACTTAATTAATTTTGGATTAAGGTTTAAATTACAACCTTGCCATACCCTAAATCCAACACCCCCTCCCTTAAGTTCTTCATCCATATTTGATTTAATTAATATAAAATAACTTCATTAACATGTGATTGCTTTTATGTTCGTTAACTTTGACTTGCCAAGCAATTATCCAAAAACAAAACAACATACATTGTAAGGTTAAGTTAATGTAACTCAACTGTTTAATTAAGGTGTAGCAACCACACATGTTCAACTAGAGAAGTCTTCATATAAAATGAAGTCTGAATGATTAATGATCGTAAACACCATTCTTTCGCTTTACATTCTTTTAAGAGAGGAAGATTCTTCCTCTCTACATGGTTATGTGTTAGGGTTTATCATACCCTTTGTATATTTTGCACTTTTTAGAGTTTAATTGTATATTCAATACACATCCCATTATCATTATATATTATTTAGATAAATAATGTAATCTTATGTAACTTAACAAGTTGCTTTCAATTAAGAGAGAGATTGAACTATTTCTCTTCATCCAACTTATCAAATGACAACAGAAATAAGAATACAAAAGATATGCAAAATATCAGCAAGATAGTATTCCAACTACCTTCATTAAATGTACAAGAGTAATTACACAAAAATTCGAAGTAAATCTTGAACCTTTTTAAGTCATCATGATAATATACACCATTTACAAGACTATGCATCTTAGACAAACTACATGTCAATTAGTATTAAGATCATTAAAGAATACAACTTTTCTTTTTCAATATAACTCATAAATGAATAAGAATTCTCTATAAAAAGATCCAGGCTTTAAATCAACCAAGACATCATAGAAGTTATTTCCTTCCTTTATAACTTACGAAGTCCATCTCTAAAAATTGCTAGCACGGGTCACTTCATTAAACTGAGTATGATAAGCATTAAGCATTAAAACAAAGTTTATTCCACTAATTGTTCCATTAAATCAACTCTGCTTTAATGAAACAATTAATGTAATCATTCAAATAAAACATAGGTAATATCAACCATAAAATAAGTGCAATTAACAATCTGAATCCACTTTTAAGAAACGGTCATAACATGATCAACAAACTACTACCTTAAAACAGATAATTATTGTCCTAAACAATTACTCATTTATATCAAATAACAACTCCTAACATTAAATTATTTCATGATTATTTATGAAATTGAAATATACATTTTAACTTTAATAGATAAACGTAAGAGTTACTTTTAGAATCAAGACCTTCATGTCATCTTTAGCAAGTTTCTAGAAAACATGTGAAGACAAGTTCATTTCAACATCATTACGTTTTTAAGATGAGTCAACCATCAACTTAAATAAATAAGAGATTCACAATTTCGTATGTGATAGTCTATTTCTCTATCAAATAACCATAACCTAGGTTCTCAGATTAGGCCTCATATTAACAATGGAAAAGTACTTCCCAACAACAATGTTTCATTTCAATTAACTAAAACAATTATTATTTCCTTAAATATAATTTAAGTAGAGAAGTAATTAGTAGAAACTCCTAATCAATTACTTAATACAAGTAATACAAATGATTCAATTAAACCTATGACAAGTTTTATATAAGAAAGGAGAATGAGCTGAAAAGTAAATGGTTTACAATTTCCTTTATCATTCGGTTAAAACGAATTCTCATATGCATCTTCAAAAAAGAAGAGTCAACATCCTACCCAACAAAATAGTTATTAACTTACTTGCAACCTTGATGAATCTTTCTATATCTTTGAAGATTTCAATCATTGATTCGAAACCATTTATTCCATCAAAATAAAGTAATACTATAAAAAGTTCACACCTTAATCAAGACCAAACAGAGAAGGAAGAAATCATTTGTTGTGTGCACAAACAAGAGCTCATCTAAACAAAATTTCATAACGATGCATGACTCATCCATTGAAAAATAATCAGACAAGAAATGGTTAAGTTTTCCTTTCTATAGGACATGCTTAACCGTACACTGTCGTGAATCGACAAGACATTTGATTCCACACAATTAAATAGAGATCAATAAAGCTTATAGACCGGAACAATTTGGTTGGTTAAATATAAAAAAGTAACAGTCCAGAAGTTGATTATACATTCAATGATTCCCATGAACATACGGCAATCATCTCATAACATGTGAGTTAACAAACTACAAGGAATTTACTAACTCTAGCGAATAAGTTTTCATCATCTCACCCAATCCCAAAAAGGACAGAAAAACAAACTTAAGAATGTCAAATAGACCTAATAAATATTCACCATAATGACTTGGATAAGGCCGACTACCAGAGGATCACAACATCAAAAGGAACTTCAACAAAGACAACCATCTCATCTTCTATATTTTAATAAACCAGTAATCTCCTTACAGAGTTTCAGAGAAGAGAATCCCAGTAACAAACAACCCAAGTAAGACAACTCTCATTCTTATATCCCTACGAGTTCAATTGAACAGTAATTCTAGATAACAAAACTTACCCGACTCTCATCGAATTACGATTCGAAGAAGAGGATATTTAGAAAGGATAAAATAAGTACATGATATTTCTTCTAAGACCTTATACAAGTTGAAGTACAGAACACCAACAGTTACATAAACCTCAAACACCCATTAACCTTTGTTTTTTTTAAGTTCAAATTCATACTGAAGAACAGAGTATACAAATACAGTCCCAAACAAGGAGTATAAAACTCAACAGAATAGGATACAGTTTAAAAAGGGTATTATTCTACCTTTCAAAACAAGCAAAGGAATTTAATATAAGCATGCAAGTTTTAATAGTATAAATACAAACAAGATGTCCATTCCTTACTTTCACGCAAGTTTGTGTTCATACAATGAGATAAAAATATATCCATACAGATCACAAAAGGAATAATAGAACTTTAAAACTCAAAGATGCATTAGAGAAAATTACCCATTTACATACTAATTTCAAAAGAGACTTCTAGCTCAAAGATTAAGACAAAAACTAGCTACTCAAACTCTTTTTTGAGAAGACAGTCTAGAATATGTAATCCAATCAAAACACTAAAGTCTCAACATTTGTAAATGCATTTCAGCATTTTAACTCACTTAGAGAAAACACCCAAAAACCACATTATCATACAAGGGTTCCAAAACCAAAAGTGCAGAGATTCCTTCCACAAGAAAGAGAATAACCAGATCCAAAAACATAAAACATTTATCTCATGAGAGTAGAATTGTTTTAATGAAACATTTAGAGAAGAGCAAGAAATCTTAATAGATAGAGCCTATCATGCCTGATAGTGCTTCTGCCAATTCGAATAAGACTTCCAGCCAAGCTTCTAACTCTTCTTCTTCTCCAAGCAAGATACAAAACCAAAAATCTCTTTCCCCAATGTCTCATATACTTTCCTTGAATCAAAAAATAGACCAAGGAAATCAAAAATAGCCATAAACTGAAAATATCACTACTCTTTAGAAGAACCAGATAGCTCCATGCAGAGCAAAAATCAAAGAGCATGAATGACCAAAAAACCTCCAAAAAATCCACCCGTATAGTTTCCTAGGCAGTTTTCTCACCAAAAATGAGGCTCATTAATGCCATTAACTCTCAAATTCCCACCTATCTCTCTTCGGCACCACCATCCAAAATTGGCCTAGAAACATTTCAATAGGTAAATTGCCCTCCTAGATTAGGTCATAGTTTATAGCCCTTTAGTATTAGATATCAGGTTAGAAATAAGCCTAGCATCACCTTAGGTTATTTCCCATATCTAAATTTTAGAACATGTAACCTAGGTTAGGATGCTATCCTAAATGAAATAGTAATAGATAAAATATAGGTACATTTACCTTAGTTTAGAATCCCACTAGGATAGATCTCATAGGCCTAGGAATTAGTTTTTATTTTCCTCCATAGTCCTGAAGAAGGCCTCATATCACTTGATGACATTAGCATCCAGAAGAGACCAATCAAGAAGATCTGAGCACATAACATACAACAGAATGTTGGCACGATCTTACAAGGAAATAAAAGAATTTGTAAACATACAAGAGTTTAGACCATTATGTCCTCCAACCTCTGAATGTCAGTTTACCATTCAAATCAGGTAAGAAGATTTAAAACATACCTTGGATCAATGGAATTGATCCAAGGATTTGTTAATAAAAAGAGATAAGTTCACAAACTTCATTTCCAGATTACAACTTATCTATCAGAATAAAAAATGGTTTCTTTGCAACCAATATCATTTCAGTCCAATGAATCTAAGAGTAGAAATGATTCATCCATGGCAAGCATGATTTCCAAAAATCAAAGGAACACTACTTATCTAGAAAAATCACATGTCAACGCTTGCAATTCAAAAGAGGAAAGATAATAGTCTGTCAAAGATGTTACATTGTTGGAGGTCTGATCACAGCTTTTAGAAGGGAACTATCACATAAGACATATACCGATCCATGTGAAGCACTTGAAGTAGTTTTACATGCTGAGGCAGTCGAGAGTATAAACACTGGATTCAGCCTATTCTGGAAGCACAGATTGCAGCCATGACAAATCAGTTGGAGAAATTATCGGTGAATTCGGCACATGAGACATACATTGGGATTTGGTGTATAGACTATGAAGTGGAGGGGCACACCAAAGATAGTTGTCCCTGCAAAACAATACGTTCATTATTGCTAGACTGTGAGATATGTCACCTAAACCACGACGCTAGCTGTTGTCCATTATTACAATGCGTGATAAGGAATAATGTATCCAGCTATTGTAAGATTTTATGGTCCATGACTCATGATACAAAAGATTACAAGTTAATTGGTTAGATCCATGATGCTATAGATATTGGTGTGTGACAGACATGAGTATAAAATAACTCTAAGGGTAAAGGATCATAATCACAATCAAGTGCATTATGATTGGATTGAGGGGTGCTATGAAGGAGGATGTGGCAGAGGTCAAGGATACTATGGTGGATTCAAAAGTTGAGGATTTGGTGGTGGAAAAAGAAAGTTCCCTCGTGGAACATGCTTTACATGCAGATCACCTAATTACTACAGGCATGAATGTCCTCAGTATATTACATGTTCTTTCTGTGGGAAGAATCATAGCTATGAGGAATGCCTGGATCTCTGTGAGTTATTATAAAGAAACATAAATAAGAGAACAAAGGTGTAGGGATGGTTAGGATACAACGCGATGTGGCAAATCAGTGGATGCCAAAGTTGGCATCGGAACTTGATGTATTACCTGTGAAGATCACTACATGTGCTAAAGAGGTGTTACCACAAAATCCTACCATCACTAAGGAGGAAATTTTGCATGTAAGGTACCTAGATCTTGCGCACCAGAAGGAGGTTTATTAAGAGACCATGGAAGTAGTTAGAGACATTCAAGAGGAAATAGAGTGTTTAAAGGAGTAATCATGGAAGATGGAATAAAAGAAGGCAACCAAGGCGGTCAGATCATATATTGATGACTTGAAAGAGGCATGTAGAATACTATGCCAGGATAATATTATTCCATTACTAGGGAGTTGGCTAAAAAGAAATACTTCATGTGTGAATACTGAGAATGGGTGTCAGATCTTGCATGCAAATCTTCCCCCGCATAGCTTAGATTACAACAAGCAGATCACTCTAAATGTTGTTTTCAATGGATGGCTCTTGAGTAATATATTGATTGACACATGCATTGAAGTAAATGTGATTAATTTAGATGTATGGGTACAGATGGGGAGAACTACATTGCGTCCATATTCTAATTTATTGGTTATGGATGATCAAACTAAGGTCACTCCTATAGAAGTTTTAAAATATGCATCCATTACTATTCAAGGGGCCAAGTTCACTGGGGATTTTGAGGTCTTAACACTTGCCGAAGAAGACAGTTTCCCAAATCTACTTGGATGCCCTTAGTGTTACACAAATAATGTTGATCTTCAGTTCAATAAGGGATATATCAGTTTTGAGAAAAAGGTGGAAAGAGTTATTATCCCTTTAACAAATGGGAAATATGTGCCCTATGTTGAGCCTTTGAGTGACAAATATCTGAATAGGATTTATGTATGCACCATTTGGAACCCAGAAGTGATCAAGCCATCTAAGGAAGGAATCCTTTTATGGGAAGATGTGTAGTCTATTAATGATACTAAAAGTATTGATTGTGATAATTGGACTCATGGTACTTATGAGATAGTTGGGCACGAAGTAAGGAGCACATTTGCGTGGAAAATCAAACCTTGTTGTATCAGGAGGATATGTAACAACTCTCTACCTCAGTACATTGGAGAAGGAAAACATATAGTATTCTTGTCCGCCATAGAGGAAGAGAGGATAGACCAGTTGGAAAGAAGAAATATGTCAACATATACCATGCACGGGATAACAGTGCACTGGTGGGTGATTCACAGGGATAATCTTGTAGAATGAAATGAATTCAAAATTGCTCTTATAACTCGGTTTTCCAGGAGCAATGCACCTACTCAAATCTACACATATCATGGTAATCAACCTATTCAGCACCACGTTCCATAGTGTGAGAGGCTCTGAACATAGGGGCAGAAAGATTTACTGCCTTCGTTATGGGTGCACAAAATTTATTCCACTTTACAAGGCTTTGCACATGCTTGGTATGTATACGTGGAGCTACACAGAGAAACTGGAAATTGGCAAGAATTGATTGTAGGTATGGTCCATACTTTTGACTAATTCTCTACTAAACCTCTAGTAGAAGAGGCATTAAGGGTTATAAAGTGTTTAACTATGGGAGAAAGTGCAAAGGAGGAAGAACTCATTCAGGAGTTATTTGATGAGAAAAACTTAGGACCACATTTTAATGAAGGAGTAGAGACAGATTCCACACTACTTAAGCATGCTTGATTGGAGAAAGAAAAAGAAAAGATGGTCTACATAGTGGATGATGTATAAGTAAAAAATATGGATATAGATCATTCATTAGGTACGTGCGAGGTCTTGGATAGTACGGATAACAACGTGTGTACCTATCATGAACCTATGAGGACAAAGAAAGTGAATATTGGTATGGATTCTGAACCTAAGGAGGCAATAATTGGAGATTATTGGTGTGAATCTGAAGTGGAAAAAATAGTGGAGTTACTTCATGATTTTCAGGACTTATATCCTAGGGGCTACCATGAATTAAAAGGAGTGTATGAATCATTAGGAGAAATGAATATAAAGCTTAAGAAAAGTGCACGTCTAGTCAGGAAGAGACCCTATAGGATGAACCCTAACATGCACGTAAATTTTAAAGAATAAATTGACAAGATGTTGAAGTATGACATCATCAAACCCCTGCAAGAATTGGAGTGGGTTAGCCCCATGGTTATCAGTATAAAGAAATATGGTTGGATTAATATTTGTGTGGATTACAGAGAATTGAATGTTGCATGTGTGATTGATCCCTTTCCTACACCTTTCACAAAGGAGATATTAGAAGGCATTGAAGGGTGTGAAAAATATTCTTTCACAGATGGATTCTCTGGGTATCATCAAGTCTGGATTATACAAGAGTATCAAGAAAAAAACAACTTTCACCACTGAATAGGGAAGTTTTGTATATACTGTGATGACCTTTGGTCTGAAAATGCACCCCCCATATTTTCGCGAATAGTTGTTCAAGCATTCTAAGATATTGTTCACATTTTCTTGCAAGTTTACTTGGATGATTGGACGGTGTATGGACTGGTTAAGGATCATTGTGACAAATTACACTTAATATTTGAAAGATGTAGATAGTTAAGCATATCTTTGAACATTAGGAAGTGCATGTTTGCTACACCTTTTGGCACTTTGTTAGGGCACACCATTTTCAAGGAAGGTTTGTTAGTAAATCCAACAAAGGTTGCAGTTATTATAGGTCTGGAAGAGCCTACCAGTTAGAGTGAGGTATGCAGATTCTTGGGTCACACTAGGTATTATAGAAAATTTATAAAAGGATATGTTAAGGTTGCCACACCCTTGGAAGAGTTACTAAAATGAAAAGGGACATTTTATTGGGGAGAACCGCCATAGCCCACATTTGAGACATTGAAGGAGAGACTTACTACAATGCCTATTTTGCATTTTCCCTCATAGGACCAACCGTTTCATGTACATGTGGACGCCTCTGGCATGACCATTAGTGTGGTGTTAGCTCATCCTAGAGAAGGTATTATAGATCATCCTATCTATTTTTCTAGTAGAAATTTGAATCTTGTAGAGCAAAATTATACAACTATTGAGCATGAAGCCTTTTCAATGGTCTATGTACTCCATAAATTTAGAAAATACCTTTTAGCAAAACCATTCGTATTTTACACCAATCACATGGCATTGAAATACTAGGTAAACAAGCTCGTTTTATAGGGACACATATGTCGATGGGTGCTCTTATTATAAGAATTTGATTTCACATTTATGGTAAAACCAAGTAAAAGTAATTTTGGCCCATACCATTTATAAAGAATTCATTTAGGGGAGGACACACAAACAATTGAATATATAATGTTGGATGCATAGTTGTATAGGTTACAACATGCACCTTCAAAATTAGAGGATATTGCTATCTTTTTATATAAAGGTGTGGTTCCAGAAGGAATGAAATCATTAGATTAGAAACAACTTGCAATTCACATAACACCTTTTATGTTGATTAGTGGTGACCTATACAAGCTAGGTCGGGATGAATTATTATGCTAGTGTTTGCTAGAGCACGAGCGCAAAGACATCATGGAAGGGGCTCATGGTGGTATTGCAGGTGGGCACTATGTAGGTGATGCCACTGCGCACAATATTTTACTCACTGGATTATGGTGGGACAACCTCTACAAGGATTGTAAAGCATATTGCAAGGCATGTGATCACTCTCAACGTGTTGGTAAACCTAGGAAAAGAGATGAAATGCCTTTAAGACCTATTCCTTGTGCAGAGCCATTTGATAAATGGGATATAGAATTTGTGGGTCCTATTTCGCTAGTCACGTGTGGAACTAGATCATGCTACATCATCACTTGTACAAATTATCTTACAAGGTGGGTAGAATCCTACCAAAGATTGTACAACATCTACATCAGCTAGGTTCTTATGGGAAAATAGTATTACAAGATATGGATACCCTCTGAGCTTGACCAATGATAGGGGTACACACTTCCTAAATGAGAGGATTAGGATACTATTAGATGAATTTATGATTGCGCACCATAAGACTGCTGAGGCCTTCAACAAGATTTTGAGCTAGACATCGAAAAAAATTTATGACATTGGAAGGAAATATTGGGATGATAAATTTTCTTATTTTTTGCTAACTCCTCCTTCTTCTCCTTTGTTGGCACTTAAATGAATTTTTGGCATGTTTTAGGTACTCAAAAGATTATGGAAATGATCCCATCAGATAGGATTTTTTCTCACCTTTCCAGAAAGGTAAAATTTTCCTTCTAACTCCTTGTATTTTGCAAGTTATGGCTCAGCAGAGTTTTTGAGGGAAATTTTCCCTGGGAAGGCCCGAACCAATAGGAATGTGCCACGTGGCAGCAGAATGGCAGGTCAACGGGGGTAAGTTGGAAAAATTGCCAAGGAGTGGGTGGGGCGCAAAGAAAACATTTTCCCGCGGGCCCGCCAAGGAGAAGGAAAAGAAATGAATTGAACCCACAGACGAATGAGGAAGCACCATGTGGCGGTGGAGATCAGACCGGCGGGGATAAGTTGAAAAAGTGGGTCAAAGAGGGTGAAAAGGGAAAATTTTTCCCATGGGCCCGCAGAGGAAAGAAAATTAATTAAGGCCTGTGCCAAATCAAAGTGTGCCATGTGTCCATGAGACTGGTGGGAGTCGGAGGGGTGGAGTAAATTTTGGCTTTTTGCCAAAGTTTGCAAAGGGCAAAGTGGAAAAAATTGGCCCGCAGGCCCACCAAGGAGGAAATGGAAATTTTACTTAAATCCCCGCGAGAAAATAGGGTGGTGACACGTGTCCTATTCTTGGTGGAGGTCGGGGCATGGGGAGAATTGGGAATTTTGCCAAAGTGGTCAGCAATGTCAAAGGAAAAATTTGGAGCGTGTGCCCAAGTGCAGTGAATAGAGTGGTGACACGTGTCACCGGACAGCAGAGCGCGGGGAAATTTGGAAATTTTTCCAATGAAAAATCAAAAAGGTGAAAGTGAGCGTTTGGGCCTGATTTCCAATTAGCAATGATGAGGTGCCATGTGGCAGTGGAGCAAGGGGCATGGGGATTTTTGGGGAAATTTTCCCAAATTCAAAAAAGGGAAAATTTTAAAGTTTCAGCCCGCCAATCCATTTTTTCCCTATTTTTTCCCCTAAATATTCATAGGGGCATAACTTTTGATCCAGAGCTTGATTTTTTGCGTTCTTGGTGTCATTGGAAAGCTGGTGAAATTATCTACATGATGGAGGGTTCAATTTTTTATTTTGATGGAGATTTGTTGGAGAAAAATAGGAAAACGTCTCTGGCATGCAAAAAACATAGAAAACGACTCCAACCACCAAAATTAATGAAGTATGGGCCTTTGTTTTGCTCTGTAAGGAAATGTACTTCAAAGTACGGGCTTTTCCATGGGAACCCATTATTTTTCAGGCTAATTAGAAGATTTTTTTGGTGGTTGGGGTTGTAAATCAAATTTGCCCACGTTTTTACACTTTTCTTCATTCTGCTTCGTGATAAAAGCCAGTTTTGGCTCATTTTGTAAAGGGTTGGATGTTCTTGCTCCTACAAGCTCTTCATTTCTCCTTAGTAGGTGGATTTGAAGGAGTTTCAGACCTCCCATGGATATTGTAACACATTTTTTCCTTCTTTGTTATTTGCAATGTATTGTATCAATTCTGGAACTGACAATACATGCTCTGTGATTGATTTTCCAATCCTCTCTTGCATTGGTTTGTTTCCTTCTGATCTTTCTTTGTATTTTGGAAAATTTGTGCATGTTTTGTTGCTATATCCTCATGATCTGTGTCTATTTTTTTCAAAGCAAGGAGTTCAACACTCCTTTGGTGTATCACCTTTCCATTTTTGCTTAGTTTTGTTTCCATTTCCTTGTTTCTCTCAACCCTGTCTCCTTGGTAGTTTTAGAGTAAGAATTTTGAATCAGAACCTCTGCAAAGATTGCATGTATACACCTAAATAGAGGAGTAAGAACCAGCTTCAATCTGGAGAGTTTTCTCACCTTGCAAGGTCCCACACCTTGGAGAAAACTCAATGTTGTGCATTCACACCAGATGAGTTTTCCTTAGAAAAGCAACATCCATAACTCATTTGGGGGTGTTGTGAATTTTCACTAACAGTTTTGGCACACCCAGTGGGACCTTAGAGGTCTTCCACTTTATTTTTGATAGGTTGGTGTGTTCTTGTTAAGGATTCAGCCTTTGGAGGCATATTCAAAAGCACATCTGGCGACTCCATCTGGTAAATAACTCATTCTCTGAGTTGCAGACCTGTTTTCCATCCATTTTCATTCATTTCTTCTTTCCATCTCTTTCATCCTTTTCCATTCCATGAAGTTGTGCAATCATGACTTCATTTCCATCATGGAATCCACATTTACAACAACATTATATTCCACCTCCAACATGTTTTACAAATCCTTCAAATCAGCATTTTGATCAAATTCAAAATCAGCATACATACCCATATGAGCAATGCCAAAATCAGTTTGGCTATGGAGCTTTCCAAGAGCAAGAGTATGCATAAAATGAAGAAAATCAAATGGAAGATGCTGATTTTTTGGAGAAAATCTAAAAGATGGAGGCAAAAATGGTGCAATCAAGAGCAACAACTCAAATGAAGGCATTTGGAATTGGTTGTAGGACTCCTTGTCCATGGGGAGGACCTTTTCCAAGACACTTCAGCCCTCAAGAGAAGCTTGACTTCATGATTGAGACACTGCCCCAACTTGCACAATGGACAACAGGAGATAGAGGCCTATAAACTTGGTGTTGAACAACCTTGTCAATGGGTAAGTTCTACACCATCATCTGCCTTTCCTCTTTCCTCTTTCCTCAATCTAGCACCGTTATTTGGAATGTGTCAAATTTTAAACTCTCCATCTGCTGTCCCAAATGTTGAATTCCATTTCTCCATTCCCTAGTCTTCCACCCCATCTCAATTCTTCTTGTCCTTTTCCCTTCCAAACAGCCATTCAATACCCTCTCAAAGAAACAAGAATTTCTACCTCCTCCAACACCACAAAAAATTGCAAAATCAATTGAGTCCAACCCACCCCTCCTCTTGCATTCCCAAATCCATGTGGGGAAGAAGAAATTGCAAAAATCAGAATCATCAAGGACAACAAGAGGAAGAGCCAAACAAAGAAGGAATGATTAAGAGCTTAGTAAGTTTGGCTCTTAAATATGGAATTGAGAAGATCCCTTTGCTGGTTAAGCCTACAGAGGAGGCCAAGGTTGAACAAATGGTGGTCAGGACTGATTTTGTTGCAGCAGAAGAAGAGAAAAAGGAAGAAGCAGATCAGCAATCAGTTTGTCTCAGAATGTAGTGTCCATGTTGGCACTCTATTTGAAGGAAATGCTAATCCAATTCAAGTTGCACAATCAGCCATAGAAGAAGAAGATATTGTAGTCCCTACTTGTCCTCTAGAGCAGCATATTGAAGAGTCTGACTTGACAAACCTCATGCTAGAGGGAGAGTTTAATCAAGAGCAAGATGGTCTTCAAGAAGCAGAGGAGGAAGAAAAACCAGCTCCAAATCCCATTGAAGAGGAGCAAATGGATGAGATCAAGTTAGTTTTTACAACAGCAGAAGAAGGAAGCATTATTGATACATTTTTTCTTTCATTTGAAGGGGCTGATTTGATTGATGAAGCCATTATGGAGGTGAACAAAATAGGTCCAAATTTTGAGCAAGAGGCACAAGAAATTTTATGTTTCTCTCCCACTTCATCTCTCCAAAAATCTGATTTTTGGATGAGTTTGAATTGACAAGTTTCGTGTTTGAAAATGAAACTACACATGGTGAAGAAAATGCAGATTTGGAGGCCACCATACAAGAGGGAGAGACCTTGCAGCAGCAGGACATTGAAGAGTTTGATTTTCCATCAGACTTAGAAGAATGTTTGGATGAAGAGCCAACTAAAATTACAACAGTTTCTTCTTCACCATTTGTTCTCCAGCAACAATGAATTACTGCCATGGAAAAGAGGATTCAAGGACAAACAGTAGTTTGCAACATGCCTGTCAAAGTTGGAAGAATTTGATCTTCCAAAAGCTCAATGGAAACTCCAATCCAACAATGTATTGAAGAGGTAACAATTGCAAAAGCAACTTCCATGTTCTTCAATAATGAGGAGCTGCATATTGTAGAAGAGGACCATGAAGGAAGGAAACAACATTGAACTTCATCACTTCTTCCACACCATCCATTCAAGAAGGTCTACAAGAAGACTCCATTTTTGGAGTTGAAAATCAGAGCTATGGGCATATCAAACAGATCAGACCTTGCCCAATAAGGTACTTGGCTTCATTGGAGCCAAAGGAGAAGTCACAACCAGTCATGCTTGCTTCTAAGCATGAGGATGAGCTACAAAGTACCAAGGATCAGTTGTCATACCTCTTCAATCCAAATGCAGAGCAACTAAAAGAGGTATTGGATTTGTTTTCAGTTGACACCTTGCTAATTTGGGTAGAAGACCAGCTTCTTGTTGATTTTCCACTCATCCAAGCAGCCATACTCAGCTCCAAATCATTTGCATGGCTGCCAATTTTGAAGAAAGGAAGCTATTTTGCACAACCAGTTGTAGGGTTTGTTTAGCCCACCTTTGCTTCCAGTTAGAGTAGAGTAGGTAGGTTTGCTTTCAGTAGAAGAAGTGCTTGTGCACACTCTGCATGTTCCATTTGGAGCATGTATGATTTTCATTTTTGTACATAGTTTTTTGGTGCTAGTTTTGCTCTTGCACAGTCCATTTCAGTGGCATTTTGGTGAAAACAACTCCAAGTTCAGTGGGTTTCCAAGTGGCTCAGAGAGGAAGTTTTCAAAGTTCAGATCAGTTTGCAGGCTACTACTCATGACTCCATGCCCAATGGATGCTTCAAAGGCTACTGATCATTCATCTAGCAGGCAGATGACCCCTCTGAGTCGCCAAATTGTTATCCAAAATAAGCCCCATGCTTATTTTTGGCTAACTCCTCCTTCTTCTCCTTTGCTGGCACTTAAATGAATTTTTGGCATGCTTCAGGTACTCAAAATATTCTAGAAATGATCCCATCAGATAGGATTTTTTCTCACCTTTCCAGAAAGGTAAAATTTTCCTTCTAACTCCTTGTATTTTGCAAGTTATGGCTCGGCGGAGTTTTTGAGGGAAATTTTCCCTGGGAAGGCCTGCAACCAATAGGAATGTGCCACGTGGCAGTGGAATGGCGGGTCAGCGGAAGTAAATTGGAAAAATCTCCAAGGAGTGGCTGGGGTGTAAAGAATTTTTTTTGCTTGCGGGCCCACCAAAGAGAAGGAAAAGAAATGATTTGGCCCCACGGAAATGAGGAAGCACCACGTGTCAGCCGGAGATCGGATTCAGACTGGGGGGTAAGTTGAAAAAGTGGGTCAAAAAGGGCGTAAAGGAAAATTTTGCCCACAGGCCCGCAGAGGAAAGAAAATTGATTAAGGCCCATGCCAAATCAAAGTGTGCCATGTGTCCATGAGACCAGCGGGAGTCAGAGGGGCAGAGTAAATTTTGGCTTTTTATCAAAATAGTAAAGGGCGCAAAGCAAAAAATTGGCCCGTAGGCCCGCCAAAAAGGAGGAAATGGAAATTTTGGTTAAATCCCCACGGACTAAAGGGAGGATGACACGTGTCCTATTCTTGGTAAAGGGTAGGGGTTTGGGGAGAATTTTGAAATTTTGCCAAAGTGGTCAGTAGCATCAAAGGAAAAATTTGGAGCGCACGCCCGTAGCGAATAGGGTGGTGACACATGTCACCGGGACAACAGAGTGCGGGGCAAAGTTGGGAAACTTTCCCAATAAAAAACAAAGGATGGAAGTGAGGTTTGGGCCCACATTTCCATTAGTGAATGAGAATGTGCCATGTGGCAGCGGAGTGGCAGGGCGTGGGGATTTTTGGGAAAATTTTCCCAAATTCAAAAAAGGGAAAATTTTAAAGTTTCGGCCTGCCAATCCATTTTTGCCCTATTTTTTCCCTAAATCTTTAGAGGGGCATAACTTTTGATCCAGAGCTTAGATTTTTGCGTTCTTGGTGTCATTGGAAAGCTAGTGAAATTATCTACACGATGGAGGGTCTAATTTTGTATTTTGATGGAGATTTGTTGGAGAAAAATAGGAAAACGTCTATGGCATGCAAAAACACAGAAAACGACTCCAACCACCAAAATTAATGAAGTATGGGCCTCTGTTTTACTCTGTAAACAATGTACTTTGAAGTATGGGATTTTCTATGGGAAACCATCATTTTGTAGGCTAATTAGAAGAATTTTTCAGTGGTTGGGGTTGAAATCAAATTTGTTGCCCACGTTTTTTACTTTTCTTCATTCTGCTTCATGATAAAAGCCAGTTTTGGCTCATTTTGTAAAGGGTTGGATGTTCTTGCTCCTACAAGCTCTTCATTTCTCCTTAGCAAGGTGGATTTGAAGGAGTTTCAAACCTCCCATGGAGATTGTAACACATTTTTTCCTTCTTTTTCATTTGCAATGTATTGTATCAATTCTGGAACTGACAATACATGCTCTGTGATTGATTTTCCAATCCTCTCTTGCATTGGTTTGTTTCCTTCTGATATTTCTTTGTATTTTGGAAAATTTGTGCATGTTTTGTTGCTACATCCTCATGATCTGTGTCTATTTTTTCAAAGCAAGGAGTTCAACACTCCTTTGGTGTATCACCTTTCCATATTTTCTTAGTTTTGTTTCCATTTCCTTGTTTCTCTCAACCTTGTCTTCTTGGTAGTCTTAGAGTAAGAATTTTGAATCAGAACCTCTACAAAGATTGCATGTATACACCTAAATAAAGTAGTAAGAACCAGATTCAATATGGAGAGTTTTTCTCACCTTGCAAGGTCCCACACCTTGGAGAAAACTCAATGTTGTGCATTCACACTAGATGAGTTTTCCTTAGAAAAGTAGATCCATAACTCATCTGGGGGTGCTGTGAATTTACACTAACAGTTACCTTCTTTACGTATTGTGTGTGCTGGAGGTCTAGCTGATTAGAAATATTTTGAAGAAAGAATTGATAAATTGATACAGTTGGATGAGAGGTGCTCCATAACATGATGGAGTCAGAAGCAGGAAAAGTCTAGGAAGAGGGCATGGCATGACAGGCACATCAGGGACAAAAATATTGAGATGGGATAGATGGTGCTTCTTTATGACTCTATGTTTCTGCACCATCCAGGCAAGTTTAAAGTGCATTGATTGGGACCGTATATTATCACTCATATACTTGAATCGGGGGCTTGTTAGTTAGAGACACTTGATAGAATATAGTTACCTGGTTACTTTAACAGGAGTAGACTGAATCCCTACTATACATAAGTCTTCTTTGTGTTTATAATAAAGTAATGTTTCCATGTAGACTAGGTTTTCATTTCTGTATTTCCTTAATGTACTTCCTTTTTCATCATTATGATTTATAATTTTAGTTGGTATTTTTTGTAATAAGTATGTTTGCGTGATGGAAGCTAATTACCATTCGAAGCAATTTTATGCATAGAGGAATGCACATAACATTGGTGTGGGGTGGATTTTCACAATTGGGTACACATAAAGGAACAAATTACTATAGGTGATATTCATGTTTGGAGAGGAGTTGTTAGAAAGGAGATTGCTTTGAAAAAATATGACCGTAGATGGAGATAAATGAGGGAACAATATAACGTGGGGTAAGAAACATCCATGGAGTCTACCAGGGGAGTGTATAGTGGTGAGGTACCCAGGTGAATGGAAGTGTGCTGAAGAGAAGTTTGTAGCCAGAAGGTAGGAAGGAAAGCTAGGGGTTCATAGATGGGGCACAAAGATGTACCACACAAATATTGTGAAAATGGTCAATTAATGAGAGGATTTTTGGTTGGTGAAGGAGCAATAAATGCACTATATTTTTGAAAATCTATATAAGGATGTGACACGGGTTCATTTTTACCTTTTTGGTCACAAGTATTTGAGAAAGCTAAGTACGATCAAGCTGGGTGAGTCATATTGAGGTGCAGAGAGTGTGAAACCAGATGTGGAGAGTGGATTATTGCGTGAAAGAGGCTTGCATCCCCATTGGTGAAGGGTTTGAGCGAAGTAAGGGCATTGAGAAAAAGCTAGGGCACATGATTTCAAGATAGGGCACACATATTTGAGCTAGGGTTTGATTTTTCTTGTTATAGATAGTGAAAAGGAGGATTTTTACAATGGCACCAAAGAAAGCACCTACAACAGGCATGGAAGGAAAGAAAAAGGTAGAAGATGAAGTTGAAATGGCTTCTGAGAGTAATTTTTCAGAGATGCAATACCTAGAAGGTGTGATATTTGGTCAAGAGTGGGGTTCCCACATCTGCAGGTGAAAAATAAATGATTATAACCACCATACATCTGAAAACAAGAAAGATTTGGACGCATTGTTGAGTATAAAGACCAACAAGTGCACTGTGGAGGATATGTCAGTATATGACGATGTTGAGGAGAAATTTTTGAAGCAGGTAAGAGTCTATCAGTTGTATGAGATCCCATATTTTTTCAAGTATGAACCATTATACCAATGGTTGATGAGAAGGGTCCATGAGGACTTCTTTTATTTCACTGGACGAAGGGTTAGACTCACATCAACCTTTATTTTGATACTGACAAGATTGAAGGGCACATGGGTAGACCTTGCTAGTGATCTGACTAATAAAGAAATAATTATAGAGACAATAAAGGAGATGGGGTATACTAAGGGTATGCACAAAATGGACATTGATAAATTGAAGAAGTATCCAGTGGTGTAGGAAGCAATGCATTTGGTAACCAAGTTGAATGATCAAGAGAGATGGTCACAGGTGAATACCATGTGGATACATGTTGCGAAGAAAATTTCTCAGGGAGTAGTCTAAAACCTAGCAAGATACATTACAGACACCATTATTGAGGAGGCACGCATAGGAGAGAAGATAATTTTTGGCACTATCCTCCTTTCCCTTATGTTTGCAGAAATTGGAGTGCCTGATGGGCCAAAGAACAAGACCTTGGAGTATCCCATGGAAAATAAGTCCCTCATAGAGATATTTGATAAATATTTATGTGAAGGGTCAATGAGTGGGCCATTTAAAAAGAGGGTGGAGATGTGTTATGAACAACTTTGCGTGACATTTGAGGAAGTTTGGCGCATTCCCAAGGAGCTACCTTCGGTGGTGGGAAAGGCGGTACAATTTTTGGTGTACCAAAACTTCTACATCATATGCTTTTCTATGAGGGATGGGGCATGGAGCCCATGGTGAAAAATACCATATGCGTTCATAGAGCGTTACTTCCAGGCATCAGTCCACCAATTTACTGATGTGCACCACTTGAAATTTAATGCAGATAAGGTAGATTATGACTACCACACTCTAAGGAAGGCATATGTGTATCCAAGCTAGGCTACATATATTGAAAGACTCATCTTAGATGCCATAAGTATGAATCTAGTAAGGTTGGATATTGGAGATAGTGGAGCCGCAATTATATACCTTCAACTAAAGCCTAAGCTAGAGAATAAAATATATGTAGAAAATGAGTTCGCACTCCCAGGGCCACCTAAAGGTAAACATACAATGGATAACATGCTAGCCCCACAGCCTACAAAAACTATAGCAGTGGATGACGAGGATGAAGAACATGAAGATAGTGGTGGCTTAGATCATAAAAGCTGAAGGTAGGCCACATAAACAATAGAGACTGAGTGCGCAGGTACTCCACCTCAGGTATAAGAAGAAGACAAAGACTTGGACGTAGAAGAAGTCCATGGAGAGTGCCGCTTTAAAAGGGTATTCATAATAAAAATGACCAAATGCATGGGAACCCCATAGCCTATGAGGAGATCACCAGGAATCTCTCCATAAAAAGACACAACTAAGAGAAATAAGAGGAAACTAAGGGTAAATGAGGAGGCAGAGGAGTTTGCAGAGAACACGCCTGAAACCCTTATACAACCAGAAGATGTGGAAGAACCCAGGGATGAGGATATGAAGGATGAAGAGGATCCCCCCAAAGAAGGATGGAGAGCTAAAATGGTAGGAGGATTGGATTCAGACAAGCTAGTAGAAATATCAAAAAAGGATGTCTGAAAGAGTGGCTAAGTCACTAGAAAGGAGGGGTTGGTTTCACCCCCTGAGCATATGGCTTTGGAAGCTCATGTAAAGGAAAACTTGGAAAAATATGATATTGAATTTTTCTTCAATAAATGTAAGGAGGTCCCCCTGGATACCCCCTTAGATTAGGAGGATTTGGAAATTTTAATGGAAGCCTTTAATTGTGTAAACAACCATGGTGTGAAGTATTTGTAAAAGAAAGGGACTGATTCTTTGAAAAGGAATGGTTCCATTTTGGATTCTACTAATGAGAATGGGTCCTCTCTAGTTGAGATTAACTTAGTTCCAAAGTCAATCTTGAAAGAGTTAGACTTGAATAAGAAGGTTTCTATAACTCTGCTAAGAAAATCAGAAAGATTGACCTCTTCCCAGTCCAGACCTCAACCGTATACTAGTTGCGCAAAATCAGGTGGGAGAGGATCCAATGCTCTTAAGACTCGGTTAGAGGCCAAATTGAATATTGACATTGGAAACCAAAGCACCTTAGAGGCTTTTGTGTCTTGTGCAAGGGACTCTCCTTCCACACGGGTGTTGTTGGTATTTAAAATTGCACCCGTGTCTTGGATCTGGAAGATCCAAGCTGTTTGAGATCATAATGGAACCATCTCCAAGTAGTGAGACCTTGCGCACTTGAGACGTATCTCTAGAGAAGGACAATTAATCTATCTATTTCTACTGCTACTGCTACTCCTAGTGCTGAAAGGGGAAACTAAGCTAATAAATGCCAAGGGACCATGGATAGAAGGATAATGTGAAAATTAACTACACCAAAAGGAAGATATCACTAGGAAAAGAGGGATTAATACTATCTATTGTGAGCCAGAATGATAATTGTACACATGAAAGGAGGCTAGGCACGAGTAGCATAGTTGAAAACATGTTTACCAGATCATTCACATGGAACACAACTAAATAAGGAACTGTAAGGGACATGAAGTGACACAATGAATGTGCAATGTAAAAGAAAGGCAAGAAGAAGAAATGAAAACATGTTAGGATAGAGAATAGTTTCAAAAGATGTTTCTATTACTTCCATAAATGCATAGAGTTGTTATAATGGTGAAAGAAGCTGATATCCACATGTATGGACTAGATCTAGAGGTTTGCAACTCAAAATATAGAAAAGATGAAGTCTTTAGCAACAAAGCGTAAGGATTCAAAGTATCCAACATTAATAATGAGCGCAACTCTTACATTTATAAATGAATCTGTAGAAGGAGAAGAGAAGGAGGGAAAACCTGAATTTGAAATACAACCACCAACAAGAAGCACTCAATGCCTACAAATCTGCCTAAGAATCTATCGAATGCACTTCCCTAGGTCTATTTTGCATGTTGGTTGAGGAAGGAGGGTGGATCATATCAAATTGGGTGGTTGAAGCAATCAGATCTGCTTCATTAATGCTTAGAAAGACATTTTCCCATTTCTCACCTACCAGATCCACCAAAATTTGAATTTGAATGTCTAACATTGTGGTTGATGTCAACAATTCTTTGACAAGTCCAGGTGTATGCCGATTAGAGCTCTATAGAAAAATATATGGTTGTTAGAGGATGACAGAGACATCTATGCACACAAGACACGTGGTGCACTCGAATTGGCTGAAAAAATGAACAATTGTGTAAAATGTTTTTTCATTTTTTCCACGTGTCACTCACTAAGTTTTTGTAATGATTTGGTTCCCTATTGGCATGCTTTGACTGGTTACATGTGGACCACTCAAGAATGTCAGAAGATGACCTAACATAAAAGGGAATAAAGGAGGGCATGAGGGAATGGTGCGTGGAAGAGAATAGAGGAAGGCATAGAGGAACATGCGCATGATGTGCATGAGGGAATGAGGAAAAATGGTGAGTAGAGAACACATGGTCAAGGAAAAAACATTACAAGATGGTGTGCAGGCGCGCACGAGGGTGAGCATCTGCCAGGAAGAAGGTGAATGTGTAAAAGACACTTATAAAAGGAAGATGGAACAAACAAGAAAAGGAGAGGAAGGGATGAAGGGGAAACATGCAAGGGAACATGAGGAAAATAAGGGAATGTGCGAAGGGAACTTGAGCATTGGTAACCTTGCAATGAAGAGCTCTGATCTAGAATATGTATAAAAGTTATCCAAATAACTAGGAGAGTTATTTGGATAATAGTTTTGGTGAATTTTGGGGCCATCTACCTACTAGATGAAGAAGATTGGTAGCGTGAAGAATCTATTGGGCATGGAGTCTATTATGTAATTATTTGAAGAATTTCCCCTGAACTCACTTAAAGGATTATTCTTGAATTGATTCTGAATTTTACAACTGCTGAAAGAATATTTGCATTTTTGGAAGCAAAATAAGAGCACATGCAGGAAGCATGTGAAAAGAAATAACTATGTACAAATAAATAATGTACACGCACCACACTTGGAGGAATTGAAACTAATCTTAGAAGCTTCTAATTTAGCATTGTGAGGCTATAAAGAGGAGTTCGGTACACTTGGAAGAGCAGATTTGGATGTTCGTTATTCTTATTGGATTGTGCACAGTGTGCATCTTCCTTCTCCACCTTGGATGAAACCCTAAAGGTGTGGCAATATCTCTTGGGGACAAAAACCCTCAAGGTATCCATTGGAGGATTCATCTAGGAGTCTCATGTGAGTTGATTTGACACTACTAGTGCATACACTATTCTTCCTAGCCCTAGGCGAGTTGCTTAAGGGAATGATTTGGTATCATAGAGAGATGATAATTTTGTTTTGAGTTCATATTCAGATTTATCATTCTATTTGGAGATAGATACTATGATTTGGTGATTTTTGGAGTAGGGTTTTATATATATCTACTCACTTATAGATTTTGGTTACATATTTTTGCATGATTTCATGGTTAAAAAAATATGAGATTAATTTTGTTGGATACTTGTCTTCTCATGATCATTTTGAGCTATCATATGTGTATTAATTCCTATTTTCCATGGAGTTATGAATTTTAGAAATTTATGTTGTTTTAATCCAAATTAATTAATTTCTAGCTATTCTAGTGGTTGTATTCAGTTTTATTGCATAAATAATATCTAAAAGTGTTGTTGTGCATGTGGTAATAATTTATTAAGATTGGAGATGTTTTGACTAGGGTTTGAGACTCCTAAAGTTTTATATCAGTTCGCTTCCCTAGAGAAGGGCATTTCTTTGAGTGAAGTTCAATCGTGATCTATTTCCATGTTCAGTGTGATGTGTTGCTGGTTTTGTTGATTTGGATCAGATTTGAGGAAAAACCCCATTCATCCCTATTCAGCCCTAAAAGGAACATTACATTGTCATAAGAGGGATAGCTGGTCAAGCTGATTGTTCATACATTTCATACTCTATAATGGAAATTGCAATAGTTTGGAAGGATTTTGATATAATTGAGTATGCAATTGAAGGAGTTTTCACTACTATTTTTGAAGTGGAAGATGAAGAGGATGTCAATGAAGAGAGGGGTGATAGAGGTACGAGTTTTTCTGGGTTGAAACGTATTGAAACAACATGACTTTGAATGGACTCAATGCATGCGGATTGGCATTTTTGATGGAACAAACTTTGTTCATAGAAAATTCATTCTAAATGGGTATGCATAATCCATTCACATAATGTAAGATCTTCTTTGCATCGTCTTCAACATGACCTAGTTTGATAGTGAGCCTAAAAAATTCCTCTATGTAGTCTTTTACACTCAACTCCTATTGCCAACTGTTACTTGGCAAGCATGAACTTAGACTTCAGCTTCATAACCAATCTATTGTAGTTCTTTATCTTGCCTTTACCTTTATGCACTCTTTCGATTTGTACATGCTCCTTACATATAAGTGTGTAATCCTTCAACTTAGTGTAAGAAAAGTTGACTTTCATGTGATAAGCCACACCTTCATAGAAAAATTATATCTCTAACTTAATCATCTAATCAATGATATTTTTAGGATTTAAACTTCCAAAATAATTTGGAATATCCAATTGTGGCTTACTTCCCATTCTTGCAATTGCACGCAAGAATCTATCCTCTTTTTCATAAACCTGTTCTTATGCGGGTTGATCTTCAAGTGCTTCCATAATGACCTCTTCATCACTTAGATATTCATCCACAAAAACACCCTTGTGTTGAGCAGCTTCCATAGCCTCTAAACATGATTGTGTTCCTCATTAACTCTGCCAATTCAAAAACTCACGAAGCTTGCGGTGCTCTTACCGCTCTTGTAGTGAAATCCCCTCATCTTTACGACATTTTTTTCCATTGAAATCAAGTGATTACAATATTCACAACCTTCACACTTTCTACCCAACACTCTTCACTAAAATATGTCTTCATCGTTTTCTACCTACACTCATGAATGCAAAGAAGAGACAATTTGTGCTTACTCACAAGGGAGAAACTTTCTCTAATACCAATTGATGCAGCCATGGTTAAGGAGTCCAATTAAAGATATACTTAGACCATGTAGCATATTGAAACAACATGAATTTGAATGGACTCACAACCTTATGCACATGGAAGCAATTTGATGAAATGACACTTTACTGATTTTAAAAGGAAACAAATTACACAAACATGAGACTAATCACAAACAGATACATTCTTTACAATTTACACAATCTCTGAGGAGATACAACAACAATCCGATTTGATCTGAATAGATTGCGTTATAACAAACAATAATCTAAAACTACCCAACTTCAATTTTGTATCCATTTGAAACTCCAACAGCTTTATAGAAAACAAACAAGGTTGTTTGAATCTCCAATGAATAGTGCAGGTTGTATTGAACTCATTGGGACATTATTATTGTGGCAGGACTAATTGGTTTAGGATAAATGATTATAGGATTGTGGTACCATTTTTCATTTTTCAAACAAAATTTGATCTTAGGAGAAATTCAGTTCTCCAAAGTGTAGGGAACTTACTTTCCCGTTATCAAAACTGAAAAAAATCATATCTAATAGAAGAAATGGTGAATGCAGCGACCTAGACCCACTAGCAGGAATATGCTAAGAAGCAAATAAGAAAATAGATGGATGATGGTAAACACTAGAAATGTTTATAATAACATCAATGGGATGATTGTTCTATGGAGACTAAAATTTACAACATAATTAAGAAGTTCCCATGTTAAAATATAGAGCATTATATAACATGTAATGTAGTTATGTAGTTGTCATTCGGTTGGTAACTCTTAAACAAATATGTAACCACCTCTTCTATATAATAAACGCTATCACACTTGTTTGAGTGTGCATTCAGCCTTCTCTAAACTCTTTCTTCTCTTTGTGTATGCTAACATTGGTATCAGAGCGTTAAAGGTTTGCAGTTCAAGGAAAAAAAATCCATTCAGTATGAGGAAGCTTTTGGCGGAAGAGTGCAGACAAAGGAGAAGTCTGTGGAGGTCGTGTAGACCTGGAACATCTCGCTCGTGAAGTTTTTTGTGCACAATAGTCACTAAGGAAAATGCGAGTGCCAAAGGATGTGATTCGAGGGCAGACAAGGGAAAATACCAGTCATTTTTGTGAAAAATTGTGGTTTAAGTGCCTGAAATCGTGGGCCAAAAGGAGAAAAATGTAGCGCTAGAAGGAAGGCAAAGAAAATACCCAGTCGTGGTTACTCAGTCGTGTGAAGGAAAAATGTGGCTACCCCGGCTATCTAGTCACAAATCATCAGAGAGCCCAATCACAAATTGTGTGAAGGAAAGGGCACGAGTCGAGGGAAAAGTTTTTCATATTTCATACAGTCACTATAGTCATGATTTCTGTAGTCACCATTGAGGTTGTGTAAAGGTCGTGAAAAGATCCATTTCGAGAAATTGTGAAAAGAAAACAGTTGTTAGGGCATGGAAAAGGCATAACGTGAGGGTATTCTCTAAAAATGAGGACAAAAGAAAGATTTCTCTCCATTTGCAAGGATAGCAGAAGTTCGAGCGCAGATTAATATTCATTTTTTCAAAAAAGGTATTCACCTTATATTTGCATAATTAATTTCACACTATTTGTGGGAATAAATAATATATTATTTTATTGGTGTGGGAAAACTATTATTTTATTATTTCCATTACTTTGGAATAATAAAATGGTAAATATTTCACACTTGACTCTGTTGAACAGACAAAAATTAACGGGCACTAATTTCAATGTATGGAGCCATAAGATTTTAATGCTTGCAGAATTTCGTGATTGTGATAAAATAATCATGGGTAGTGAAGCTCGTCCAACGAAAAAATTTGTGGATTATGAAAAATGTCATAAGGAAGCATTATTGCTTCTCAAGTTATTGGTGTCAGGTGATATGATACCGGAAGTGCGGAATGCTACTGTGGTAAGAACGTTGTGGGCCATTCTGAGGGATAAATATTAGACATCAGAAAAGAGTCGGGTTTTATACTTGAAGAACATGCTCTTTTCCATAAAATTACAAGAAGGTGGTTCGTTGTTTGAGCACCTAGTTCGGATGCAAGACCTCCGAGACCAGTTATCTTCCATCAACAAAAAGGTGGACAACAATGATATGGCGGCTCTAGTTTTGAACATCTTACCTTCTTCGTATGAGTCATTTGTGGAGGCACTCCATTTAATGGCTGAAATTCAAATAGTCATGTTTGACAAGGTGAGTTACTACCTGTTGCAAAAGGAGCAGAGAAAAATTCAAGCATAATCTAATTGTGACCAATCAAAGAGTGCTCTTGTCACATAGTCAAAGGGAAAGTGGAGACGTCATTTTGGTGAGTATTCCACTTGATATCAGGTCACATGTTATTACTGTCACAAGGTTGGGCACCTTAAGAAGGACTGTCAGAAGTAGAAGTAAGATCTTTCACAACAAAACAAAAGCCATGTGATGAGAGACATGTGGCAGTAGTTGAAGAGGAACGAGATTTGGATGACGAGCATGCTCTTTATTGTCTTATGACATCATGCTCACATGAAAATGGTACTAGTTGTTGGATCATTGACTCTGGTGTGTCCGCACACTTTTCATGTCACAGGGACTGGTATGTTTCATTTACTGTAAATATCTATTTTGACTCAATAGTACTAGCTGATGGAGAATCACTTGCAATAGAAGGGATAAGAGATATATGAATTGTATTGACTAATTCTCATTATCTGTTGGTACAGAATGTTAGATATGTACCTTTTTTACAAAAGAATATTCTATCTATTCGTCAATTAACTAAAAATCCCAATATTTATGTGGATTTATGTGGGAAGAAGTGTATTGTTTTTTATATGAAATAGACATAAATGATTACCCTTGGTATTGGGCAAGGTGGCCAATATAGGCTTGTTGATCATGCTACGATCAACATGAATGCATGTGTGGAGGATGGCTTCACCATACAGGATGTGCAGGAGGCTACAATTCCTTGGGAGGAAGCCATTCCTCACATATCTGTTGACTTGGATACAGTCAACCTACATGCACCTATTGTGGAGGGAGTATCCACTATACCAGATGTATGGGAGGCGGACAAGCCTTGGGAGGATGAATTTTCTCATTCCGAAGAACAATTTTTTGTAGATGGAGACCACCACTATTCTAGATGCACTGATGGTGCATGGTGAGATGGCATACCAAGCCACTCACTCAGAGGTACTTGTTTGAAGGACAATAGAGAATCAACAACTTTCTCATTGTGTTGTGAAATATTTTTCCCAACAAAGATGAATAAATGAGCAAATATATGAGAAGAATGAGGAGTTGGTTCTCACTCCTACTACTACAGAGATGGTTATTTCTCCTACTATTGTGGAGTTGGCTCTAACTCCTGCTGCATAGATGCTCACATTTCTCCTATTGAGAAATTTGGATGAGCACTACATGGTGTTGCAAGGCTATGATCGATCGAGGTGAATTTGATTGCAGGATATCTGAGTCTCTATACAGACTCCAACAAGCTACACAAGCATGGAACAAATTTTTCAATCCACCTCTCCAAGGTTCTGATTCCAACACTTTGGAGATGGGGCTCAAAGAGCCAATGGATCACTTGCTATATCTTTTGTTCACACGACCAATTTTTTTTTTACGGTTCTTCTCTATTCGACAACCGCAACACAATAATGGACTGCTGAATTCAAAGTACAAACTATGGCACAGTCTATAATGATTAAACATATGGGCTTTAGGGCATTTGTAGAGTTTCAGGACAAACTTGGTATTGTTTCCGATTTAGTCATTAAGAGGGGGTGTTAAAATAGAGAGCATTATATAACATGTAATGCAGTTATGCAGTTGTCATTGGGTTGGTAACTGTTCAACCAATCTGTAACCACCTCTTCTATATAATAAACACTGTCACATTTGTTTGAGTGTGCATTCAGCCTTCTCTGAATTCTTTCTTCTATATGCATATGATAACATCCCATACCATGGCTCCTTGCTCTTTGTAGCAAGCAAGTAATCTGAAAATCTACTAGAGTTATGTACGGAATTCTCTTTCATTATTAAAGACATGCAACAATTTCTAGGTAAAAAACCTAACACAATTAAATGTTATAAACTTAATTACATTGATTAACTATGTTTTATAAGGGTATGTATTTTCACACATACCCCGCTATTGCCTACATATTTGTGTCCTCATGTTGTATTCATCATCATCCTCATACTTTCATCACACATGTTCTTGTGTTGTATTCATCATCATCCTTGTACTTTCATCACACAAATCCACAGGTGCACATGCATGGGCGCGCGCACACACACATAGAGGCATGCATGCATTGACACACCCTCTCTTCTTTTTACCATCAAATAAACCCCATAGTCATTCTGCACTACAAAAATAAAAAGTGCACAATTAATAAAAATGGAAAAAATGATAGGGTACTTGGTATGTTGATAGAATATTAGTAGGCTTCATATAGCTAGTAAAAAGTGGAAGTTGAATTGGGAACAAATCAAATTTAATCTCTAGTATACGGAAGGTTGACCAATATTATAGAAAATGAACCGGCTTATCTTACAATCACTGAAGTGTTACACTAGATATATGCAAAGAATAAGTATGGCATGCTGGTTAAAGTTATGAATTGTTACACTGGAGTCATATAAAGTGATATTTAGATCGAGTAAGGTCGAGTTATAGTTCAATCAAAAAAGAACATATTCGTATTGGGCATGCAAATGACCTTAGGAATTGACATCGCTGACTCATGGTTAAGGGAATAAAGTGACTTAGATATGACATAATTTGTTAATGCCTTTGAAGCGCGCATCTTATATAATATCATGAATCAATAGAAGCACATGAAAAAGTACAACTGAGAGTTTAGCTTCCGGTGATAATCAATACTTCATGTTGTTCATCGATCACTATAGCCAAATGACCTAGATCTATATTTTAAATCATAAATAAGAAGCTTTCAAAAGTTTTCAAAGGTTTCACATGATGGTTGAAAATGAATCACAATCCCATATTGGCACACAGAGGATTGATAATGGTGGTGAATACACTGTGTGAAGCACTACACAAGTTACATGATTTGTATGATTCTCATTTAGAATTGGAATTCATACATTTACAATTGAGTTTGTTCAACCTTGAGCTGAAAATCGGTAATGAAATGAATTTAGGGTCATAAATCGGCATGATGATGCATGATGTTGAACAAGTGGAAAAATTCACACACACACACACACACACACACACACACACACACACACACAGAGTTTCTGCATTCGAATTCATGGAGTATAAAATTTGTTGTTAAAAAATAGAGATAAAATATTTAAGTTTATCGTTATATAATATATTTAAAACTAAACTAATTTATTAATTTATTTTAAACTATACATTTAAGTTTCGTTAAACCTAAAACTTTAAGTATACATTTTTAATTTATAAATGAATATTTTTTAAAAATTGAAGATTTATCAAACCATATATGAACTATAAATTGAGAGTCGGAAGTGGATACTAGTTGTGACAGTTGATTTACTCCAGAATCATAGTAGGATCACTTAGTCCATCCAATCGCAGCTATAAGCTGCGTCACAGGCTCAACTACCACGTAGTCACAGTTACCACTTACTAGTTGCCTCACAGGCTCACACTGCTTGCTCACAAATTATGAACTTCTCATAGCCTTGGCATTCAACAGGGTTCTTTACAATAGTTGCGAAACCCTAGGATGAATTTGAAACAAATATAAATGAATTTTTAATGCCATTGTCCCTTGGAATTTTTTATTTTTTGTGCACGAAAAAATTTGAGATTTAGGGAAAATTTAATAACTGTTATATAGATTCAACGAATTTCAAACTTTGTAGTTAAAATTCACCGAATGCGTTTACTGTATATATATACATGAATGCGTTCATAAAAATTCTTCTACCCCCATATTCAACCTATTTAGATTCTTTGCAAGAAAGCAACCAATTAAAGTCACTCACTTTTGATCAATTGGTTAAAAAGATGACTTTAGAGAGAAAAGGCCTTTAGAAGAAAGACTACAACCACAAGGGAAAGTATTTACTATGCTCACCAAAAAGACAATTTTTCCAATAAGGTTTTCTCTTCCAAGAATGAAGGGAATGGTAAAGGCAAAGGAGGAACTAGAGGACAAGGAGGTAGAACTACCAGAAACAATCGTCAACACCGTTAGAAGAAAAATGATAGACAAAACTTGTTTTGCCAATGATGTAGTAGAAAAGAGAGTCACAAAGCTCATTAATGGAAAACACAATGGGATAGGATTAAGGCCTATCAGAAGAAAATAATGAAAAGAAGAAAAATTTAGAATCAAACTTGTCTTAGTTTGTAAGTGAATGGGTTCTTTCACTATCAGATGACGTTAATTATGTTTCAGTGAATTCAACCTAGTTTGATGCTTGGGTCCTAGATATTGGTGCCATATAACACATGAATTTTTGAAGGGACTTCTTTGAGGAGTTTCATGAAGAAAGATGTGGTCCTATATAATTGGAAAACAAAACAAGTCTACTCCTTGAAGGAAAAAGGGTTAATTTGTCTCAAGTCACCAAGACTTTAACTGTAACAAAACTTGTCTTTGATGCTTATTCGACAAGAAGGCCACTCCATTTTACTGGATGATGGAATGGTAAAAATTAAAATAAAATGTGATACTACATTTATCTTGATTAGATTTGAGGAAGGAAAGTTCTTGAAACTTAGAGAAAAGCCTTCAATTTTAAGAAACTTTGCTCAGCTTGTTGAAGCAGGAATGCCAACAAGTCTTTTGTGGCATGCAATATTTGGGAAATACTAACTATGAAAACATTCAAACAATACAAAAGGATGGTGTTGTAGGTTTTCCAACTTTTTCTAGAATAATTGAAAAATATGAAGCATGCATCTTTGAAAAATATGAAAGAGATCCTTTCCAAAAATCGACTTGGAAAGATGACAAGAAATTGCAACTGATCCACTCTAGTTTGTGTGGTCCACTCCCAATTCCTTTTGCCAGTGGGAATCAGTACACCATGTTGTCCATTGATGACTACATCAGAATGACTTGGATCTATATTTTGAAGCATAAATCAAAAACTTTTAAATATTTTCAAAACCTTCATACAATGGCTGAAAATGAAGCACAATCCCATATTGGCGCATTAAGGACTGATAATGGTGGTGAATACACATCAAAGATGTTTGAATCATATCTCAATAAAAAAGGGATCAAGTGTCATCTCAGAGTCTCTCACACTCCTTAACAATATGGAGTAGTTGAGAGGATGAACAAACCTGTAATGAATATGGTTTGAGTAATGTTGTATTTTAAAGGAATAAATTGCTTGATGTGTAGAGAAAAGAAATGAAAATTGAATATGACACCTTTGTCATGAATGGATTTGGGGGGTTAGTTGATCATCCACTCAATTGTAAACCCATAGGTTGTAAGTCGTTCTTGCAAAACAATTATGATGCAAATGGATCAATTGAAAAACACAAGGAAAGGTTTGGCGCGAAGGGATTTTCTCAAAAAAGGGATAGTTTATAAGGAGACCTTTGCACCCACAACGACAAGGACCACCAATCAGGTTTTGTTGCATTTAACAGAACGAAACAAATGGATTTTCCATCAAATAGATGTGTACACCATTTTTATGAATGGTGATATCAAAGAAACAGTCTACATGATTTAGGCAAAAGGTTTTGTAGTTGAAGGTCAAGAACAAAAAGTGTGCAAGTCAGTAAAATTGTTGTATGGTTTGAAACAATACCCATGGGTGGTATGGAAAACTCACTAAGCATCTCTTAAGCATAAACTTCAAGCGTTTCGAAGTACACTGTATATCTAATTGTATATATAAATGATCTTCTCATAATAAGAAATAATGAAAGGTACACTACAAAATTCAAAGCATAATTGATGGAAGGTTTTGAAATGACACATTTGGGTCATATCCAATACTATTTGGGTATTTAAGCGATTCAAAAACCCAAGTATATTTTCATCATACAACATAAGTATATTGGTTAAATTCTGAGAAAATTTTGAATGGCTGACTGTAAACCACTCAAGATTCTTATGAATAAAAAAATGAAGCTGAGATCAGATGATACCACAAATTTTAAAGAGCAACTATTTATAGAAAGCTCATTAGAAGTTTGATCTATGTAACCACAACTAGACCAAACATTTCTTTTGTTGTTGGCATTCTCTCTAGATTTATGCAACAATTAAGAGAAAGTCATTGGGTAGCAACAAAGAGAGTTCTTCAATATCTAAAGGAAATTCAAAATTTTGGGCTAAAATGCTCAAACTAGTAGGATATTCAGATTTAGACTCCCGAGGTGATTTTGAAGATGAGAAATCAACTCTGGGTTTTTAGATGAGTTAAGGATCACTTGGAATTCAAAGAAGCAATCGATGCCAACAACATTTCAGGTCGTAGTTGCTGATGTGGGTAATGTTAATTGTTTATAGAAATGACATAGTCTTATAATTAAGTGGGGGAGTACATATTAAATAGCCCTATGTTTGTCATTCCATTGGGGGGAGTTGCTATTGTATTGGGAGTTCAATGGCTCATGACCTTGGGCGCGATTAAGATGAACTTCCATGAATTGTTCGTGCGGTTTCATTTAGAAGGAAAGAGGTTTGACTTGAGAGGGTTGTGTGAAAATTTCTCAAAAAAGGATCAATGGGGTTTGTAACATGATTGATTTTTAGTGGAAGAAAAACATCCAAATGTGCAAATATCATAAGATCTTCAAGAAAAGGTGGACACAATATTCAGATGTTAAAGATTTGCCAAAAGAGAGTCTGCCGAAAATAGACACTTCTTCCAAAAATTCCTAATTTAATGCATTTTATGAATACTAGCTACCATCTAGCACGTCTTGCTTGGAGGTACACCAAAAATGTAAGCATTCGAGGAATGCACTCAACACCAATAGGTGCTTCCTCAGTCAACAAAAATACACCCATTATTTCATGTTTCCATTTTTGGCAAGAAGATTCCGATCCAAATAGAGTTACTAGAGCTTAATGAAGAAGGAAGAATCATCTTGGAACCAAAAGAGATTATCTGGACTGGTTTCTAGAGGCTATAGACAAGGGAAATCATCGAGTATCTTATCAAGTGGAAGAAAATACGAGAGAGGATTTGACATGGGAGGACGAAGAAGTCATTCAAAAACACCCACAAATGATCATCTTTGAGGAAAATGGTTATTTGTAAGAGGGGGCATGCTACACCCTTAGCCTATAGTGTGTATTGAGATGTGTGGCCAACTTGTGGAAAGCATAACCTGTAATTAATTCATATAATCATTTCTAATGCTTCATATTGGTAGTAAGGCCAGCCTTAATAGTTTCCCTATCATAAATAGGGTATATATAGGAGTAGTTACTAGTTGAACATCATATGGAGTATTCTATTCTTATTGTAATCTTGTGGAGATTGCCCCCTTGAAATGGCCTAGTCATATGCTTCAATAGTCCTCTTATTTCTATCATATTGTGTTCAATTGTTGTTGTTCTACTTTAGTGATATGGTAATCTCATTACAACAAACCAATTTTTTACTCCAACCTTAACTCTATGGAAAAAATTGGCAAATTTAAATATCACAAAAATATAGTAAATATTAAGGGGGGAAAATTATAAATATGTATTCCACATCAAATCAACTTCAATTACACTTGAAACTTATTAATTACATATTACCATAGTTACCTAAGTCTCTGGGATGTAGGGACGGGTTTCTGAGACAGAAAAAATTTCCTAGATTTTGGGGATGGTGGGGAGATGGATATTAAAATAATAAATAAAATTATAAATAATGAAACTCTATGAATAAATTTTTAAACATTATTAATAGTAGTGTGTTATAGTCCACTATCCACATCTATGCTAAAAATTTTGTCTTCATATATCACTCTTGATTCTTATTATGTATTTGTAATACACTATAGTTGGGTTGTGTAAACATTTTGATCTATGACTTACAAGTTTATCATCTACACAACCTTTCTCTTCATGTAAAATTATACATATAGGCCTTGTTAAACACCTAGAGCTTTGAGAGTGAATTTTAATTAGATTCATGCATACAATTTTTTTTTCAAACAAAAATGAGTGGCTTCAAAACACAATCTTACACTACAAGAGTACATTAGGTCCTTCCAAAACTTATTTCATTTTTAATTTTATTTGAGCCCAACACAAAGTTAGATTGAGGCCATCCATAACCATACATCTGGAAATTTACAAAGAAATGGGTGAAATTATGTGACAAAGTCAAGATAAGCACATTGAGATAGATACTGATTGATGGTGTTTTTCAAATGGCTATATTGAAGAAATAGTATTTAAATCTTTGTAAAAAATAAAAAATAAAAATAAACTTGTTTTTTGGGGGGTGTGGTGCATTATGATGTCCCCTAAAAACAGGGGATTCCCATAAATGTACTTGATTTTTAGGTACGTTCCGAAAACACCCTCCTTGAAATGTGCTAAAAGGGAAAGGTGGGGGATTGTTCCCTCTATCCCTCTATCCCCAGGACATCCTAACTATTCTGGATGCTTGTTTTTCTAGGAGGACGCATCCCTGCATAACATTGCATATTACCATACACACTTATACACCAAGAAAGAAAATAATGCATATCCAACCCTTGCACATAAACAATTGGTTACTTTATCTTTCAAGAAAAATTGAAAAATCAGAATGAGAATAAAAATGTTAAGGGGCAAGTCAAATGACTGTTGAAAATGTCATTTGGAAGTTTTGAGACCTAAATGGCCTTTCAATGTTTATTTTTTTGAATGGATATGTAAGGATTACAGGATATATAGTGCATCTCACACCAAAGTCAAATTAATGACACCCTTTAGTGTGTAAGATTTCTTTGTGTTTTATTTGTATTCAACCTTGTAGGTTCAACTTTAATACCGATGTGTATGTGTTGTCATGCTAAATGTCTAGCAAGCAAAATTTAAAATTTTAGTCACAACAATCAAACCCACACTTGAATCACCTCTCCTGGTCAATGTAAACCTTTCCTTTGGCTAGTATTTCAATGGTGTCATCCTCATTCTAGCCAAGAGGTACGTGTTAACATGATTTTCAAGTGTGTTTCATGTGCAGAGAAGTGTACCTAGCTTGATTCATGAGGGTATCGATATCTAAAAAGAACAATGCTCCTGAAGGCTTTAAAATGGTTATTTTTGGTCTTCTTGTCACATTAGGACATCCTCCAGAAGATAATTGCAAGGACATAACCCATTTGGAGGCTTTTTGGGAGAGCAATAAGATAATCGAAGGTAGTTTGGGAAATTTCTATGGAGCCATGACTGGTCGGGAAACTTTCAAGAAAAATGGGGTCGTTTTGGGCACGACATTGGGGAATGCATGTTTCAAAGGAGCTAGTCACCTTGTTAAATAGGTTTCGGAAGCCTCAAGAGGTCTTGGGAAGCCAAATCACATGCATTGGAAAGTTGACAAAGCTTTTTTCATGGTTCTTTAATCAAGATAGAATTTTGGGAGTATAAAAATGTGGAAACCTGTCCATCAGTGCAACACAAGAGACTTTACAAGGTGAAACTTGCTCAAAAGGTTTCAGACACCTTAGGAAGAGTTAGGATCCTAACCAAAGGTAAAATTGGATTACATTGGACCCTCCTCATGGTACATGTATTGGATTTGTTCATACTCATTTTGGACTCCGGTGGAAACTTAGCTTAATAGCACATGCGTGTAGGAAAAAGTGGAAAGTGGACTGAAAAGGAAAATTAAAATTTGAATTAGGTATTGAAAATGGTGGGAATAGACTCATTGGGTCTTTTGGAGTCAAAATCACATAAGGTTTTCCCTCTAAACTCCATGTCTTGCTCTCAGGCTTGAAAATACACTCCTTAGTCTATTTTCACGTTGACTTTGATGACATCAGCACAACCAATCAGCTTTGATGGATATTTTGGAGCATGGATGTCCCTTTTCCCTTTGTCTCTTGGTGTAAGGGGACATAATAGACACCAAAATGGGCTCCCCTATAAAGGATTTGGTTGTGTCACTTAAAGTGACAACTTAAGTGATTAGAAAATGTTATAAACTCACCTTACTTGATGTTTGACCACTTTTTCATGACATCTAGACCGATGGCAGCCTTTTCGAGGCTTGATGTCCCTTTGTCCCTGCTATCCAAATAAATCTCCTAGTGATTTGGGTAACTTTCATACACATTCCAGCTCCAAGTTATCTATTGCATGGTTGCGCGCACTCAACTCACTTGGCACATTCATTTATCCCCAGTTTCCCCTACGCGCCCTATCCTTTCTCTCGCGCACCCTCTTGTGCACCTTCCCCGGTCCATTCCTTTTACCTTATTTTCCTTTTCCTCTTTGTTTTCATCTTCTCCCGCACGCCTCGCAATTGATTTAATCATCCAAGTTCCCGGCCCTCTTGTGCACCACACCTATTACTTTGTAATAGTTACGCCTCGACCATGCATTCTCTACTTGCCTGTTTGCCTCATTTTCCCCATGCGCATCATGCACACTATCCTTTACCTCTTTCTACTTTCCTCCCATGTCTCTTTCTTCCATGTGTGCCCTTTCACACCCTTCCTCACGCCCTTCTATTCCAAGTCATCTCCTGACTTGCTTGAGCGTGCCACACGTAACCTATCAAAGCGCACCAATAGGGTGCTGAATCCTTGCAACAAATAAATGGGTGACACATGGTAGAAAAATGAAAAAATAGTTGCACAGTTGGCCTTCACTTCAGCCAATCTATGCGCACCATGTGTCTTTCATGCACCGACAAATCTGATAAGCTTCTGACACACGTATCTTCTACTGCAGAGCTCTGATCGATGCGTACTTGGACTTGTCAGAGAGCTATTGACATTAGCTATAGTGTCATATGTTCAAATTCAAATTCTTGATGGATTTGGTAGATGGGAAATGGGAAAAGGTCTCTCTGAGAATTAATGAGAAAATCTTATTTGCTCCAACCACCTGATTTGATCTGATTCACCCTCCACGCATCTAACAGATTAGCAGGCAGATTTACAGGCATTGAATACCTCTTGTTGGTGGTTGTATTTAGAAATCAGATTTTCCCTGCTCTTCTTCTTCCACCAATTCTTCTATAAATATCATATCAAGGCTCATTTGTTATGTTGGACACTTTGGATCCCTATGCGTTTTGCCAAGGACTCCATATTTTTTGTATTTTGAGTTGCAAACCTCTATGTTTGGCTATGCATGTGGATATCGGCCTCCTTCATCATTATAACAGATTTGTGCATTTCTGGAAGTAATAGAAGCATCATTTTGAGATTATTCTCTATCCTAATGTGCTTTCATTCCTTCTTCTTTCCTTTTCTCTTGTGTTGTGTGTTGGTTGTGCTATTTTAGGTCCCTTGCAGCTCCATATTTAGTTGTGTTCCAGGAGAACGATCCAGTTGATACATGTTTTGCTGTGCTACTCATGCCTAGCTTATTTTCATGCATTTCCCCTCATTCTCAGTTAGAAAAGATAGTGTTCATCCCTCTTTTCTTTTTCTATCACCTTTTAGTGTAGTTTCCTTCCATGTTATCCTTCTTTCCTAGGTCCCTTGGCATCATTAGCTTAGTTTTCCTTCCAGCACTAGGAGTAGTAGTAGTAGTAGAAATAGATAGAGGAATCGGCCTTCTCCAAAGATCCGTCCCAAGCTCATAAGGTCCCACAACTTGGGGAAAGTTCCATTGTGGTCTCAAACACCTCGGCCCTTCCAAGATCTAAGATGTGGGTGAATGCTTGAGCAACCAACAGTCCCAACAGCTAAGGGGAAATGGGGGACACAAAAATGTGTTCCCCCTATAGAGGTAACTTTTGGTCACTCAAAATGATGACTTAGGGTATTAGAAATGTGTTATCAACTCACCATTTCACAAAATCTGGTCCCCTCCTCATAAGAGCCTCACCCATGTCACATTTTGGAGAGGTTGATGTCCCTTTATCCCTTTTCCCTCTATTTTTAGGGTACAACCACACCTCCAACCTCCACCAGACCTGGGTTAGCTAGATTGAGTTTAAGGTGACTTAAATAAAGCTAGTGAGAGGGAATTTTTTTTGAAAGAGGTATATCTTCAAACTTAGCCATTTTTTGTGTTTCATTTCTCCTCCCCCATTGCTGTTGTAGTGCTATTATGTTGCCAAAATTTATTTAGACATCCTCTATACCTAAAACCTTTTTTCTCATATCTTCCAAACCCCATGTCCATTTGCCATGATATTTTAACTATAGCTTCCTTGCAAAAACGCCTTTCAAAAGAGTATTTACATGTCTCCATTGATGCTTTGTATAATTTTCTACATCCATTTGAAATATTCATCCAAAAAATATGTTTTCTCAGATCTATAGAAACCTAGAGATTAAAATCCTCCAACAATTGGAGTAAAGCCTTGTGAAATAACAAAACTTTTAAGACAAATTTCATTTCATTCCAACATCGAGAAGAACCATTCCTGAAAATTGTAAGCCTTCTTAAGCCTCATTGCCTAAAAATAGTAAGTGTTCAAATTGAGCTCAAATTGTTGACACATGTTCATCTCCTTCCCATCTCACTGGTCCCAGTCAAGGTAAATATTAGATACTTAGTTTACAAGCTAATTCCCATATTTCTAAATGTAGGAAACATGATGTGGCTCATAGTGAATCTGAAAAACTCGAGAGCATGGGTGTGGATTGAATTTCATGGAACTATACATGGAAGGATTCTTCTTAAGTATGCTATGCAGAGTAAATGGTCACCTATTTCAAAAAACAAAGCTAGTTCTAGCTTGTGCACCACTTTGTGACCCACTTTCAAAAACATCTCTAGTAAAGGACAATTCATTTATGGCAATCCTCATTCTGAATGCTCTTTCTCAATTCTTACAAATCCCCACCTGTAACAATGTGGTGACCACCTCTCAGGATCTTGTCTCACAGGAATGGACATGGAAAAGTTCATACTTGCAAAGGATCGATAATTGAATTGTGGCTTAGGTGGAAAGGAATCCCTCTTGGTTCCCTAAAATTGGTCTCAAAGTGATTCTCATCTCATCAGATGGATTGATCAAAAGTTGGAAGCATTCTTCATTCAGTCTCTAGCCTTCACCCATTTCAGATAAGAGGATTTGGTCTTGTACTTCATTATATTTCACAGGTCACCATGGTCATTTGGTGACAGGATCATAAAGATCACCCCGTGTGAGCAAGTTGTGTCATTATGCGCACTAGGTACATCAAATGCAAGAAAGACATGAGAGACATGGTAGGGTTTCAAAGTTTGGAAGGTTGGTTCAAGTGGAAGAAGGCCTTTCTCTTGGTTTTAGTGGTCTACTAGTCATGGGCTTCTCACTCCTCTTAGGGTACCTGATTGGGCTACGAAAGTTGATCATTCAGAGGAGTTCTCAAAGAGGAGGTTTTTGAAAGATTGATTGCACTAGGATGATTCATCAAGTTCAGGAAGTGGTCAAAAACTCAAGAGTTCACTAGAGTACATCTCTACAAATTAATTTAGAGCTTATTCATCCTTATTCATTCTACATCTCTTCTCTCTCCATTCTCTCTCTCTCTATATCTAATTATGCATTGTAAATTGTACTTTATGGCTCTTTTATCCTATGCACTGAAGTAACCATTGTAATTTTTTATTGTGAAGTCCCCTTTCCATTAATAGGAAAGGGGGATTATTTTTCTTTCCTAGAGGAATGTGAAAGGTCACAAGTGGTGGGACTATGAAAGGTCATGTAGGGGTTAGATGAAGAGATGAATTGTAAAGCTATGAATTGGAATGACTTCTCCATTCCAAGGGGTTAGTTTTTCTTGGTTGATAGCTCCCATTGTCTTACTACAAGCAATAAACTACAATTCTTCTATCTCCTTGTGTTATATTTTTCTCTCCATCTCAACTTTATTCCATGAGCATGGATAATTGTCCAATATAATGCAAATAAACATGGATTTACTTATGTTTTGTTCCTCTTTTCTTGACATGGTGTCTTCTCATTGTTAACTTGGAAATATTTTGGTTTTATGTCAATAAACTCAGCTTGCTATTTATTGAACTAAAGCCCCTTGTCACTTTCTCTTGTCTCCATACACACGCCTTTCCTCCACCTCCTTTTTGCACATGGGTTTAGTGGAGTATTCCCGTGTGATCTTTGGTCGAAAGGCCACCCATGATGGTTATAGTAGTGTATATATTTCATGCTTTCAATAAATGGGGTTATATCTTTCCTACGTAGAGGGACCTAGTCCCAAAACGTTGGTGAAAACCACTAATTTTCCCCTTGTGACAAATTATTTTGCCAAAAAAATTGGCTCCAACCATGGGGCATATTTTGTTATCATGCACCCTATAATGATGCAAAAAATCCTAAAAATTAGATATACCAAAAATCCAATAATAGTAAAAAATAAAAAAAATCTCAAAAAACATGAAACTTAATACTTGAAAGCCATTGCCATTTTCAGTTGTGTGCATTCACATTCTTGTTGTGGGTTTTCTCACAAGTTGGCTAAAAAGAGATACACTAGATTGGATAGATTGAGAGGGATTTTTTATCCAAAGTTTGAAGATCTTCAAAGACAACAACATCAGATCTGAGACAATCCATCTTACTTCTCTCAAGCATCATCTCCATGTGGTACATCAAATACAATAGGAAATCAAATTGAGACTCTTTCTAAATCTCCAGTTGGACCACTATTAGCTATTCTTCCCCAAAAAGAAGTAGTAGAAGAAGAAGAAATGGAATAACCTCAACCATTTGTTCCATGGAGAAGGAATACTGGTCCGCTTGCTCTTACACCACCTCTCCATGAATTGCGAAAGAGATCCCATAAGAATTTTCCCAAATTCAAAGGTGATGGCATCCAATTTCTTAAATAACATACTGTAACTTTCATCACTACATGTGGATTTATTGGAGTTGAATATGAAGATGTTCCAGTATGGTTGTTCATGGAGTCACTTCAAGAGAAAGAAGTGGAATGGTTCTACCTCTTTCCCTCTCGATCCATCAAAAATTGGAATGATATCAGAACTAGGTTTGAAGTAAGATTTAAATCAGCTGAAGACTCTCAAGATCTTGTTCAATTGGTCCAAATGAAGAAATAATTGAATGAACTCATCAGAGATTCTATGGCCCGATTCAATAGATTGTTGAAAATAATACATGTGGAAGCTTCACCATTTGATGACAACAAAAAAAGATTATTCATAAATGCACAATTTCCCAAGGTTGGATTTATCCTATGGAGAGCTCGACATCAAACTATTGAAAATGCCTAAGAATATGCCATTGAAATAGAATATGATTTGATTTTTTCTATGAAAGTAAAGAATCCAAATGGTAAGGAAAAGAGTCAAACCTTCAAAGAAGGTGCCACTGATTTTTTTGTTCAAAACTTGGCTAATGATGCAATTTCATTGAAGAAGAATCTTGCACAAGCCACCTTTCTGAGGTAAGGTTATACAAATCAAAATTAGAATTAGAATAGAAACATAATAGGTGGAGGGGAAAGAAGATTAGCTCTTGAAGAACCTCTTGTTAATGCCACATGTGAAGCAAGGCCCAAAGAAGATTATGATGAAGCTCAAATTGAATTTGAAATTGGTGAGGTAATTTTGGCCATTTATGAGATTAAATCTACTGGAAACATTGGTTTTGGTGAATATACCCCTTCTTTGGATGATGAAACCGTTGCTGATATGAATAGTCATTCTTATGCGGTGTTCACCTATTTGAAGGCTCAAGAGGGATAATTCTTGCAAATTCAAAGATCCTCAAGAAGTGACTCTACAAAAAATAATAACAAAGGGAGGATCACTGTTACCCTCTCCCATGCAATCAACGAAGAATAAATCAAAAGTATCTGTAATTTCCTCTACATCTTCCATTACGGGTAAGTCTATTTTCCCTTGTCAAATTTCTCCCCCCATTTCTACATTCAAATGTAATGATATGAATAAAAAGAGTATCAATACCATTCCAAGAAGTAGTCAGCCTCTCACTACTACATCTACACCTTCACCCTCCTCTGAATCTCATTTTGACATAATTAAACATGTTAAGAAGTCCAAGGTCCAAATTTCCAAATTTGAGAACTCATCCCAAACAATTTGATAAACTTTTTGATTTTCAAAGGAAGTAATTTAAAGTCATGTCCCACAAACCTCGCTACAAAATATTCACTTCCCACTCTTAGAAATGCTTCATCTCAGAACCTTCTTGCCTCCACATTTTCCTCTTATGGAAAAATTGAACCATTCTACCTCTCCTTGTTTGTCAGTGGATACAAATTGAATAGTTGTATTGTTGACTCTGGTGGCTCATATAACATCATGCCTGTAAAAGTTGCACATGCTCTTGGTCTCACCCTCATCCCTATTGTTGGTCATTGTTATTCCATGGAGATCAAAGAAGTACCTCTCATTGGTCAAGTTAACAATTCTCAGGTAGCAATTGTGGACTTTCCTGATAAGGTCGATGTCAAAATACTAGTGGTAGACATTCTAGCTGCATACGGGATGTTGTTGAGCCGAAGCTTTCGTAGAGACATTGGTGCAGATATAAAGACAAATTGATCATATGTCACCATACCAGTCAATGGTAACATGAAGAAGTTTCTTCCAATATAAAAAATGAAATATATTGTTCAAAGGGAAAATAACCTGAGGGTGGACATTGTGTATCAAGATTCAAGAGGTTGTAACTATTTCATAACTTCAGAAGAAAATGCTAAGCTTCTTATCTTGATGGAAGAGTTCCTGAAGGTGATTGAACTATTCAAGGAACACGAGGATGATTTCGTAGATCCTAAACCGGAAGATGTGCCCTCCCCATTCAAAATGGATATTGTTTCTCTATTTGAAAATGACAAAGATCAGGTATACCTTGACTTGCAAGAAGGCATCCCCCAAATGATAAGAAATGTGGATCATGAGAAAGTATGTTTCAAATGAGTTCTACCCATATGATTTCCAGGTTTCTTATAATATTCCTGAGACTCAATTTGAAGGTGAGTATGGGGTAGCTTCGAAGAAGGAATTTGTGCAAGAGATTTTAAAGGTTGCAAAAGGAACTGAAAACCCTCAACTCAGTCTTGAAATCATGACCTATGCTATGACTATGCAAGATAAGTATGAGTCCAAATTTGTTCTTAATTTGATGCAAAAATTTTCAATAATGAAATAGAACAAATGGAAGAGCTCAAAGCCCCTCTTGAAACGTTTGTTAATGAGTGTGAATGTGAAGATGGGTCCTTCTCTTTCCCATTTTGTGAAGAAAATTGTATTCATGTTGAATGGACTGAAAAGGAAATCCTTGAATATCCTGTGGATGTCTTCATTCATGAGGATAGTACCTCCACCACAAAGAGTAATATCGAGGTCAATAATGAGTCAGTGTGTGGGAAAGAGAAACATTTGGAGAAGTTGAGCATAAATCAACAAGAGGTATATGATGATGTTGAAAATTTTGAAATATCTACCAAGAAAATTTGGATAGAAACAATCATGAGGAACATGTCAGGTAAGGAGCAATTGCTTGTTAGAGAGCACAAGGCTAGTTGTGAACATGGTGAGCTTGGTATCATCAAGAATTAGACTTGTGGTAGTGTTAAAATGAAGAATGTGAAATCACAAGCACAAGTGAATGTAACAATAGATTGGCAACCTGAAATGGAATTTCAGGGCAGTGAGAAAGGTAAGCTATTCATATTGATCTTCGGTTGTAAGAGGATTCATGCTGAATTTCTCAAGAGGAGACATGCAGTATTCTTATTTTTAGGTACCTAGAGCCCTTTTGCAGCACTTGTGCTTCTTAATAATTTGAGAAAGGGGTCATAATTCATTGAACTGGTCAATGGGTTCGCAGAACAAAGTCATTTGGTGCTACTCATACATGGGTAACATATAATACAGTGAAAGCGGGTTGTTCCCTACATGTACCATAGGTGATTTAGGATGTGTTTCCCTTTTAGTTATGTTTTTCCCTGTTGTGTGGTGTGTTTCCCTTTCTATTGTGTGTTTCCTTTTCTGTAATGTCCCCTTCTCAGGACATTTTCCACAACAAAGATTTAAAAACCCTAAACCCAATGGGTTCAAGGATTGAGCTCTAAATTTGTCTAAAGATGTCTATTATCTATTTTGTAACCCCTTGGAGGGATTTTTAGTTAGTTAATGTGCACTTAGGCTAGTTATCTTTATTATTTAATTAAAATAATAAAGTGAACATGGTATTAGTCATTAAATTTTTTATTTTTTATTTTAATTATGTCTTAGGGAGAAAACATTAACTAAGGGGTCATTGGATGTTGCACCTCTTATTTCTATAAAAGAGGGGTTTGATTTCCTTTATTGGCATGCTGATGAATTATTGAAAATTACTCCCTGCGTGGAGAATCTTCTCCCTGCATGGAGAAAGGGATGTATGCCCAAATTTGATACTCTTGCTATCTCATTGTTGAAGGATCTCTCTCTTATGGTTGAAGATATTGAAGTCTCTATTGTTCTCTTCATCGTGTTGAGTGTGTTCTTGCATGGTTTATCCATTATAAGTGTTGGTAACTTGGATTGGGGTTTTTTCAAGTATATTTTTATATATTTATGCTACAGATCTAATTCAACATAATTTTGTGGGTATGTGTGACCAGATTTGAGGGTTTTGGGAATAATACAAGTGCTGGAATTAATTTATGTGCAAGCAGTGATTTATTTTTCCCTAGGTGACTTGCTATTTTGGGTTTTTAGAAAGTTTTGTTCTAATTTGGTTTGGTTCATCTAGTTCCTTGTATTTTTCTGAGTCCGGGCATATCTCATTTGCCCAAATCGGAGTAGTTTTGAGGAAAATATGAAATTTTAAATATTGTAGTAGACTGGGGTTTTATTAGCAATTGTTTTCAGCTGTGTATAATCAGATTTAAAAATTTGATTTGTCTATAAATTATTTTTGAGGAAGGGGAGTGATTTTGGGGTGTTTGGAAGCTTGGGGAAAGGCTAAAATATTCTTATTGATTTTTTTCTAACCGTAGCGACTTGTTTTCAAATTTTGGGAGTTGATTTGAAGGGGTTTGAGTGAGCTAAAAATTTAGAATCATAGTTCATTGGAAAGGAATTGAATTATAGAATAATTTGCATTTTGTTTGGTGGAAAAATATTGAGTTTGGAGTGATATATTAATTTTCTAAGTTTCAGCTATTCTGGTGTATTTTAATTTAATTCACTACTGCAGTAATTTTTAGATCTGGAAAAGATTAATTTCCTAGCTAGTTCTCTCATCTAACCCACCATTTTGGCTCACTCCAACCCTACTTGGGTTGTATTGAAGCTAAAACTGGGTTATTTGAGGTCAAACTAAGAGGGTTTAGTCCTTCTAGCATCGATTGGTTAAGTTGATTTTCAGATTTGGATAATATCTCAAAAAGGGGACACTACACTTTCCGTCATGTGATTGTTTTGGTTGTTCTTGCTTGTGTGTTATGTGACTCTATTTTCCCAATGGATAAGGCAATGGTTTGCTCCCCCATGAGATAACTAAGGCTCATGCTTGCTTCATTTTTCCTTTGTCCAATCCGAAGCAAGTCCCTAAGTAAGAGCCAACTATTGTCATGCTAAATGTCTAACATGTAAAATTTAAAATTTTGGTCATGACAACCAAACCCACACTTGAAATCACCTTTCCTGATTAATATAAACCTTTTCTCCAGATAGCATTTAAACTATTTCATCTTGATTCTGGTCAAGAGGAATGTGCTAACATGATCTTCAAGTGTGTTTCACGTGTATAGAAGTGTACCTAGCTTGATTTATGAGGGTATTGAGATCTAAGAAAGAACAATGCTCCTGGAGGCTTCAAATGGGCTATTTTGGTCTTCTTGTCACAGGAGGACATCATCTGGAAGCTAAATTCAAAGGAACAACCCATCTAGAGGTTTTTTAGGAGAGTAATAAGATGATCCAAGGTAATTTAGGAAGTTTCTTTGGAACCATGAGATGTCTGGAAATATTCAACCAAAACTAGACTTTTTTGGGCACGCCACTGGAGAATGCATGTTTCAAAGGAGCTAGTCACCTTGTTCAATAGGTTTCAGAAGCCTTGAGAGGTCTTGGGAATACATATCATTGGCATTGGAAAGATGATAAATCCTACTTCATGGTGCAATAATCAAGATCGAATTCTGGGAGTATTAAAATGCGGAAACATGTCCCTCAGTGCAACATAAGAGCCTTTTTACAAGGTGGAACTTGCTCAAAATATTTTGGACACCTCATGAAGATTTAGGAGCCTAAAAAAAGGTCAAATTTGAGTACATTGGACCCTCATCATGATATATGTGTTGGATTTTTTCATACTCATTCTAGATTCTGGTGGCAACTCTGCTTACTGGCGCATATGCATAGGCAAAAGTGGAAAGTGGACTGAAAAGGAAAATTGTAAGCTGAATCACCTCTTGAAAATGATGGGAATAGAATCAATGTGTCATTTGGAGTCAAAATCATATAAGTTTGAACCTCTGAACTCTATTTTATTGCTCTCGGGCTTGAAAATCCACTCCTTAGTCTATTTTCATGTTGACTGTGATGACATCAACACAGCCAATGAGCTTTGAGTGGAGTTTTGGAGCATGGATGTCCCTTGTCCCTTTGTCTCTTGGTGCAAGGGGACATAGCCAAAATGGTCTCCCCCTATAGAGGAGTTGGTTGCGTCACTTAAAGTGACAACTTAAGTTATAAAATGTTATAAACTCACCTTACTTGATGTCTGGCCACTTTTTCATGACATCTAGACCCATGGCAGCTTTTAGGGGGCTTGACGTCCCTTTGTCCCAACAACTAAGGGGACATGGGGGACATTAAAATGCACTCTCCCTATGGAGGCAACTTTTGGTCACTCAAAATGATGACTTGGGGTATTAAAAATGTGTTTTCAACTCACCATTTTCAAAAACTTTGATCTCCTCCTCATTAGAACCTAATCCATGATGTATTTTGGAGATGTTGATGTCCCTTTGTCCCTTTTTCCTCTATTTTTTAGGGTATGACCACACCTTCAACCTCCACTAGACCTGGGTCAGCTAGTTTGAGTTTAAGGTGAGTTAAACAGACCCAATGAGAGGGAAAACAAATTTGAAAGAGGTATAGCTTCATACTTAGCCATTTTCTCCTCCCCATCTCTGTTGTAGTTGTAATGTCCTTTTTTCCCACCTAAGAGTTGGAAATTGGTCTTCTTGTCATCCCTTCTCCATGGCAAAGAAGAAGAAATGAAGGAGAAGACCCTTGAGCACTTTATAATATATTTTATCTAATATTATTATGTTTTCTTTAGTGTTTTATTACTCTATATAGGTGGGCCTTGTCTAAAGGAGTTTTGGTGCCAAAGGGAAGATATAAAAGGAGAAGAGGGACTTCATTTACATCCAGGTTGGCATATTTTTTCTCTACTTGGCAAAGAGAGCTTGTTGCTCCTTAGTCATCCACTTGGGGACGAAAAACCCTCATGTGAGGCCTTGTTGAAGGACCAAAACCATTCATCACCATTTGGCATTGAAGAAGGAAGTTTATTTGAAGATATTTTTGGCATTTCTAGTCATTATACTATTTTTCTAGGGTGGAGTGACCTTCCTAGGGTAGGGTTTGAAGACACTGGCAAGCAATTTGATAAATCTAGTTTTTCAATCTTATTTGCCATATTTTTAAAGGCCATAATCTTGAGTTGCATGATTTTTGGAGACTTCTATATCTATATTCTATAATTTATTCATGGCCACAATTTCCAGTGTGTATTTCATTTCCAACAATGTGTTTTCAGTGTTTGTTGGTTATATTGGCTTCAAAAAATTCCAAATATCATATATAAAATAGTGGCTAGTTGTGTGGTGTTTTTGACATCTTTTTGAGCAAGTATAAGTTGCTAGCTTTAGTGTTCAGTCTGCTGCAATTTTCAGTTTCAGATCTACATATATAATATTTAATAACACCCTCAAAGGGGTTATTCAAGTGGTATCAGAGATGGAATCTTCAAAAAGCCTAGGGTTTTAAGTTTGAAGGATTGATGGAAAGGAAGGGTAAGATCTCTATTTTTGATGACACTAACAAACTTTCAGTGAAATCATGGTTGTCAAAATTGGAGACATACTTACAATCAAACCCTATATGTGTGGAGGATGCCCTTCAATTCATCCCTTGTCATTTGGAAGGGATAGTAAGGGACTAGTGGTACCATGTGATAGAGACCCACGGAGAAGATGCGGTTTGTTTCTTAGATGATTTCAGTGAAAAGAGCATAGGAAGGTTCAATATGCAATCTTTCACGGATGAGTCCTAATGTAATAGTTCATTGGTATTTAATGATATTCCTTTAGTTTCTAATGATTGTATGGGGCAATGTATTGAAGAAAATTCAGATTTGTATAAGGATGAAAATAATGAGGTTGGGGACTCAAGCACAAGCCATGAGGATGGTACGCACATGTGTGTACACAGTACAGATGATTACATGGAAAAGGTAGCTCCAAATTTTTAAGATAAGTGGATTCAATGGGTGGATAAGCCATAGATTGGTATGTACACTTCCAAGTTATTGTCTCCATCTTTTCATTTATTGGGGCATGTCTTGAGTAATGATATGAGGATACTAAAGAAAATGATAAGCTTGCAATATCCTAATAGCGTGTACATGAAGGAATGGGATCTGAGTGATCCTAAAGGAGAATTGGTGAAGATATTTCCCTCTCCCAAAGAATATGGTATGTTTGAAAAGATAATCAATTCCTTCTTTCATTTGATTCATAAATCAACTGTTATGTATGTGCTTAGAAAGGAATTCTGGGATCACAATGATGAATGCATTAGAGATCACCCACCCAAATTTCCATGGCCAAGGATAGAGAAATAATTTCTCCATGGTATGCCAAGGATCACAATAGATGGAGCTGCTTATCTGTCCATAACAACAATAAAAAGAAGGTCATTTGAGGGAGATATCAGCCTTATGAAAGATCAAGCACATGGGGGAATTTTCAAGCAAGGATCAAGCAAAGATATGGTGAAGGTAAGAACCCGGAAAGAAAAAGATCATGAAGGTAAGGTGTTTCTGAAATATTATTTGCATGTTGATTTAAACTCAAAATTTCAGAGTGTTATGGGCAGCCCCTGGCATGGAGGTATTTCAGTTTTGGCCTATGCATCAATTCAGATTTTTTACCATGAGTGGATGATGAAGTGTCCTCTTTTGTCACTAATGATTGAACAGCTTTGTGCACACAATACTTCATGGGATAAAGAGGTAAGAAGTGTTATTCTTTGTAAAGGGCATATAGACTCTTGGGATCAATTTCTATGGTGTTCTCACAATTGGTATATGGGTGTTAGGATGAAGTCTTCCAAGGTAAGAATATCTGATTTTAAAATTGGTATGAAAGAAATATCTATCATGAACTGTGGAAGTCATAATGGTGATCCTAAATGTTCATTTCCTATGTGGCTAACCCAAGGATCCATAAAAATGGAAGAGTTGGGAGGATTGGGAAGCTCATGGCTCAACAAGATTTCAAATTCATTGCTCCCTAACTTGCCCAAATAGTTCAAAATTTTAAAAGGGTATGACAATTATATTTCATTTCTCTCTTCCATATTCTTGGGTATTTGTTCTAATGATCAACCTATGCCAAGAAAAAGGAAGATAAAAGATGAAGGGTGTAGCCAAAGGAGAAAGGTATGTGTTGATTTATATGTGATGGCTGACTTGGGTATTGTGTTTGGAATTCAATGGTGGCATTAGTTGGGAAAGCTCACTCTCAATTATCAAAGCATGAAGATAAGTCTCATGGTCAATGGTAAGAAGATCTCCTTACAAGCTATGCTTCTAGAAACACTTGAAATTTGTTATTGGGTGGAAGATACCACTCCATGGGGTTCACATTTATGTTCTTTATCTAAAATTACAGCAGATTGGAAGTCCCTAATTTCAGCTATGTATGTAAAGAATAAGTTTTCTAATGGTGTGTTTGATGGAGAAACAAGTAAGGGAAAATACAAGGTGATGGTTGGGGTTATCCCTTACCAAAACTGAGTCCATTTGGCACTCAAATCATGGGTGAAGAATAGGATCTTGAGGGCTGATCATGATACTCCATGGGCTTATCATCCAGGCCACTTCATGAGACAAAACAAGGGTGAAGGTAATAATTTCAGTTTTTCTCCTTGCTTATGGAATAGGCGTGAAATTCCTGACTCGAAACTGAAAAACCATGCACTGACCATGTTGACATCATGCAAAATCATGTACACCTATAACACACTTCATGGACCATTAATGACCTTATGAAAAAATTCAACCAACTTTAATAATCTCATACAATGACTAGGCCTACTCAACCCTGCTTCAGGACCTCTTAAAACTCACCAAATATTGTCACTACCAATCAACCTTCATGTAATGTCCATTGACTAACACCACATGGATACTCATACAACACCGTGATACCATTTTACATCAATGTGCTTGAAATAAATGAGAACACAAAAACAAAATGGCCGAAAATGTCCCCCTTTATTATTGATGACAACCACCTTTCAAAACATTGATGATAACCAACAAGAGAACACACCTGCATGACCTCATTTCCATTATTATGTTTCTTCTATCCCCATTTTACATCTATGAAAGAGACTATAATGACTACTAGGTATGGAAAATGACAACACATAATGAAAATAATGGAAACAATGCACAAAAACTTAGGTACTTGACTCAGATAGCTACCCCTGGGACTGAATTCTCTCTTTTCTGACCTCAATAGTAGTAAATAAGGATCCATGATATTGATATGAACCAAAAAAATATATCCCCTTGAACATGTGCTCCTCCATTTTTTCTTCATTTTCCCATTTCATCTTTTTATAGGTATATCAAATGCTCAAGACCGCAAAATTTTCCTTCAAATCTAATATGTCATACTTAAGGGAAATTGTCCCTAAACCTCTTATCCAGTGACTTTTTGACAAACTTCACCAAGATATAGAAGCCAACATACCTCATGAAATGGATTCTTATAATTCCCCCTAGGTTCATTTCATCCATATCTAATTTAAAACATATAAATTAGCTCTCTTACCTTTCAATCAAGACTTGGATATTTTGTGGCACTTCATCATTGTCCATGAAGCATTCCTTTAGTCTTCTTCACTCCTTTTGCATGAAATTGCATTCTCTTTTTTATAAGACTCTTAATTCATTGTCATCACACCTAAAAAATCATCTATTCTACCATATAGACCTTTCTTGAGACCTGACTTACCGAATAAAAGGGAAATACAATTCACCCCTATCTTAAGCTTCCTTATAGACCCTTCCTTTCACAATCATCAAGATCTGTCATACTATACAGTAATAATTAGTACTATCTTTGATGGTTCAACTTATGCCACACCTCTATATTTAAACTACTAATTTCTATGCTTGCTCAAGAACTCCATTACAGACCTCATTTAACCATTCCTAGACTTGATAATGCATATAAATCCTAAAAATTCCATAATTACATAAGACCCACATACCTAGTTTTAATGATCATGCAAAGGTTCCTTTCAAATTTCACAGTCTTTCAAATAAGGCTTGAATATAAATATTTTCACACTAACTACTTTCACCAATAAAAAGCACCCCATAGTGATCTTCATGAAAGTTTCAAAATTATTTCCTTTTTCAAAATCTATAGATTCTTATTTTTTAGTGTTTCAACACTATTTTTCCACCATTTATCTAACTTGACACCCATGAATGAATTATTAGAAACCTATAACTCACTATAGAAATCAATTTCATAGTTTTATCATCTAAAAGACTCATTTGATAAACACCTCTGACCCTGATAGACTTAAGCCAACTATAGTACCTTGATATTTTCTTCTTTCTCAGTCATGTCATACATTTTCTCATAACTTAGATCACTTGAATACAATGTTACTTAGGCACTTTAAACACTATTACATCTGGATCATCTCTTACACATAAGATACAACACTTTTGGAGACATAGTTCATTAATAAATGAGAGGATATGCACAATACATAGCCTCAGGAGTCCTAAAAGTATTTACATATAATTGTTTTATATATTCACATGCACTCTTAGATCATAACATGATTTTAATATCCCACAAACCTTTAAGACCAATGCTACCTTCTTGATGTTGCAATATTAGTCATATACATGCTTTGTGACATACATTTTCATACTAAATATCACCATCTATTCAATTTTAGTTTGGGACTGGGATTTTTGAGTCAGAAAAACTCTTAGAAAAACCTTCTATCAACATAATGACTTCACAGAGAAAAATCAGGGACTGTGACTCAATTCATGAGTTCAAATTTTTTCATGATATACCTATAGAATGCATTGTCCTACTAAAACTTAGACCTTCTTGATCATCATACCCCACTTCAAGCTATCACTTGTCCTCTTGAAACAAAAATCTTGATACTCCTAAAACAAACTTGTCTTAGCCATCATGGAACCTTTGAGATGAATAAATAATCTATATCACCTTACACCATTCAACAGGCTTGAGTGGTTACCTAGAAGTTTTCAAGACCTCTTCATACTAAACCTTAGACCATTACTGACTATGTCATCTTCATTGATCTTGCAGACACCTGACAGAGCATGTATTTATTCTTAAAATTCAAACACAGATGTCTCAAGCATATAGCTACCAAATCACAGACCCATTAGGATATTCAACATGTCTTTTACCCTTCATTATATCACAACCTTCTATATTCACTTTTCAAGATGAAAAATACACCAAAAAACCCCAGTATCTGGTCATTCTAAAAACACCATGTATCTGACTTAGTCAACCTGTAAGATATTTGGATGAAATTACAAATTGTACAACTTCTTGATAAACCAACTTGAAACTATTCAAGCTTAAAGTCCATAAAATACTTGACCTATTCATAAATATTTTATAAGGATTAACAATATTAGAACAATCTCAGTCATGTCTTCAAGTCTACAGACATTATCAACTTGTTTCAATACATCTAGGTACTGATTTGCAATTTATAATATATAATAGCCTTTGTACCAACTGAGAATGCCACCTTTTGTCTTTGACAACTCTAAGATTAACACTAGTATTTCCTTGCACTATAAATGATATTTAGGTCCTTCAATACACACGTTTACTCTTTTATATACTTATTCATAACTCCCTGATATTGTAGATAGATACATATATTTCCAAGAAACATTTCCCTCCTTAGGATGACCCAAACTCAAAGACACTATAAATGAGTGTACAAACTTGAATCATAACTTAAATTATTTATACATCATATTTTCACTTTGATACCTTTGGAATCCCTCAATAAAAATAAAAACATCTATTTTGACTTTGAGATAGTGATTCAATACATGAAAAACATTGAAACTTGACATGATGACTCATTACATTAATATCAAGACTTGGACACAGAAACCTTATAACACAACACCTTACAATATCATGACATGCTTTACTTTTATCCTTTTGTTACAAACCTCAATTTATAGAATTGTGTACTCATGATAAAATTATGACTTCATTCAAAACATCATGACTTGGATGCATTCCAATACTAAATATTACATCTGTAGAAACATACACAACATGATCATTCCTTCATAGACCTGTAGGACGATCAACTTGATCAAGACCTCTCACAGAAACCTCATAAATGGAATAAGACCAACATACAAGTAACTAGGATTCATGATTGACTCACAAGAACTTAAATTTCAATATTGACAAGAAAACACTCAGAATTATGTCATGACACATACCTTAAGAGCAATATGAATACACAAGAATACTTCTAAGCATTACATTTAAATTATTAAGGAATTAACTAAGAAATATACTCTCAACACATTCAAACTTATTTTCTTGACACATTAAGGACCCACACCTTCAAGGATCAACTCTTTCTTAAAGAATCCAATCTAGGACTCAAAGTACAAATATGTAAAACATTAACCACATGTATCTTCTTCACTTCTTGAAGATGATAATCACTTTATCATGGAAGATTTATTGTATTAGACGTAATACATAAATAATTATGCCAATACATACTTGAGACATGACCTAAAATTATTTTCTCTACTTGACAATTCTTAGAGCACCTTTAAAACAAACGCATTCCTTTTGCAACATTTAGCCTTAGAGATATATCATGGTATTGATCATACTTACTCTTAGACTGACATGGACCATAAATCTTATAGAGATACATATTTTTCATTGACACACCTCATAGCAATGGTATACTTTGATTGATCTTCAAAAATTCACTTTGTACTGAGCATTGAACTCAACTCAACACAAGGACCTCACAATCATGATGAGGACAAACCTAATAGAATCATTAGAAGATATGAATTTGAGATACACACTCATAGAATTTGAGCAACACAAATACACATAACTAGATCATGACAACTCAAGCATAATCTATCTTATACCATAAAACACCTAATACTTAATCATAGTGTAGACACCAAAATTAGGTCATACTACCCTTATAACCCCATTAATTAAATTAACCATATCTTACCTATTCATATCCCATAGTGCACATGATTAATTGAATTAATTACTTTAATTAATTTAATTATTATCCTCACTTGACCACCTCACCCAGCCAACTCACTCCATGACCTACTCAAATCCCATTAATGACCTAAGACCAAGTCTAATCCTATCTTAAACAACTAGGACTTATTCTAAACCTATAATTAACTCTTATTAACAAACCTAAGAGGAATCTTACTCATTCTTCCGAGACCTATCAATCAAGACTCGGATAAAGATTGAAGACCACACCAAAATAACAACAATCAGGCTATTTTTGGCCAACTTAGATATTCCTGCCTTAACCGATGCCAGTTATACCTGAACTGACATCGGTCCCCTAACCTTCATTGGTTAGGTTAAATACATTTCCAAAAGCCCTTGCTGAGGTTGGTCATTCAATTTAGGATCTCATACGAATAGAGACTTGGAGCACTCAGATTTTTTGAAGCACTTAGGCAAAGGAAAACACATGGGAACACTACTAACAACCATTGGAATCCATCATCTTCTTCACGATCACGAATTCACATAGAGAAGAAAAAATATTAAAAATTCCACAACATGAACGTAACTCATCTTCTCTTCGGATCTCTAACATCACCATCCTCATCACTTGCACTCTCCAGACCCATTCTTCAGTAAGTACCTAATATCTCTTCATTTATCTTTGTTTGGTTTCAGTAAGATTTATTATTCATCTCAGTAATTTATCTTTCTTCATGTCTGTATACGCCCTTCCTCCCACCAACTTATCACCCTACCATACCTGGACCTTCCACATGTCTTCCCCCTATCCTAATCATCTCTGAACCTTTTAGACCATTCCACGACCTCACTCCCACCATTTTTAGTCTTAGTGCAATTGCAGAGAGTCTGAAAGACCATTTCTAGGAAGTTTCTGATAATTGCCCCTACCGACACCGGCTATCCAATCAAAGTTGATCATCTTGCCAAAATGACATTGGTCACACAGCCGACATCAGTTACTATGTCTGGCAACATACCTCATACCAATGAGCTCATACACATTCCCTAAGATCCCATAATCACTCCTAAATTTTACCATATCGTACTCAAACCCTGTACCTGACCTCCAACCCAATATCAACCCATCATCTAATTTATTTTTACCTCAATCACCTTTTATCTGACATTCCTTATGTTTTTTCTATGAGATACCTAAATCAATTCAATTCCAATAAGATTGTTATTTCATGTGTATTTTGGATAGCATTAATATTGTTATATAAAAGTGGATTGATAGCCTATTCAGGGAGCATCACGCTTCCCAGATCTAGCTTCTGCTAGGAAGTCCACTAGTTGTTTTGTTTTATTCTATCCAGTGGTATTGTTTCAAATTTTACAGGTAGTTCCTCCTAGCCAAAATGGATCTCTCGTAATTAGAATTGGACCAGGAAATTAGAATGTGCACATAGCCTTCAACCGACACCACAAATAGGTATTCCTCCTTGGCCTATCACCCTTTATTTGTTTCATTAATTTATCAAGAATATGGTGAAACATTTTGGCATGCCCGAGGGGACCCATCCGGGGTTCCTTATATTTATTCAATCTTAGGGAAATATTTTGTACGTTTGTTTCTCTTTTAAAAAGGAAGTTAACATTAAATATTCTCCCTAGGAATCTTCTCTTCCTTCTATTTGTCTCAGTGACATTTTTATTTCTAGACTAAAAAGAATCCTTATTTTTCTTCTTGTTTTGTATTAGTGAATGTCATTCTCTCTCCTATTCCTATGCACTCTCTATTTACATAGAATATCACATTTTGATTTGGGTTCTATAAAAATTGCATTTCATACTTCTATGCTTGAATTTTTATCTCACATTAAAACTGAGGGAAACCTATATGCTGGAATTCATGCCCAGCTGATGGTTGACATAATTGAATTGTAGAACACTTTATCTTCTCTCTCTCTTTGCCACACTGCAAAAATAAAAATTCACACATCTTCTTAAACAACACCTTACCTGGAAGAAGTTGTCAACAATCACACAATCAGAGGATTGACAGTGGGTGCCCAACTGGTTTCTCTGTCTATTCATTAACTCAGAGAAAGGACTACCCCCACAAAAACATAACCTAAAACCACCCTTAGAATTTTCCTCTTCATAGGACACCTTCCTAACCAAAAAATTTGTTCTGATTCACAAAGTTAATCTAAAATAGCATAAGATAAAACATCAAAATTCACTTATAGGATTACGTGTTTTTCTTATCTTTTTCTTGAGTTGTGAGGTTATGTTCTTCATTTTCTTCTTCCTTTCACACTCCACCATCATATTTGGTGTATTCTAACTATTTTCTGAGTGTGTCAAGATCTATTATTATCATACTCAGTTTTTTGGGTTGATATTTCATCTAACGTAATTCACAAAAATCAAATTTTATTCACTTTTCCAAATTTCACAGAGACCGGCGTTAGCCCAGTGACCATCATTAGTTTAAATCTGACCATCATCAATCTACCTAACCATTGTTGGTTTCTAGCTCTTTTTGGTCATTCTAACAAAAATATAATTCATCACATCTTCTGTTCTTTTTCAGTTCTTAGGACATCATCATACCACCATAATTTTAAAATCATAGTCAAATAGATTTTCTTTATTTCATTTTCATCAGTTTTTTCCTCATTTGCAAAACTATTGATTTCCCACAGTAACTGGTATTGGTTTCACTGACCATCATCGGTCACCCTGTAACTATCATTGGTTAACCTAACTACTGTTAGTTCCTTTATTCTAATTTTTAATTAGAAAACTGACCCGTTTCACCTCCCAAAATCTATCTTTTTCCCTTTCTGTTGTTTTTTGTGTCATTTACATAATACAATTTACTATGTGTATGTTAATTCACATGGTTTTGACTCATAGCCAAGATAACACCCTTGTGTTTCATGCTAGCTTTCAGCCTCTTCCACCTATCCCATCACTACCTTCTATCTTATCACCGATGGATCCAACTCATCCCATCACCATTAATACCGGTGATGAGGAGTTAGCAAGACTCCTTGACCATAATCTCATTTCTGTACAATACTATCTCACCCACTCATCCACCCGAGACTCCTTGGGATAGTTGGTATATGACATACATGTGTTTATCCCTCCAGCCCTCACCCCCACTTCTACGTCAGCTACCACTAGCTTGAAATTACCTTCATCCACCTTACCACTTATGGTATCTCAACTGGACCCCACATCCTCTATAACTATTATACCTATGACATCTTTCACACTAGTGGTGTTAACCATCCCTTCACAAGCCACCCTTAGCATAACTTCATCTTAACTTGTCACCTCATATATACTCCTTACATCACAACCACCTAGGGTGTCAACAACCCACACCCCATTCCAAAATCTCATCCTTTCCATCCCGCAATCTCTACCCCCAATTACCAAAAGAGTCATTACAATTACACCACCTACTTACACACATCACTAATAACCCCCAATCTCGTCTATCACTTATTCGGGATATATTTCACTCGTATCTCTTCCCCCTTCCGAGTCCTCATACTTGGCACCCCCATATACTGGAATTTCATCCACATCGTACATCCATCATCAACTTCCTTATACTACAGAGGGTTCCCATTCTTCACAACCCACCAATGACCTCGTTAGGACGATGATGGAAAAGATGAAAACATTAGAAGCATCAATTTCTGGCTCTCGCAACTCCTTAACTTATGATGAAATATGTAATGAGCCTATTAATCCATCTATCCCCATTCACCCATACCCTGTACATTGGGAAATTCCCAAGTTCAACCATTTCAACAGTAAAGAAGACCCACAACAACACTTATGGTCATTCAAACATGGGTGCTATCTAATTGGCCATGAAAATTATTTACTCCTATAGAAATTCCCTATGTCCTTGATAAGACCCACCTTAGATTAGTATAGGGGTTTACCCAGAAATTCCATTTACTCATTTAACCAAGTGGCTCAAGCATTCTTGGACCATTTCTCAATCAATGTCATCAAAAAAGTCACCATGACTGACCTATACTCAACATGATAGTACAAAGATGAATCTATCATAGATTACGTTGCTCGTTGGCGAAACCTTATCAGCCAATTAACATTCTAGTTACCTTAAGTAGAGCTTATAGATTTGTTCACTAGAGCTTGTGGTAGGCACATCTCACCAGCTCTGTAAGTATAAAACTTCCATACCTTCGACGAAGCATTTACCATTGCGTGAAAAATGGAAATTTGTGCCATTGAAGAGAAGAAAATTCAATTACGAAACAAAAATGCCACATTCAAATCAAATAATGCCTCTTCATCTTCAAAGCCCAAAAAAAATTACTCAAAATCCAAAGGATCTACCAAAGCAGTAGTTCTCAAAGCTAGTCCATCTCATCGATCTAACCAAGACAAACCTTCCTCCAATCTTTCTCTCGTTCAAAATTTTTAGTTTTCATGAGAAAAACAAAAGTACACACCTATTGGAGAGACCTATTCTTTAGTCTTAGAAAATCTTCTTAAGGTCGGAGCCATTGCACTTCCACCTATAAAACCACATACTAGTTTTGATCCCACTCATCCTATGCCTGCATGGTATAAGAAACATGACTATTGTAATTATCATCGCTTCATAGGCCATAACGATGGTAATTGCATAACCTTAAAGAACATTGTCCAGGAAATGTTAGATAATGGAGATATCATCTTGGACAACCCGAATGCACGAAAAAATCAAAACTTGCATATCTCTAAGAATATGTTTCCTGACTATACACCATCATCTAATCAAAATGGTGAACCTTCAACCAATGACAATAATGTTTGTGAAGTCCATGTTGTTTTTGATATCGTACTAGTCGTTCCTAAATTTTCACCTATCCCATCTATTGAGGAGATTCTAGCACAAGATCCTCTACCCATGGAGGAGCCTACCTCATCTACCCCTTCACCCATAGAGGAGTCCAATTCATCTCCCTCTTCACCGATGGAGGAGTCCATAATTTCTGCTAATGGTGTTCCATTATCTACCTCGTAACCTACCAAACAATCAATGGTATTAACTTAAATACCCATGGGAGAATCATCATCACTTATCCACCAAAAGAGGAGTCTACCTCACCCCACCTACCATCTCTCCTACCCATGGGAGATCCTTTAGACATGCCACTACCTATTGGTGATAATTCCCCATTAGCATTCGAGGATCCCATTGATCTACTCTTGGATCTTTTACCCACAGAGTTTGAGGCTAACAATTCCATGTCTCACGGACATATTTTACAAAGATTTCCACTAAACCAAATACATCTCCTCTTATAACAGTGTCATTTTCATGCTTGGCCAACCAATTGGATTACATTGATAATTCCATGCTTTGGGGATGCCTTCAGTTACCCTTTTCAACCCAAATGCAGATGTCACTTATTGATACCTCAATGATCTATCCAAAGGTATTTCAAGTGAAAAAATCAACCATGACCATGCCTGTTGAAATGGTTTCTTCTTTTTCACCCTTGCTTACATGCAAACCTTTAACCACAACCAAACCCATTCCTATGCCTAAGAACCTACCTATACCTAAATCTTCTCCCATCTCTAAACCTATCACTACCCTAGGTGTCATGTTGACATCAAGCCTTTTCCATCCACTCGTCAAATTGGAATTAGCCAAGTCCTCCAAAGATTGCATGAAAATGAATCCTCCACCTAAGAAAAGACCCAAATTTCAAGACCACATACTCCAGTTTCACCCACCACACATCTGTCACCGTCACCCCTTCCGTCTATCCTCAAACCTCACCTATCTACCATGGCCAAGAAACATCCTACCCAAAGCAAAAAAAAATCACATCAGCCCGCCTCTTCATCACGATCCTTTATTACATCCAATCGACCTACGCAGACTTCACCATCACCCGCAGCTTTCTTGCCACCTATACCACCACCGACTACCATAATCCCATCACTACCTATGTGACTTCAACCCATACCTTCCACCCAAAATCTACCAAAAACATTTATCACACGTCCATTATCACCGTGGATAAACCATCCTCTACCATCATTTGCTTTCCCTTCTACATCATGTACTCCTACCTCACCTTTACCCAAGAAGGTGTAATCCAAGGATAAGAACCCGCTACCCTCTAAAAAGGTAGTTAAGCCCATGACACCTTCTATTGCTAGTTCACCTACCATACCTTTACCCAAGCATGTACCATCAAAACCTAAGATAGTACCACCTACAAAACTGGTGGTCAAACCTATTCCACCTCCTATAACACCTCTTCCAAAACAATCATTCAAACCTTCACCCAAACCCACACTCACTTCACAATGTGATCCATTAGAAGGTTATTATGCCAACATTTTAGTGAACCTCTTAGAGACCTCGGTCATAACATTTCTACCACTTAGACCTTACGACCCACTCAAACCCAAAATGAAGGCGTTTGACAACACTAATTTTTTTCCTACCATCATATGTCAGGACATTTTGTAGAGAACTATAAGTCTCTAAAAACTATTCTTCTCCAACTATGCCCTCCTAAAGAAAATTTTAATGATGATGATCTTCTATATGAGGACTCTATTCCACCTTCACCAATCACCACATGTCATTTTCCACTACCTATTCATTTTCCTGCATCTCCACCTCCAACATTTGAGATCAACATGGTCTATATTAGAGAGTTGGCGCAACTCCACATAAATGCTAGTGTTCCCTACTCATTTCATAAGGTTCTTACCCCACATTAGGATTTTTTCCATCATGTCATTATACTACTCATGACATACCTTCTCCATCCATCTCTTTTCCACAAATTAACATGATCCAAGTTGCCACTTGCACTAAAAAATACAAAGGAAAAGAAAAAGAAACCATCCCATCCTCTAATCCTTTTCCTAACATACCATCTGCACGCGCACCCAAAATCACCATTCAAGGACCCACATACCCTATTTCTAATGGTGTCATCAATCATACAATGATAAAACAAGTACACCAATCACCTCTAAAAAAAGTCTTTGTACAATATCGTCTAAACCTCTGAATATCATCAACAAGCCTTCATGGAGGTTTTTCAATTTATTGAGGTTTTACCTAACGACCCCTCACCACATGGATTCCCTTACCAAATCATCTCCTTATTCTATCCACACTCCCACTCATCAAGTGGCCACCCTCAACTTTTATAATGAGGAGATCATAACTCTCCAATTAGATGACCCTCATCCCACTCTTTTCATCTCTGTCTATATCGATAATATTTGCATTCGACGCATTATGATTTATGGTGGTGACAACATCAACATTATCCCCTCCCATGCATATAATTGAATGTTCATACCTTCAAATTGCATGCATAATAACCCAATTATGTTGCACTCCTTCAATGATGCCATCACTTCCACCCTTGGCACCATTATTCTTCACATTTGTATGGGACCCCGTACTATGTCAGAATTATTATACGTTTTAGAAGGGGAATTCCAGTATAACTTATTGCTTGTCCGACCTTGGATCCATGTCATGGGTTGTGATCCTTCAACTTTACATTGTTGTGTAAAATTTGAACATGAAGGACACATTATATAAATTATCCTTCAAATTGTGCTCTTGTTGTTACCATAATAGATTCCAAACCCGCATAATGTGTCACCCATGGCATCCATTATTTTTCTGTCTTCTTAATGCTTACCATTGTAGTGCCCTTGTCTTTCCAGTGCTGCTGATTCATGTGCTCAAACAACTTAGGTAAATCCTCATACTTGTGCTTCTTCCCTCACCATTAGCACTGCAATAGATCTGGGCACTCTCATTTGTAATGCTCTATAGACCCACAATTAAAATGAGTTCCACGTGGGAACTCACTTCTTCCTCCTCTGCGGTTACCATGACCACGTAATCCTCTATGAAATCCCCTTCTGCATGCGCCTCCATTTACATTCTCCTCATAATAGCGATCATCGCCTTTAGAACTATTGGTAATGTTGGTTTGGCGCACCCCATGATCAATGGCCTCATGGATATGATCAATAAGCCTACAATCCTTAGTATCATGGGTTGTAGAGTTGTAGAGGTACAAAACTTACAATAGAAAGACACATTCTACCAAATTGTGTGATGTAACAAGGGACATCTACTTGCATCATGGTCCCCATGAAAGATTTCATAGTCTACTGTTACGTCGCGTACTATCCTCTGGGGGCAACTATCCTTGACATGCCCCTCTACTTCAAAATATGCACACCATATACCACTATGAGTCTCATGGGCTAAGTTTACAGACAACTTCTCAAGCTACTTAGCCATAGTAGTGATCTGAGCTTCTGGAAATGGGCTAACACCAGTATCAACACTTCTAATAGCTTTGGCGCACAGAGAAGCTTCCAACGCCTCGCATGGATATATGAAAGTTTAATGAGATAGGGCTCTTATAAAAGGTGTTATCAACCCCCCAAAAAACCAGTGAGCATGATGTGAAGGGTGAATGTCATATGATAATTTTAATAGGAGGGTTTTGAATCGTGCATCATACTCCCACACACTCTCTGCCATTCCCTGTTGAATCTCCTTCAGGGAACTGATGCTCTTTTGTTCAAAATCAGGGATGTGGAATTCTGCTAAGAAGGCATTATTTAAAGTAGTATAATCCACCACTATTTGATGAGGGTCATATTTCCTAGACCAACTATGTGCACACCCTTGCAATGTCATTGCAAACTGACTAGCCTTTCGCTCGGGGGTTGTGATCCCCTTTGTGCATCATAGCAGCTCACACTTATGAACATATTTTGCAGCATCTTCAATACCTCTATAATCTAGAAAATGTAAAGACATCTCAAAGAAGACTTGAGGGGATTTATGGGGTCCTTGTCCTCCTGAGCCAGAGCCTTGGTTTCCTCTGGTGTTTCCTCTACCGCTGAATCCACCAAATCCACTAGGTTTTGTGCCTCCTGAGCCACCAAATCCACTAGATCCACCATTTCCTATGCATCTTGACCCACCAAATCCACCAGGTCTTGTAGTGGTTGTACCAAGGGTCCCCAAAGTTCCACTAAACTACTCGTCGATGGTCTGTGATAATGCCCCACTACCACTAGTGTTCCCCGTGCCACTCCCAGACATGAGACCGAAGGCTTGTGTACTTGCTCCTTGTCCCAAAATTCCTCTAAATACTAGAATATGTGTAGCCATAGAAGTAGGAAATGAAAAATTGTATCTCCTGGGTGTAGATCTGTCACTTCCACTAATACCAACTGGGTCAATGATACACCTTCCTTGATCTGGAAAACCAAGCACCGGGCTTTGGTCACTAGGTGGGTTTAGATACATTCCAATGACTCTTCTCTCACCATGTGAAGAAATCTCATTAGAAGATGAAGGGGTCTCTCTTATGTGCTTGCCAAGATGGGGTAGCACATACTGCTCAGGTTCCATGTCCTCTACGTGAACCTCCACTCCTTCCCACAACATCTTCCTCCATAGATCCATTACACTTACAACCTCGCATTGTCTAGAAATCTCCCTTTCATGCACTTCACTATACTTAAGCTGTCTCTCCTTGCTTTCTTTCTCTCTCGTAATATCTGCCATCTTCCTCCACCCTAGATTTCTTTCCCAGCACTCAAAATGGTTTATCTTGCCATTGGAAATGCCTCTAAACTCAAGGTAACAATTAAGATCTTCATTTCTAGAGGGATAACTCGTAGAGATGATCCTCTGGGATCCCGCAAAAATTAAAAATCAGCAACTTATAGACAAGAGTATGTAGAAAAAATGTACTCCAGAGTGTAGCTAGCCAACACACCTTTCCACTAATGATCCACAACACAAATCCATGTCAAATCTACATCCTGTAGCCTTTGGTATTATTATTGGGTCTTTGTGTGTGCTCTATAATACCAGCTTGATCTAGACGCATATGCTAAGATCCATTCATACAGTTCTATTGGGAAGCAACAATTTTTTTCATATAAATCATCGTAGAGGTTCTCTTCCAGCCATCTACGTGCATCAAACCCAGATCTAGTGTTGAATCTCTCAACAAATTCATCCTATGTGCTTTAGAACCATGATTCAACACTTTCAAAAGTTAAATGCTCTGTCATTACTCATGTAGTCATTTTTGCACCCACCAAGAACAAGGGAACCTCATGCACATAGGCCTATCACCTAGTGGGTGCTGGGTGCTCACCTGAGGTGCACGAGAGGGAGTTGAGTCTCTCTTTTATGTGATTTCAGTGGAAGGCATACTTCATGATCTTGACTTAGTGATTTAAAATAAATGAAAAATTTATAAAGCTCAGAACGGCTTCTATACCCCTTCAGTCATAACAAAAACAAAGCGCATAACAAAATTAATAGAACTAGGAAGTTGTAAATCCACAAATAGACTTAACATTCAAGTAAGGTTCATGATTATACAAGATCAAAAGCATAGTAGAAATATGCATGTAATACAGAGAAAGGATCTTAATACAATTGTCATGGTAACCTTATCATGTTCATTCATAGCATTACTTATAAAATATTACAGAAGGGAGACCGTAGTCATGCGCCATATCTGGATCCATAAATGTATGCTCACAAAACAAAATTTTTATTCCCCATTCCCTCAGTACATTCTTCCTATAATCATCTACCCATTTTATCCCATGGTTCTCGCAGTAATTCTGCAGAGCTTCGCTACCTCACTTGTGTCTCTTTTACTTTGCTAAGGGCGTGCATATATATAGGCATCTAATCTCCAACAAACTCCTCTGCAACCTCAGATCTGGTCCCAAGTGTTAAGGTGTGGGTCACCCCAGGCACATGCCTCTCCATGTCATGATTAGCTTTTTAGATCTTCTTATCGCAAGGTATATTCCTTCCAGGACACCCTGTTTCTAGGCTGGAACCTTATCCAAACGGAACATGTTCTTCATGTGTTCTGTCCAAAAGGATGAAAATGGATGAGTCCCAAATTATTCTTTGTGGGTGTGCATCCTTGGTTCTCCAAGAACCCTTTTTTTATCTTTCCTTGCGCACCTTAGCTTGCACACTTCCTCTGTCTGTGTGCGCCTATGTGCCTGTAAGATTTGTTAGCTATATTAGGGTCCCAAAATTACCCCACACTTCCCCTGTTCTCCACCCTCAGGAACCTTTTCAAAGAATGCAGTAAAAAAATTGTAAGGCATTGCCTTGGAAAAGAATGGAGGGAAAGAATAAAGAATGCGGTAGAGAAAAAATAGAAGGAAAACTACCTAAAGAAGAAGAAGGGGAAAATTCTGCTGCAGGTCAGCCTCCAGCGTATTCTAAGCACTAACTTCATCCTACGCTCTTGTGCAGAGGTTGCTAGCCAATGTTCTCACCTCGTCAAAGGTTAGACCTTCCCCTTTTGTATTAATGGTTTCCACCACCGTCTCCAGTTCCTTTGCAGGATCTTCCAAGGCATCCATCTTCCTTGTAATGACCTTATAGAGCTCTTTTAGCTGAGTTTTGATTGAGACCCACAGGATCTCAATAGCTTCAGAATTCTTTTCCACTTCGGGTAGGATATTTTCGCGCTTGGCTCTATTTCATTTATTCCTTTCCTTGAAGTCCTTCAGCTTGGCCTCATCGCTGGAAAACAACATGTTTGTCACCATGTCCTAGTCCGTTTAATGGTCGTATGTGACCCTAGTTGTTTGTGTAGCTATTTTTACATCAGCAAGCACCTTGTTGTATTCAGCTACAAGTGTGATGACTTTAATCTTGTCCTTCTGCTCCAAGCATGTAGCTACATCCTCTGCTGACTCCAAGGCGAAAGGCTGCCTTTCCATGGTGAGGATCCAAGTCAATTCCTCAAGACACTCCAGGGAGGAACCATATTTTTACATGGGAGGGTTGAGGAATGGGTGCTTCATGATGATAGCTTGGGAGATGAGCTCCACCTTCTTAGAACCTTTGTGCACTTTAGCTTTCTCTTCTTGCAATTCTCACTGTAGTTGAGTGCTGATTAGATTTTCAAGGCTGAGTTCCTTTGTTAGCTTAACTACTTCTTCCTTCCTCTTCTCCAACAGGTCCTCTAAGAATTTAACCCTATCATTTCTACAGAAGAGGCTAGCCTCAATTTCCATAAAGACTTTGTTGAGTACATTACACACTTTCTCATCCAATAGTTATTGCGTGTTTATAATGGGTTTGTCCCCCTTTCCCTCAGACAACGCTAGTACTGCTCCTTGGTTAACCTCAAACTCAGGCTCATCGAGGTGGGAGTCAAATGCCCATGATAGCATCTTCCTAGTGTGTGGGTATCCACCATCAGGATCAAAGGACTCCATGGTGGTGAGCTCCTTGGTGGGCATGGTACTCTGGAAACATGTTCAGCACAAAACTTTGTTGGGGTCATCAACATATCCCATCGTTATTCTTCCCCCTTCTACTGCGTTTACTTCCCATGCACATGCCCTTGGGAATAGTTACTGAAAGAGTTGGGCCTTTTGTGCTACCCACACTCTTCTCCCTTTTCTCTTCCTTGAATTCACCGAGCATGAGCTCCGCGCTATGCTCCAATTCCTCATTGACCAAGGCATTAATCATCTTCTCTTCCTCCCTTATCGCTTTCTCATCCACCTCCTTCTGAGTGAGCTTGGGCATATCTAGCTCCTTAGTACTTGCCCCCTCACTCCTTTCTTTGCTACGCACACCTGCCTTCCTCCCCTTGGGAACCCTTCCTCCTTGCAAAGATGAAGGCATCATTTGCATCTTCTGCTTCCTCTTCCCCCGAATCGTGGACATTAATTAGCTCCTAATCTACCTCCAGCTCTTCCTCTTCATCATCATCCTTTTCTCCTATATAGGAATTCGGGTCATCTGTATCTTCAGACTCCGGTTCTTCCACCCCCTTTTCTTCTTCCTCTGTTGAAAACTCCAGAGTCAGGGATGTGGTCTTCTCTTCATCTGAGGGCTCCTCAGGGGATGGTGGCTTCATAGGTTCTGGGGTCTTCTCCCTGACCACCGTTCTCTTCTTCTTCTAGATGTAGGTACTTGGCCCCACATTATCTACATTCTGCTTCTCCACCACCCTTTGTTCCTCTTTCTCTTCCCTCTCCTTGTGCTTTGGTGTGGGCTTCTTTCTACCAATAGGGTCGTCCGGGATGGATATCTCATTCTCCACGTACGCACCCTTTTCAAATTTTGGCCTTATGCGTAGGTAGATCCTTGCAGCATTACTCCCAACAATAGGTAAGGTCAAATGCCTTATAATATGCACATCCTGTGACACGTACCTTTCAACGTACATGCACTGCTTCTCTGGGTAGACCAACTTCTTCCTCATTTCCTTGTGCTCTCTGTCAAGGGTGGATAACTCAAGGTCCAATTTCTTTGACTCCTTGTATCTGATTACTCCCACTTGGAAAAATTGGGCACTAAACGAGAATGGGAGTTTGCACCATGGGCTCCAACTTCCATCCACCAAAATGAACCTACCAATGCAGAAGTGCTGGTAGACCACAAACACTGCTTCTCCTTTGGTCACCGCATGGAGTTGTTCAGGGATCTGCCATTCAGCCCCGAATGTGTTCCTAAGGCACGTATACCATTTGTCTAAGCAAACCTTGTGTACCCCTATCATTGATTCACATGTGTATTTCTGAAATCTCTCCGCAGGTGAGGGATCTTCAGCAAGGTACTCCCACACTTACTTATCAGATGCATCTGGCACCCCAATTTCTAAGAACACAATTGTCAATAGAATGTTTCCAAATAGGATCTTTCCTCCCTTCTCCACGATGCCTATGATTTCATATACTATGTATTGGGAGATGTTGTATACGGTGCCTTCCGCGACCTTCCTGCAGACATTTAGCTAGGGCTTCCTCACCTGGGTCCACCTCTCTTGTCTATTCATCTTGGAGACAAGGTGTGTAACCATCTTCATCACCGGATCTTTGATATCTGAGACGTCATAGTACCTTGATCCCTTCTTCAATTCCTGGGATGATATGGTTTCTTTAATCACCTCCTCATCATGGAGGTCATCTATGAGCACGTCCCCTTTACAGTTTAGGCCGGTGAAGTGTGAAATTAGTTGGGGAGTTATGTGCATTTTGTGCCCCACGAAGTAGAAGAAATATTCATGTACGCGCATCATCAACCATTGGTACAAGTGCTCGGGCTTCCCAAAATATGGAAACTCAAAAAGTTGGAGAAGCCCTACCTTCTCCAATTTTACCTTGACCACGTCATTGTAGATTGGCAACCCATCAGGTGTTCGTTTGTTTATGGGGTGCACCAGCTCCATGGCCATTTCCTTCATGATCGTGCTTTACTGGTGATTGTAGTTGATCATGGTCATCTACCTTATGTGGGACTCCCACTCTTGCCCTAGCAAAACCCCATCCGGGTATTGTATCTCCGAGTACCATTCCTTATTTGTGTCCACAGGTATTTATTCTTGTTTCTTCTTTCCTTTTCCTTTACCCTTTCCCTTCTTGGATTGTTCTGCAGGTTTACCAACTGGTTTCATGGCCGTCATTTCACCCTTTGCTTTCATTCCTAGGTTATCTTGCAAGTTGTTTGAATGTTTCCTCATGCACCCCATGCCCTAAAACACAAACCCTAAGCTTATATTTTTCTCCTTCGATCACGACACTTCTTCACAATGTTCCTCACACCTATGAATCACTTCTACTCTGGTTCGTAGATCTAATGGACCGATTGTGCCTAAGTTTTTGTGATTTTCCTTTGCATGAGTCAGTTCTTGAAACCATAGCTCTTGAAAGAAAATCGCTCTTCTTGTGTTCGCAAAGTAAAATAATGAAATGCTCACTCTTATATTTATAGCTTTTCCCACTTTTATGCATTAAAGGCTAGGCTACCTACCACCGTACGACAATGTTTATTGTGGTGTTTTTAAACATCACCCGACTTCAACGATCCTCCTTATGTGCCAAATCCTTGGGTGAACACTTTTCCACCCACACCCAATCCTTGCACGAAAATGTTTCCACCTATGCCCAATGCTTGCGTGAAAAGTTATCCAACGTTCTAGTGTGCAAACAATCCATCTTGATAGAAGACTCTTGCGTGCGTGTTACCAGCACCAAAGGAACTTCTTCCATCCTCATGATTCTTGCTTTCGCCTACCTCATGTTTTTGCACTTTTCTCCTTTGTATGTGGATTTCCAATGTAATCTTATCTTGCCACCCATCTGCCTTCTTTTCTCCTAATGCATCTTTTCAATAGGGCCAATTCAAATGGTCTACCAACCCAATCCTCATGGTAGAATAACTCCATGCTTCTCTTTATCACCTCACCCCACACTAAAACGATGTGCGGTCCTCTGTGCATTCATAAGTAAAAAAGTAATAAGGTTACTGGTGCCCAAAGCACAAAGAAAAACAACAATGTGAAAGGGAAACAAATACAAGAAAGGAAAAGCATAAAAGGAAATTCTAAACTAACTAGAACAACTACCTTATTTACAAACACCAAGAAGCATTATTTATAGTAGGGCTTTAGCCTACTCCCATTGAAGTGTCCAAGTAATTTTTTTCCATCCAGTGCTTGTAATTGGCATGCGCCCGAATCAAGGATGTATGAAATTACATAAGGACCCAACCAATGTACCTTCAACTTTCCAAGATGGTGTAGAAATTTAGAATCATATAGTAATACCATCTGGCCAACCTCAACCTTTTTGTTCTTAATATGGTGGTCATGCCATGCCTTTTGCTTTTCCTTCTCAGTTGTTTGGCTTCATCTTGCTAGTGAGTGGATTTCATCCAACTTCATCAATTCATCTATTCTTTCTTCCAGCACTTGCTCATCGTCCAACCCCCCTGCACATGTTATCTGCAGAGATGGTAGCATAAATTTGACCGAAAAAACTACTTCCACATTGAACACCAATTGAAATGGTGTGGCCTTGTTCAATCTTTTATACATTGTTCTGTATTCCCAAAGAACTACTGACACCTTATCATCCTAATCCTACCTACCCACATCACATATCTTAGTCAATGTGTGACTAAGGATTTTTTTAAATGCCTCTACGGTCCCATTTTCCTGAGGGTGATAAGGGGTAGTCTTGTGATGGGCTACGATGAATTCTACCAATAGAATCCTGAGGGTTTCATTTAAGAAGTGAGTGCCCCTATCACTTGTTAAACTTAATGGGCACCCATACCTGCTGATAATGTTCTCCCACAAAAATCTAGTAGCCGTGGCTGTGGTGTAATCCTTAGTGGGCACAGCCTCTATTCACCTTGTCAGATAATCATTATAGGTAATGATATACCACGAGTTTGTCCTTCGTGCAACTGGTGAGATTGGTCCGAAAAAATCTATTGCCCATTTTTCAAAAGGTTCTGCACTAGCGATGGGGCACCAGTGAATCTCATCCCTTCTTCCAAGTTTTCCAAGGCACTGGTAGTGGTCACAGGCCTCTTAAAACTCAATGCAATCCTAGTGAATCATTTCCCACCATAGTCTGGTGACTAGGATCTTGCATATGGTTGCATTCCCTACATAGTGTCCTCCAGTAATCCCACTATGGGATTCTTCTATTATGGCCACGCGTTCATGTTCTAATACACACCGGTGCAAAACCTCATCGGGGCCCATTTTATATAAATCCCCATTGATCAACATGAAGGGCGTGGTGCGTATGGCTAACCTTTTATTTTCTTGTGCATTCATCCCTTCGGGCCCCATAGCTTCCTTGAGAAAAATAACAATGTCTTCTAACTCTGAGGGAATGCACCATAACCTAAATAGTTGTGCATCTGGCATGGTTTCCTCAATACTTTATGCATCCTCTCTCGAATCAATCATTGATAAATGATCTGGCCCACAATTTTTCTTTCCCGGTTTTACACCATTTTGAATTCAAATTCCTGAAATAAAAGTACCCAATGGCATATGCGCCCTTGCAACACTGGTTTTTTTACTAGATACTTCAAGGCCATATGGTCAGTGTAGAATACGAAGGGATTCACCAGCATATATTGTCTAAATTTGTGGAGCACGTAGATCATTGACAATGCCTCGCACTCGGTCATTGTATAATTTTGTTCTGCTGGTGTCAAATTTCTACTTGCAAAACACAAGGGATGATCAACAATCCCCTCTCCTGGTTGAGCAAGAATGGATCCCATTGTTATACCAGAGGCATCCACATGGACATGGAAAGGTTTATCCCATGATGGGAATCATAGAATAGGTGCGGTGATAAGCCTTTCTTTTAGAGTGTCAAATGCCCTCTGCTGTGCCTCTCCCCACTAAAAGGCACTCTTATGTCTGAGAAATATTTTCAAAGGCATGGCAATCCTGGTGTATCCCTTAATGAACTTTCTATAGTACCCAGTGTGTCCAAGAAATCTGCACATGATGCTTTGGCTGGTGGGTTCCCCTAATCCCACAATAACTACAAATTTCATGGGATCCACCAGTAAGCCCTCTTTACATATGATATGCCCCAACAACGTTCCAAAAGGAGTTGCAAAGACACATTTCTTGATGTTGAGGGAAATCCTCAACTGCTGACATATTTCAAACATCAATCTCAAGTTATCACAATGGTCCCTTGACCAATCCATACACTGTCCAATCATCCAAATATACTTGAAGGAATTTGTGGATGAAGTCCTGAAATGCTTGTACCACTATGCACAAAATACAGCGGGTGCATTCCTCAATCCAAAGGGCATGACCGTGTATGCAAAGCTTCCCCACTCAGTGGTGAAATTTGTCTTTTCTTGGTCCTCTTTGGCAATCCTTACTTGGTGATATCCTGAGAATCCATCCGTGAAGGAATAGACCTCGCGCCCAGCAACTCCTTCCAAAATATCTTCAGTAAAGGGGGTGGGAAAAGGATCTATGATACAAACAACGTTCAACTCCCTGTAATCCACACATATCCTAATCCATCCCATCCTTCTTTATGCTGATCACCATTGGACTTATCCATTCTGATTCTTCCACAACTTAATGATACCGGATGCTATCATTTTGTCTAGCTCTTCTTTAACCCTTACACATGTTGGGATTCATCCTGTAAGGCCTCTTCCTGACTGGGTGCGCACCATCTTTCAACTTTATCCTCATTTCCCCCAATGAATGGTGGATGCCTTTCAACTCATGGTATCCGCGTGGGAATAAATCCTCAAATTCACACAAGAGATCAATGATCTTTGATACTTCCTTGTCTGACTAGTAGTCCCTAATGATAGCTTCCTTGGGCTCCTTCTCCGAGCCGATGTTAACTTTCTTGGTTTTGAGTGGTTCATGATACGTGCACACACATGCATCTGCACTGTCAACTACCTCATGCACGTCCCAACCGAATGGTCAACATTCAGGCTCTCCATCTCCTCTCCATCAATAACGTATACCATCTTTCCTTTCTCCTTTTCAGCACACATGTGCTCGAATTGTATGTCTTCTGGTTCCTCCTCTTCGAACCATGTGACTTCCAAGCTAGGTCCACCAAGTAAGTTTACTAATCTATCTTCCACCATGGTGCAATCCCCCAGAGTGAGGCGCTTGACAGCCTGCAACACCTCATCAACCGGTTGCTTGGTACTTCGGTACTCGAATGTGTGAACCAGGTCAGCCACTAATTCCTACCAATTTCCCATCTGGCGGCGAGTTTTAGAATGGATGTACCAAGTGCACACACAACCTTGTAGTGTCGAATACAGCTTGTGCACCCAAAGGGAGGGTGGTAAAGCTTCCATGCCTTCTCCCTAGACCCTCTCACATGCCTGGATGTGGGAAGAGGTGGGTTCATTACCATTGTAATCCTTGATAGCAGTGGGTATATTTCTCTTTGAGAATCAGACAGTGAGTACAATTCTAACTTCACGCCATTCCAACAAGTTTTCACTATGCGTGGCCCACCACCTCACTGTTGTGCCTATCAAAACATAACCTAGCATACTTCATCACTCATCTTCCCTCCATTGAGCTTCCATTTCTCTTAAAAATACCTTAGGGTATGCATCCCCAGAATACTTTGTTATTTCCTTTCCTCCTAGGCATAGAACTATACGCACCGTGGTTACCCTGGTTACTGATCCTTTCAGATGTCACCCAATCAATTCATAAGTCCCATGCACCTAATTATCACATGCTATACTAGTAGTATCACTAACAGATTGAGCATCATCAAATTGGATGACTCCTTCTGTAGGGTGGATGGTCTCTGGATCTCTTATGGAGCACACATATATTCTATCCAGGACTTCCTCCCTAAGGGGTTCAATATAGGGTGTGGAATTTCCATCATCAAGCGGTATAATCACCCTCTCCTCCTTGTTTTCAAATCTTATGTACCCCTTGTTAAACTAGAGATCTGCATTATTCTTATAGCACCACGAACGCCCAAGTAACGCTGGGAAATTATCTACCTTGGAAAGTGCCAAGACTTCAAAATCCATAGTGAACTTAGTCCCCTGAATGGTAATGGTCACATCCTTCAAGACACCTATGGGCATTGCCTTTGTCTTATTTTCCATATACAACACATTTGAAGATGGATGTAATGCAGGTCTTCCCATTTGATGTCAGGCATCCAAAGTGACAACATTAACCTCCACGCCTATTTTAATGAGGATGTTGCTAAGCAACCATCCATCCACTACTCGCGTTCAAGGTGATCTCTTTGTCATAATCAAGGCTGTGAGGTGGGAGGTTTGCATGCAGGATCTACCTTTCATGTTCTTCCCTGCGTGTGGCACCTTTTCTCTCAACCATGCACCCTAGGATGGGAATAATATTCTCTTTGATCCTAAGCATCAGTTTACACACCTCCTTAACCTTGTCCAAGTCATCCTTTGGTGCTTCTACAATGGAAAAGGAATCTTCATTTACTCTATCTGGTTCTAGTTTTTCTCTTTTAAGCATTGGATCTCCCCTTGTAAGGTTTGAATTACTTCCCATGTTTCCTATAGACTTCTTTCCTCAAAACTAGGGAGCCGAGCCTAGGATACTTCCCTTGCATGAAAATGAACTACTGCCCTAATGTCTGTCGATGCACCAAAGGTTCTAGACACCTGATTGCACATACATACGACACCATAGAGCACATTGCAAAAACATGCATCCTTCTTAAAATACGCAAGATCAGGAAAACAATGGTAGCACCCTATATGAAAGGATTGAGTGATTGCTGATCACAGAGTTATATAACTCTGCAGGCCAGCTACATTGTGCATTATAGTCTTCAAGATTAATACTTAGGGGTTGTATTGCATGGCAAAGGTCAAAGCACCCCTAAATGTCTACAACTCGATGGGTTGAGAATCTCAGTGTCGATTGCTTAACATGGAGCTTTTCCCAACTGTGGGACCTTGTGAAATCGGAGAAATCTCTCCAAATGAAGGCTGGTTCCTATTCCTCTGTTCAAATGCACACATAAAAATGCAAGAGGGTTTACTCAAAAACCCTAATCTAACTTGCCAAGGAGACAGGGTAAGAAGATGCATTAAAATAAACCTAAACTAACAAAGGTGATGCACTGAGGAATGAATAACACTTGTATTGCCAATAAACACAAACCATTAAAATGCGATGCAAGATCATGCACAAATAACCAAATTTGTAGTGAAAGATCAGGAGGATGTAAATGAATATAGAGAGGGTTGAGAATCATCCACATGCATGCATTATTTGCTCCAAAGATTGATACAATACACTACAAATTTCCAAGAGGCAAAGTTGCATTACAGTTTTAGATGGTCAGGTTTGAACTCTCCCAAAAATTCACCATGCCAAAGAGAAGAAGGGAGGGGCAAAACAAGAATGTCCAACCTTTTGAAAGAAGCCCCTCCTTAAAATTTATAGGAAGGAATTCCCTGCCAGAGAGAGTTGAGAAGAGAGGAAACGTTGCAAATATACCCCAACCACCTCTAGACTTTTCATGGCCCTAACTTCATCTCATTGCCACCACCTGACACGTAGGTGAGAACCCTAGCAAACCCAAAAAGTGGGTGAACTGTATTTTGAATTTTTTTGAATTTTTTCCCTTGGAAAATTTCTCAAGATTATCTTGTTGTCACCGGTTCGGGACACATGGACCTGATTTAAGCTTTCCAAAAAGTCCAACCTTGTGTGAATCCGAGCTCCTCCCATGTGAAAATTTATGGCCATCTGAATATCTGTGGTCTTTGTCTGATTGGTCGTCAGCGGGCTCAAAATTTTGCATTTCCTGAAGGTTAGTGAAACACTTCGCATCCATGTGTGTGTCGACTTCTCCTCTGCCTATGCAAAAGGTGCATCCATATTTGGACGACATGGCGCAATATGATGTAGGCATGCCCTTTACCTGTGCAAAATTTGGTGCCAACCATGTTCATGTCAACACTTTTGCAAATTACCTCAAAACCATGGACACTTTTGGCATGTCACCTGATTCTTACTTGCAGGCCATGCGAGCGAATATTCCTTTTTGAAATTTCGGCAAAAAACTCGGTAAATACCCAATTTTTCCTGCACCCCCGCCACTTAACCTGCGACACATGGGTGGCAAATTTTGGCTGTAGGCCTTCTAGGGGACATCTTCTTACAAAAACTCCACCATGAGCCATAACTTCATTTCCTACATGGAGTTGGAGGAAAACTTTACCTTTAACTGTGCCAGCTGAGACCCAGAGCTTTTCCTAGTGGTGACTATTTCTTAGGAAGTTTTGAGTGCATAAAAAGTAAAAAAATTCATGACTGACACCTCTTTAATGCAAGGAGTTAACCACAAAATGAGGCATGGGCGTGCACATTTTGGTGCGATAACAACATGCTTCTCTCAACCATGCTCCATGGGCGAATAACATTCTCTTGTCGATACCTAGTTTACCTGCGCCCTTAACCTGCGTCCAAGGGCATCCTTTGGTGCGTGTCGATTGGTTTTCGTTACTCATCTTGGGCATAGTTTTCCTTTTCAGCATTGGATCTCCCCTTGTAAGCTTTGCCCTTAAATCCATGGTTTCCATGGGTGTGACTTTTCCTGTGTCGAGCTAGGTTTGGATACTTGCGCCATGGGCGCATCTTATTCCCTCATGTCTAGAGGTCTATACCTACGCACTTAACCTGCACGCACAGACTCTGCCCTTATTGTTACCATAATCTGGTACCTAGTATGCTGATTCACGTATTACTCACGCGAAGCCATTGTGCGTCAGCCTCTATTGATACTCACCATGGCAATGCCCTTATCCTTCTGGTACTGCTGACTCATATGTTCGTATAACTTTGGGCACTCTTCATACTTATGTTTTTTTCCACACCAGGAGCATTGTAGAAGATCTGGACATTCACGCTTATAATGGTCTGTGGCTCCATAATTAAAGCATGTTCCATGTGGGAACTCACTTCTTCCCCCGTGAGTTACCATGACCACGAAATCCTCCACGAAATCCTCTTCCATGCACACTCCATCTCATGCTCTCTTCATACCAACATTCATCTCCTTTGGAACTACTGGAAATGCCAGTCTAGCACACACCAAGATCAATTGCCTCATGAATCTGGTCAATCAATCTATAATCCTTGGTGTCATGTGTGGTTGAGGTACATATTTTGTAATAACAAGATATGTTTTTATGGATCACGCTATAACAGGGGGGCACCTACTTGCATCATGGTCCCCATGACATATTTTGTTACAGTTTACCACTACGGTCATATACCACCTTCCGAGTATATATCCCACCATTATCCTTTATGTGCACTTCTACGTTACAATCTATACACCATATCCCACCATGAGTCTCTGGAACTGTGTTGGAATATAATTTCTCCAACTACTTAGCCATGATAGTGATATGAGCCTCAAGAAATGGGCTAACACCAGTGTTAACACTACCAACTACCTCAGTGTGCAAAGCATCCTCCAACGCTTCGTGTGGGTCCGTGAATGTTTTATGAGATAAAGCCCTCCTAAAGGGTGTGATCAACCCTCGCGAAAAACCAGTGAGAATGTTGGGAAGGGTGGATATCATAAGACAGTTTAGACAATAGAGTTTTAAAACATGCATCATATTCCCGCATGCTCTCTGCCATTCCTTACTAGATTTCTTTAAGAGAGCTAATTCTCTTTTGTTCAAACTCAGGTATGTGGAATTTTGCCAAGAACACATTTCTCAGTGTGGTATAATCCACAAAAGTCTAATGAGGGTCATGCTTTCTATACCAACTATGCATTTGTCCTTGCAAGGTTGTCACAAATTGACTGACCTTTCGATCCTAGGTCATGATCCCCTTTGCGCGCCATAGAAGCTCGCACTTATGCACATGCTCTGTGGCATATTCTATCCCACTGTAATCTGGTAAGTGCAGAGACATTTCAAAGAAAACTTGAGGTGGCTGAGGCCCTTGTCCTCCCGATCCAGTCCCTTGGTTTCCTCTAGTGTTTCCTCCTCCACTGGATCCACTAGATCCTGAGCCACTAGCTCCACCACTTCCACCTCCAGATCCTCTTGTGTTAGGTACAGGGCCTATGTTTGTCATGTCGAATGCTCTTGTCGCCCCATTAAAATGTGCACTTATAGTTTGTGAACTAGTGCCACTCCCAGTTGTATTTCCTCCACCACTTCCTAATGCGCTTTCAAAACCAGCTGTATATGTTCCTTGTCCAAACATTCCACCAAATATTGGAATAGTGTGTGAAGCCATAGAGGTCCCAAACGAGAAGTTGTATCTTCTGGGCACCGATCGATTGCTTCCACTGATATCAAATGGATCAACTATACTTTTCCCTCATTCAAACAAACCAAGCACTAAGGTTCAGTTACTAGGTGGGGTCAGATGCACGCCAACGACTCTTCTTTCTCTATGTGATAGACTCTCATCAGAAGCCGCAAGGTTTTCTCTCCCATGCTTACCAAGATGGGGTATCACAGACTGTTCAGGTTCCACATCCTCCGTGTGAACCTCAACTCCTTTCCACCATGTCTAGCTCCATAACCCACTTATAATCCCACGTTGTCTATCGATCTCCCTTTCACGTGCTTTGTTATACTTGAGTCGTCTCTCCTCCCTTTTCATTTCAGTCGTTATATCAGCCATCCTTCCCCAACTTGGCTTCCTCGCCAACTGCTCAAAGTGGTTTAGCTGGCCATAGGAAATGCCTCTAAACCCATGGTTACCATCAAGATTTTGATCGCTAGGGGATAACACGTAGAAATGATCCTCTAATCTCTTACAAAAACTCAAACTCAACAACTTATGGATAGGAATATGTGGAAATTGCGTATTCTAGAATGTAGCTAGCCAATACCCCCTTCCACCAATGATCTATAGCATGGGTCCACATTAGATCAACATCTTGCAAGTTCTGATATGTTTCTTATAACACCACCCTGATCTAGATGTATAAGCTGAGAGCCATTCAAATAACTCTACTGGGAAACAACAGAAGAAGGTTTCATACAATTCATGATAAAGAGTGTCTTCCACCCATCTTCGCATGTCAAACCCAGGTCTAGTATTGAATCTCTGAGTGAATTCATCCTCCGTGATTTTAAACCAATCTTCAACACCTTCTAGGGTTAAGCGCTCCACCATCACTTTTTGCACAGATCATGATGTATGTCATGTTCCACTACAACTTCGAAAAGAGGTCCTGGCAATGGAACCAAGATGTATTCATTTTTTCACCCACTAAGGAACAAGGTAACCTCATGTGTACCGACCTATCACCTAGCGGGCGCTGGGTTCTCACCCAAGGCGTGCAAGCGGGAGCTGAGTCTCTCTTTTATGTGAGTTCTAGTGGAAGGCATAGTTCATGATCTCTGACTTAGTGATTTAACAGACATGAAAGAGCTATAGAGCTTAGGACAGTTTCTACACCCCTTCAGTCATAATAGAAAACAAATTACGCAACAGAAGTAATAGAACTAGGAGAGTTTGTAAATTTACAAATATACTTAACCATTCAAGTGAGGTCCAGGATTATACAAGATCAGAAACAGAGTAGAAACATGCAGATAATACAGAAAAAGAGATCTTAATGTAAACATTTTCATGGTAACCTTATCATATTCATTCATAGCATTATTTCTACAAAGTATCACAGAGGGGCAAACCATAGTCATGCGCCATCTCTGGATTCATACATGTATTCTCAAAAAACAAAAAATTCATTCCCCATTTTACCTCATTACATCCTTACTATGAATTTTTTACCCATTTTAGCCCATAGTTCTCGTAGTAATTCTATAGAGATCCACTACCTCACTTGTGTCTCTTTTTCGTTACTAAGGGCACGCATATATATAGGCATCTGATCTCCGACAAAATCCTCTACAACCTCAGATCCGGTCCCAAGTGTCAAGGTGTGGGTCGCCCTAGGCGCATGGCTCTCCATCTCATGATTAGATTTTTGGATCTTCTTATCACAAGGTATATTTCTTTTGGGACACCTTGTTTCCTGCTGGAACCTTATCCAAATAGAACACATTCTTCATGTGTTCTATCCAAAAGGCTAAAAATGGATAAGTCCCAAATTGTGCTTTGCAGGAATGCATCCTTGGTTCTCCAAGAACCCTTTTTGAATCCTGCCTTGCGTGCCTTAGCTTGTGCGCTTCCTCCAGACATGCGCACCTACACACCTTTAAGATTTGTTAGCTACATTAGGGTCCCAACAAATCATTACACAGATCAAGATGTATGCCATTTCCCACTATAACTTCAAAAATAGGTCTTGATAATGGAACCAAGATGTAGTCATTTTTACCCCCATCACAAAGGGAAAAAATCCCATGTGTGCCGACCTATCACCCAATGGGTGCTAAGCGCTCACCTGAGGCATGCGTGGGTGCCGAGTCTCTCTTTTATGTGAGTCAAGTGGGAAACCATCATATATGTCATGAACTTAATGAATAAAAGTGGAAATGAGACATACAATCATCATAGGGCTTAAAATGGCCTCTAGACAAATGTATTCATTCCAAACAGAGGGTACTTACAGATTACAGATACAACTACAGCAAAAAGGAAAATACATAAGGATGTACATCTACTCCATAACATCCATGAACAAAAATGAAAAGATATAGATATGAACTGAATAAATTACACTTATACTCATTCATGTTTGTAACCTCATTACATTCAATGGATCCATTAGAATACCACAGCTTGATCAGACTGAAGTCATGCATCATAGTAAGGATCATGTCCTTCATCTATACAAAGAAACAATTATAACCCAACCCCTTAATACATTACTCCTTTATATAGACTCTACCCAGTCCCATAGAGTTCTTGCAGTATTTCTGCAAAGCTCCACTCCTTATAATATCCTCTCCTTTCTATCTGATCTCTCCATCTATCTATCTGATATATATATATTTTTCTCTTGTGAATTCTTACATATATAGGAATCCCAAAGTGCCAACTCATCCTTCTACAGCCTCTAATATGATGCCAAGTGTCTGAATGTGGTCCTCCATGGGATCATGCTTCTCCAGGCATGAGCTCTCCACTTTTTTCCATGATGTCTTTTAGAACCTTCTATCACAGGGCATATTCCTTTTGTGGGCATCACATTGCTAGGATGGCACCTTATCCACTCCACATGTGTAGTTGGGTCACGCTTTTCTTGTGTCCTTCCCAAAATTCCCAATATGGCTAAGTCTTGAAACCTTGGCTCTGTTCACGCGTGTGCCACAAGTTTTCTTAAACCCTGTCCTGTGTGCCTTCTCCTTGCACACCCTTCTTCAACTAGGCCTTGGGAACCTACGTGCCTTTGTGTACTTAGCCACTATTTTTGGGTCCCAAAAACTATACATGTAAAGGATTTGGATTTGGGATCTATGAATATGGCCATCATACTGTCATCTCATGTACCACACGTAAACACAAAGACCACAGTGGTATTGGATTTTCCGAACCATCTTTTAAAAAGGCCCACATAAACCTCATCAAGGAAGACAAACTTCCCTGCCTCGTTCACTAATGTCACCACCTTCACCCATGGAGTCTATAGATCCTAAATCTATTCCTCCTAAAAATAATTTGAGAACACCATTTCCCCAAGGTTTTTTTAACTGGTGAATATTCATAATATGGTGAATATTCCATTTTTGAAAATTTTGAAAAGGTGAATTTTCTGGCATGGGTCAGTGACCTGTTCACCTAAAAATTACAATTTAATTTTTTTTAGGATTCGTCTTCACCTACCCTTGAAAATATCCCCTATATAATCCTAGATTATTTACTAGGTAGAACACTACTAGCTCACTCATATCACCTGGGGGAATATGCATTATCAATTATAGTAAATGTGCAACAGGAGGGTAAATGCTATAGACACACGACAAAGATTTTGTTAACATGTAAGAGGATGGCAGAGGCTACAGATGCATGGTAGGGAGTTTGTTGACATGAGACATGGAGATTTTTTTTAATGCGTGACAGGAGTGCGGAGGCTACATATGCGTGGAAGAGAATTTGTCAAGACGCGACACAGAGATTTTGTTGATGTGCAATAGGAGTGTAGAGACTACAGATGCATGACAAAAAATTTGTTGATGTGTAACACAGAGATTTTTTTTACGTGTGACATGACAACGGAGGCTGCAGATGGGAAACCGAAGATTTGTTGTTGTGTGACAACAAAATTGTTGTCGTGCGAAAGAAAAACCTCCTATCATGCGTCAACAAAGGTTGTTGCCATGCGACAACAACCTCATTGACATGTGATAGGAGGTTTTTGTCGCATGATAACAAGTTTTTTATCACATGACAGAAAATATCCTATCTCACGTTTGTAGCCTTTCTATCACACCAATTGAAAATTAGGCAAAAACATTTTATACAAAATCCAAAAAATTCACCTTCTCGCGAAACTAGTTCTGAGGATATTTTCCAGGTATTTTCCACCTCTGATTTCCAAGAGGTCTTTTAAAATGAACCCTTCATTTCCCTGGGACCTTTGAATTATCAATGCGATGACAAGGCTCTCTCTTCTCTTCCATTCCTGTATCCTTACATGATCGATGATGATACACCATCCATTAACATCATTCAATGTCAGGATGACGAGTCTATCCTCACCTACCTTAGTGTGGAAGATTCTTATATTCACTGGTCATTTATTTCTAAGATGCAAACCATGTTAAATGAGTCGACCATCGAAATCAATATTAACCCTCAGGACAACCCGCACATTCTAAAGATTGTTCAATCTTTAGATGTTCCTGAAATGGAAGATTTCACTTCTTTCCTTTGGGATTATAACAACACTTTTTCTTGGTCCTATGTTGATATGCCCGGTATTGACCCAAAAATTGTGCTCTAAAATATCATAACTGTTCCTGAAGCCAAACCCATAAAACAGAAGCTGTGAAAAATGCATCTTTGCATTGCCATTCTTGTCAAAGAAGAAATTCAATGCCTTCTCTTGTTTTCCTTCATCCTACCCATTGATTATCCCCAATGGATCTATAAAATTGCTCCTATCACAAAAAAAAACAAGAGGACTCTGCATATGCATAGATTTCCAAGACCTTAATTTAGCTTTCCCCAAAGATGAATTTCCTCTACCTAGTATTGACCAACTAGTTGAGCTTACCATGGGCCATGAGATGTTATCACTCATGGACTATTTCTCGGGTTATAACCAAATATTGCTTACCCCAGAAGATCAACATAAAACCACCTTCATCACTCCTTGGGGAACCTTTTGCTATCGAGTCATGCCCTTTGGCCTTAAAAACATTGGTTCTTCATATCAATGGGCTATGACTTATATCTTCCATGACATCATGCATTGTATATTAGAAGATTACGTAGATGACCTTCTTGCCAAATCAAAACATTGGGTTGAACACCTTACAGTCCTGAAGGTCATCTTTGACCATCTCATCAAATATTGTGTTTGCCTTCAACCAAAGAAGTGTGTCTTCATTGTTCTCTTAGGCAAGATCCTTGGTTTTATCATTTCTTTACGTGGCGTAGAAGTCGATCCTACTAAAATCAAGGATATTCTCAAAATGCCTCTACATACTATTCTTCACCAACTTCGTAGTTTGCAAGGTAAGTTGCAATCTATTTATCATTTTATTTTGTAGCTTTCTGACTACTGCCACCCATTTCATCATCTCCTCAAAAAGGATGTCTCTTTCAAATGGGATGATGAATTCCAAAAATCCTTTAAGGACTTAAAACTATACCTTCTCCAAGAACCTGTACTCATTCCTCCTAAGGATAACCAACCATTTTACCTTTACATTTCTACTACAAATCATTCCTTTGGGGCCATGCTTTCCCGTATCAACGATGATCAACACCAAGAGCAAGTGTTTTATTACATAATTCATACCCTTTTGGACTATGAAACTAGATACACCCACACTGAAAAAACTCTACTTAGCCTTAGTTTTTTTTACCACTAAACTTCATCATTACCTACTCAATCACAAAACCTTTGTTGTCACCAATACTGACCCCTTACATTACATGTATGTCTAGCCCTACCAACATCAATGTGCTGCATGTTGGTTAATGCTTCTTGCAGACCTCGACCTCGAATTCATCCATCAAAAATCTATCAAAGGTCAAACTATCACTGACCAACTTGCAGATGCACCCCTCTCCGGAAATCAATCTTCTAACTTTGATTTCCTAGATGAATCCATTACTACCCTCTCTTTAGATGATATTGTTTACCAAATGACCTTATTCTTTGATGGTTCTAAATTTCAGTGTGGGGGTGGTGTAGGCGTTATCCTCATTCCTCTTGATGGTGAACCTATGCCACTATATTTCAAACTAGATTTTGATTGTACTAATAATATCACTGAATATGAAGCACTGATATTAGGTCTCTAAATTGCCATCGCCTTAGATGTTAAATAGATTAATATTTTTGGTGACTCTCAACTGGTGGTAAATCAAGTCAATGGTATATACCAGTGTCGTAATGAAATAATTCAAAAGTATAAACATCATGTAGACATAATTTTAACTACCTTTGACCATTATGAGCTTCAAACCACTCCACGTTCCACTAAAAAATTTGTGGGTATCGTGGCCTGCCTTGCTTCTCAGATTCCCACCTCGCCTTCTGACTTGAAAATATTTGTCACAGTACAAAGGCTGCAATCACCTTCCTATCTATTTTGAGACATCAACGTCATTAGAACCATTACACCTGACCCACGTGACCTTTGGTATAAGTAGTTTACAAACTACCTTTCCCTGTCAATTATACCTCCTAGCCTTACTCATAATGGGCAATGCTCCTTTCTCAATAGTGTCTCTCGTTATGTCATCATGGGTGGCCTTATTTATAAATGTGGCTTTGACGATATCCTCTTACGATGCCTTACAAGTTCTAAAATTCCCTACACCATCAAGGAGGTTCATGAAAAAAAATTTGGAGGTCATTTTAGTGGCTTGGTTGTCGCCAAATGCATCCTTCACCTAGGCTATTATTGGCCCACCCTCAACCGTGATTGTTGTGACTATGTTAAAATGTTGTGTGAAATTATAGCAACATGCTAATCTTCATCACACACCTATTCATGCCTTATAGGTCACACGAGATCTTTGGCCTTTCTCTCAATTGGGGTTTGATCTTGTCAGTGAGATCAATCCTCATTCTTCACAACGCCATAACTAGATTATTAATGCAACTGAATATTACACTAAATGGGAGAATCCATCCCCTCATCTCTACAAAATCCAAGAAATTTTTTCAATTCATCAACCATCACATTATTTTTCACTTTGGTGTCCCTCACCACCTCATCACTGATAACAAAAAACAATTCAAAAACAAAAACCCTACGGAAACTTTGTGACACCTTCAACATTCAACTTAGTTTTTCTTCACCTTACTACCCACAAAAAAATGGCCAAGCTAAATCAACCAAAAAAACCTTGAACAAAATTCTTATGAAGGTGGTTGACGATACGAGAAAGGATTGACACATGAACATTCCTTTTTCTTTATGGGATTACCGTAATAGTATTCGTACCTCAATTGTGGCCACACATTTTTCTCTAGTCTACAATATAGAGGTTGTCTTGCCTCTCAAAGTCCAGATTTTGTTTCTTTGTATTTCACTCAAAGATATGCTTAACAATGATGACTTTCTCCAAGACCATTTGGCACAACTTGAGTTATTAGACGAACATTGTCTTAATGCTCTTGATCATCTCCAAATCTATCAAAAAAATATCAAACATACCTATGACAAATGTGTCCATGAATGAACCTTCTAGGTAAATGACCTCATCCTAAAGGAAAATCAACGTATAACAAAAGAGGAGAAAAGTAAAAAGGGAAAAATTGTTCCTACTTGGCTTGGACCTTATATTGTTACTCATACCTATGGATCATGTGCTTATTGTTTGTCTTCACTCGAAGGTAAACCCAAACCTGAATCCCTCAATGCCTTGCATCTTAGACCATTCTACTATTGAATTAAGTCCTATATCACCTCTTTTCTATTAATTTTTCATCCCTTTAGCACCATTCACCTTCCATTTTACCTATTCTAAGGATCAATGACTAAACCAAGATCATGTGATTACCCGTCACATTTTCAGCCCTATCTTCAATATGAGTACCATGGCCCTACTCATGGCATGATTCTCATGGATACTTTTCATCTTTTTCAATATGGAATCCCATGGTCATTCATAACGTAAATTCTCTCTTCCATAGTTAGCCTTTATGTGCTAAGGTTTTTCCTTTAAACTAGTAGCCTATTTTTCTCTATAGTCTTGTCCATGACTTAAAAGTCCAAAAGAAAAGAAATTTCAAAAATAAAATGGGATTTAACTCCTTGAGTCAAAATTCTAGCAAAAATATGATTCCCTCAAAAAGGACATCTATTCTCTCTGATCTCGCTTCCATAACTAGACTTCTCCCTCGAAGGATGGCTATACAAAGCTAGCCATATTGTACTTAGTCTCTCATCAAAAGAGAACTATTCTTGCAAAATAAAATAAAATATTCAGAAGCTTACCACATCAATCAGCTTCACAAAGACCTCAAGGATATAATATACTCATCCCACATAGACTTCCCACATTGATCAGTCTATCAAAACAACAACAAAAAAAAGAAAATGATAACTTTTTTTCATGGACTTGCCTATTTTGATCTTAGGTCTCTTGCCAAGTAGGCATGTTGTCTTACACCAGGTGACACTAAACACCAACCATTTTCACCTCATTTCTTTTTCACCCTAATTTCCTATCTTCTCAAGGGACTTGCCATAAACATGACATTTTGTGATCATGTGACTTTCTTCACCCTTAGCATAGTCAATCATGAAACACTTTTAGGGTCTTATGTTCATAAGCCAATATTTGGTATGGTAGACTCGTTATGGTTCTTATCAATTAGGTGTCTCTTTTTTTTCACCTCTTACCTTTCACCTTATTCATTATTTATTGATTACCCTATATATTACTAGACCATCGATACCTATGTTTTAGGTAATCCCCTTTCACCTACATCAATCATGCCTAAAATGACCTGAACCTAACCCTACCTAAAATGACCTAAACCCAACCAAGCCTAAATGACCTAGACTCAATCATGCCTAAAACCTACCCACCCATTCCACTACCTCATCTTAGTTTTCCCTATCTTATGGGAGAACTACATCGTCTTGAGGCCCCATTTCACCGGGGCTATGTAGGCAGCACTCCAAGGACATGGGGCCCTGGGAGGTTAGCTCGACCACTCTTTTCCCTAACCAATTTCCCCCCCATGTTTTCAATTAACATTTCACCTTAGTTAGTTTATATTTTTCACAAAACTTAGAAATTAAACAATTAACAAACGTAAATACCTTCCATTTTCTTCATAACATCATATCACACATTCATTATTTCACAATTCCATGATATTTAATATTTTGAAAATCTACACCATCACATACATATACCTCATCATTTATTTCCCATGTTACCAATAACTTGGAAATTAAATCAAAACCAACAAACCTTAACCCCACCATGCCTAACTCACCTAGACTTAATCATGCCTATACCTGACTCAACCATGCCTAAATGACCTAAACTTAACCATGCCTATACCTAAATTAACCATGCCTAACTGACCTAAACTCAACCATGCATAACAAACCTCAAACTCCACCATGCCTATCCAACCTAAATCAATCATTCCTACCTCACCTAGACTCAATCATGCCTATACCTGAATTAATCATGCCTACCTAGCCTAAACTCAACCATGTCTATACCTGACTCAACCATGCCTAAAAAAACTTAACTCTATCATGACTAATTAACATAACTGAACCATGCCTACATGATCTTGACTCAAACATTCCTAATTTACCTATTTTCCATCAAATACACAATAAAAAAATCATCCATAATATCAAAATCATCATCTATAACAATGAAAGTCTGTGTATCAATACAAATGTACACCAATACAAATACATACAAGTATCTAAAATATCTCATATGCATCCTCACCATCTTTGGCACACAGGCTAGTATAAGATCAAAATATCAAAACTCTCATGTACATCCTCACTATCATTGGCACGTACGCCAATATATAACAAAAAAAAGATGACTAACCAATCATATCAAATGACTAGTCCTCACTCCATCTAATATTCATTCATGTCTCATCTATCTCCTCCTCCTCACCTCCAGTCTAGCGACCTATCAGCATCTCTCCACCTAGCATGGGTGTCACTCTAATCTCTACCTAGCTCATATCTAGGTGTGGCCTCCATGAACTCATCACCTCACCCTAACCTTGTCTCTATGCTCACAGGCCCCTTGTACTCTCTAAACTATGAGTGCAAGATCTAGTCCTATCACTTACTACATGTTGTGCTATGTACTCATCATAGGATGGGAAATCAATCCCTAAGATTTTCAAATGGTCATGGTAATACTATGTCTCATTCAGGGAATCCCTAATGCTTGCCATCGACACCATCTCAGGTTGTGCCATGGTTATCACAACAACCTGTGAGCTCTATCCTGCTGGGACGGCCTCAGACCCTGTACTTGTGCTCCATGTCCTCCTCTCTGTAGTGTGGGACCCTGTCCCTGAGCCTGTGGTGGTGCATGCACTGTAACCTAGGCCTGTAGTGCCAACACCTGAGTGGCCAACTGGCCTAAAAAACCTACTACTATGCAACCTGTCCCCCATCTCCATACCCTATGAAATTCCCCAGTAAAACTATAAAAGAGCAACATTCCTCTGAAGGGAAGCCCCCTATAAAACTAATCTTGTAAGGGCAGCTCTCCCTAAGGTACTACCACTGATGGTGGCTAACTCTAGTTTCCCTGGCCTCAGGGATACTTCTTGTAGTTGTGCTACCCACCACTACTTATATCTATCAATGACCCCAACATCATCGATCCACCTATCCACTTCCTTCTCCTCCTTACCTGTAGTCACACTCAGTTGTGGTGGAGATATAGGGCTCTCCAGTTCATCTCTCCTATATTGAGGGAATGGTGGTGACACGTCCTGTAGTAACCCAAAACATTATCTAACCCTATCTATAGGTATCATCTCATGCTCACTTACATAGCTCCCCTGTATCCATATGAGCAACTATAAATCCTTTAAATCCTCCACCATGTCCATGTATGAGGGATAGCCAACATATGGCTTCAAAACAATATCCACACTAGAAATCCCTCCAAAACCCACCTGTAATATAAAAACATCATGCATGGTCCTAGCTAGCCTGTGTTGCCCACCAACTAGTACCCACCGTCTATAGCTGACTTTGACCAAGCCACCCTCAAACCAATAAAGTTAGGGAAAACCAACTGGACGTACACATACGATGTGCTCATATGCTCAGCAATGTAGAAGAAAAGTGTGACACAAACTAAACTGCCACAACTTCCCATAGGCCCACATCTCCCTATATAGTTGCATAAGGAATTCTGGTGCCAATGTAAAATAGATCCACTCCTCCACCATATCCTAGAGCACTCCCATCAATTCTCATGGGAATCTACCACCCTCAACATATGGTAAGGAAAAATAGTATACCCCCTCCATCATCAACAAAACCAACCTCGTCTCCTAAGGATGGGCTACATACATCTCTTCGTAGCTAAGGCTCATGCTATGGTACCTCAACTCGCCCATCGCCTCCCCAAACACACCCAATATAGGATCCATGAAGGCCTCTAAAGAAATATAATACACTCACTCACCAACAATCAGTAGCTTCAGGATCATGTATACATCCTCTAGGGTAACAATAATCTCAACCATCAAAAAATGGAAAGTGTTGGTCACTAAATCCCATCTATCGATGAGTGTGACCATAAAACTAGGATCTCACAATACACGCTTATAGCATTAGATCCTAATCAATCCAACATTAGTCATGTACTCCCACCCCTCTGTAGTCACACTTGAACGCATATCTACCAACAGTGGTAATCAGTCTTGCATACGTAGCTAGTCCCTATCCTGCATCCAACAAAACACAACATTGTTAAAACCTCACTACCTCTAATTACGTCTTAACCCCAACACTATACCCAGTCACACCAATCCTACTTACCCCATTTTCCTAATTCAAATCCCAACCTTCTACCCTTTATACTCATGTCTCATTACCTTCACATTATTTCACCTACACACCTATCCCATCTAGCCAACGACCATATTTTACCCTTACCAGTCTACAACCAATCATTACTTTCCCCTTTTTGAGCTCTTTTCCTTTAATACATAACCCTTCTTACCCATGTCCCTCTTTCACCCTAACTGGTGTCGGTCTCCTGGACCATCACCAGTTCTCCTTGACCAACATCGGTTCCAATTAACCAGTGTCGGTCACCTTAGTCTTGATTGATGTCACCTATAGATGATCAACATAGGCCAAACCTTTATCGATGTCGGTCTCTGTTGTGACTCCCAAAACTGAAACCCCCTCCTTTATTTCTTAAAAATTAACCAAAACCACATACAATCCTACTTAATCCCAACCACTTACACCCCACATTTCTTCCCCCCCTTCTTAGGCTATATTTAACCTCATTCCCCCAAATTTCATCTATTGTGTAACCCACATTTCAAAATTGACATACCCTCCCTCAATTTCTTCATTGTAAAACACAATTGGAGTAAATCACAAGCTAGAAAACGAATCCTACCTCATCTTGATGGCATCTACATGGTGATACATCTTTCTGCTACATTGGTGATCCACCCAACCCTTCTCTTACCTCTTCCATACTGAAATCTACCTCAAACCTCTCCACCAATCACATGTCTCCAACTATGCTAGTGGACCTATCTACTTAGCTCCTCTCAAAACTTAGTCACCTCCACCTCAGCCTCATCCAATACCTTGTCTTTTTCCTCCCCAAAAAATGCACAAGTCACTCAGCTCCATCATTTTCTCAAAGTCAACAACAACAATGATTTCGTAAAATAAGGTAATTTCTAATTTATAACCCTAACCCAACATGACCGACATCAGTCATACCAAACCGATGTCGGTTTCCTTATAACTGGCAATGGTCATCTGTCAATACCATTTCCTCAATGTTTTTCCTATTTTGACCTAACCTCATTACTGTCCCATAAATTTTGGCATTACCAAAATGTCATATACCCTACCCACAAGCCTCAACTACCCATACAATTCCTTAAATGCATTTAAGGATTTGTTATTTTACCTATACCTTGGCCTTACCTATGCCACAACCTATTTACCTAGACCTGGCCTAATTTTTATGACCATTGAACTTGTTTACTTGTTATACCTTATGATGTTATTACCTCTATTATTTTAGCCTAAGCATCATACCTTTCCTATTACTGTTTCGTTTATCCCAAATAAACCCGTGGTGTACAAGATCATACCTAAACGTTCCTGCACCTAACCTATGTTGTGTTTTTGAACCATATCCTATACCCTGGATACCTAAATCACTTCACCCTTGTTTGGATAAATGTATCAACCTTGGATGATGTAGAGTTTGAAATCTCTTCAACCTGGTACCGTGTTGCAATCTATATGTGTGTGTGTGTGTGTGTGTGTGTGTGTGTGTGTGTGTGTGTGTGTGTGTGTGTTTGTTCGATCTCCATTACCCATTACCCAATTTGACCCTGGCCCATTACCTATTACCCAATTTCACCATTACCATTTACCCAAAGTACCCCTACACTTCCTCACCTACCTTAACTTACACCAACTACACATTTATCAAACCACTCAGTGAATCCATCTAACACCTCATCACTTCCTGGTTTGAGGGGGATAACCTCCACTTACACTTGGGGTAACCCCGCTCTCACCCATACATGAGGAAATTTCTTCCTATTTTTGTTAGCCTCACTTATTAATACAAGCTACAAGACAAAAAGGGGCAAAATGTAGACACCAAAATTAGGTCATACTACCCTTATAACCCCATTAATTAAACTAACCATACCTTACCTATTCATATCCCATAGTGCACATGATTAATTGAATTAATTAAAATAATTAATTTAATTAACATCCTCACTTGACCACCTCACCCAGCCAACTCACCTAGCCACCTCACTCCATGACCCACTCAAACCCCATTAATGACCTAAGACTAAGTCTAAGCCTATCCTAACCAATTAGGACTTTGTCTAAACCTAGAATTAACTCCTATTAAAAAACTAAGAGTCTTAATCATTCTTCTGGGACCTATCACTTGAGACTCAGAAAAATATCGAAGACCACGCCAAAAATAGCAACAATTAGGCTATTTTTGGCCAACCTAGATATTCCCGCCTTAACCAACACCGGTTATACCTCAACCAATGTCGGTCCCCTAACCATCGTCGGTTAGGTTAAATACATTTCCAAAATCCTTTGTTGAGGTTTTCCATTCGATTCAGGATCTCATACGAATAGAGACATGGAGAACTTAGATTTTCTAACGCACTTAGGAAAAGGAAAACACACGGGAACACTACCAACAACCATTGACATCCAACATCTTCTTCACAATCATGAATTCACACAGAGAAGTATAGAGGTTCAAACTACCATGGCACGAACAAAAATTCTCTTCTCTATGGATCTCCGCCATCACCTTCCTCGTCACCTACACTCTACAGACCCATTCTTCAGTAAGTACATAATATCTCTTCATTTATCTCTATTTCTTTCAGTAAGATTTATCATTTATCTCAGTAATTTATCTTTCTTCACATCTGTATAAACCCTTCCTCCCACCAACTTATCACCCTACCATACCTAGACCTTCCACATGTCTTTCCCCTATCCTAATCATCCCTGAACCTTTTAGACCATTCCACATCCTCACTGCCACCATTTTTAGTCTCCGTGAAATTGCAAAGAGTCTGAAAGACCATTTATAGGAAGTTTCTAATAATTTCCCCTACCGACATCGGTATCCAACTGATGTCGATCATCTTTCCAAACTGGCATCGGTCACAAATCCAACATTGGTTACTATGTCTGACAACATACCTCATACCAACGAGGTCATACCCATTCCCTAACAATCCAGAATCACTCCTAATATTTACCAGATCCGACTCAGACCCTATACTTGACCTGCAACCCAATACCAGTCCATCATCTGACCTGTTTTGACCTCAATCACCTTTTATCTGACCTTCCTTATTTATTTTTTATGAGATACCTAAATCATTTCAATTCCAATAAGATTGTTATTTCTTGTTTATTTTGGATAGCATTAATATTTTTATATAAAAGTGGATTGATAGCTTGTTCAGGGAGTATAACAAATCCTAGATCTAGCTTCTACTAGGCAGTCCACTTGTTATTTTATTTAACTCTATCTAGTGGTATTATTTTGTATTTTACAAGCAGTTCCTTCTAGCCAAAAGGGAGCTCTCGCAATCAGCATTGGACCAGGAAATCAGAACATGCACACACCTTTCAACCAACAAAAAAAATAGGTATTCCTCCTTGGCCTATCACCCTCTATCTATTTCATTAATTCATTAAGAATCCAGTGAAACACGTAGCTATAAAATTAGACTCAGAATTTAGAATCTTAATAACAATATAAACTTACTCATGAAAATAACTTGGAACACATGGAATAAAAAATCTTTTGAGACCTAAAATATCAGACACCTAGCAGATCAAAAAATCATGGAGAGGTCACTTCACATAACTTACCACACTTGAAGTGTTCCAAACACCTAGCTCCTTCAACTTGTGATTCACAAGGAATTGAATAACCGATAGACACATATGGTGTTCTTTTTATATTTCTTCAAAAAAAAAAAACGTACTTCCTTGACTTTACCTGGGATTGTTGACATTTTTTTCTATCTTTATTTCATTACGACCTTCTTTGAAAAACATCACTTGGTCATCCTTCATTCTAAACACCTCTGAATTTGTAGTATATTTTTTAGTTTTACCTCCATGATTATATCCTTTTACTATTCCTTTAGAATCATAATTTTCAGTGAACATTTTATTGTTTTGGCATAGTCTTACTATATGACCTTATTTTTGACATTGAAGCAAACAAAACCCTTCTTTATTCTTGGCTCATAAACACTTAGATTCTATCCTTTAACACCCTTGACTATTGTTATTTTCCTCCTTTGCATTCAAGTGTTGATATGTGATTTTCCCTATGAGGATATGTTCTCTTGATTATGGAAAATCATGCTTGATATGGTTAAATATTTTTTGCTCTTTAGATCTTTTGATTGAACTGGAATGTTTCTTGGATTCATTTTTCACTTCTTATAGATGTGTGCATTTTGATTTAAGGAAAATTGTAAACTTATCTGTTTATATGACTCACCCTTGGATCAATTTCAGTGATCCAAGGAATTTTTCAAATCTATTCGGGATGAACAACTGATGAATTGGCATTCCATGAACTAAGAGCATATGGACTGAACTTAGTAGATGTAAGCTCTTTAATTCTCTTTTTGTGTGAAAATATTTCCATTCAGGGGAAAGTTTCATTGGATCTTTGGAAATCGGCCCTGGCAGGTCATTACTGGTGTAATTGGGATTTCAACCTATCCATGGCATTGGAGAAAACTAGAATCCTAAGCTAGGTGAAAGTATCTCCTACCTAAGCTATGATTACTTGATGTAATTCTTATTCTAACCTAAACTCGGTACTAGGGAGTTGGAAGGGGTTGCTAAGTAATAAAACTGGAACCTAATACTACAAGGATATATGATGATCTAACTTAGTGCTTTAAACTATGGCATTTTTTGTTACTTACCTATGTGGAATTATCTAACCTAATTGTTAAGGACCTATGTTAAGGGTTAGTGGTTATTGTTATATCCTACGGTATAAACTTTAAGTTACCTAAGATATAACCTAATCCAGTTATCTATCCTAAGTTATTGGCATGAAAGGGAAACTAAGGGTCACAAGTGTTGGGCGACGGTTCCTAGGGAATTTAAGATGCTGATAAGGATGGAAGGACTGGTGGTACTACCAACTTTGGCAGGGGAAAATTAGGTTGGTGGAAGCCTAGGTGGTAGTGTCACTAAAATTTGAAATGCTTGTTAAATGTAACTTGGTAATAGCTAGACTTAGCAGGCGGTGGCAAATAGGATTGAGCGGGAGATTTGGGATTAATGAAATTAATTGCATTTGGTTTTGGAGATTGAAATGATTTGGTAGGCATGCCAGCGGATTTTGCAAGGGTTGTTTCATTGTGCATGGTCTCTGATTTTCACTCTGCATGAACTTTGGTTTTTCGAACCAGCAGATTAAACTGCGCTTCATGACTATTTTTTAGATTTCCAATCTATTTTCGTTTCATGGAATTTATAAAAGGCATTGTGGAAGAAGCATATGGTTATTGGATCTTTCATGGAGAAGAGGAGAATAAATGATTTTAGCTCATGGTCTTCTTTGATTTTCCAATGACACTATCAGGCATGATAGGCTCTGACTGTTAAAATATTTTTCTCACTTCTAAATGATTTCATTGAAACAACTTTGCTCTATTAGTTTAGAACATTGCATGTTGCCTAGTTATTTGTTATTAGGTTTATAAATCTTGTTCTTCTTGGTTTGAAATCATTTACAAAGAATAATCTTGATTGGACTTTTTGTTGTGTTAGAATTAGCACATAGAAATCTATGCAAAAAGGGAACTCTATAATTTGCTTAGCATAATGTGATCTGGTAACTATTGGTACTGGTTTTCTTGTTTAAAACATATATTGTTGTTTATTGTTGAGTTTTCTTGGAACAATTGTGGGTTCCTCTGTTTTTGTTGAAACGAATGTTAAAACTGGATAGACCCATGTTTTTGTTTAAGGAACCTTACCTGCAACTGGAGTTTAGTTGATACTTGTTGTCTTATGAGCTCTGTTGATTGGGTTTTGAGATTCTATGATTTTGTGACTTGTTTCTTAGTTTTAATAATTGGGATGTGTTGTAGATGGGTTGTTCTTGTTTTCCAACTTGTTAAAACTTTGTTTGTTGTGTGTTATACACAAGAAAAATTGGGCCTGTAGTGAAACCATATTTGGTGGGAGGAAATGTTTTATGTGACCCTATAAGTTTTAAAGGGAGTTCTTAATGAAAACAGTTTGATAGTTATGGAGTATAGAGTAAACTCTCTGTTTTTAATCTTTCAATTCATCCTTGTTGTTAACTAAGGGTTGAAAGATGATTATGTAAACTTTTCTTTAACTAAGGAAGTTTTTAATGTTTACTCACTACTCCATTCTTGTTCTTCGATGTAGAAGTTTCTATTAGTTCAATGTGGGTAATATATATTGAAAGGCTATTCAAAGAACTTGTTTCATATTGATTGTAATGATGACTAGGAATGGTGTCGGCCCAACTGAGAAATCATCTGGTTTTCTTTGTATAATTGTTAATTGTTAAAGGATTTAACTACCCGTACTGGGTGCATTCGGTTGAATGTTTAAATTGATGAGAACACGTGCTGAACAAGATGCTCGGGTTATAATTCGAGCCTGGAACACAAAGGAATTAGTTGAAAATATTGCAAGATATTCATTTGAATATAGCCTATTTTGAATAAAATTCGGTAAACTTTGAACTCAAAATGAGATAGTTTCATGTTTGGATAATTGCATGTGTATGAAGGAAACTAGAAATGAAAGTCTACAAATTGTTTGGTAAACGTTTAATGTTGACTTTAGATTGTTTAGTAGTTACCATTATTCGTCGCATGCTAAAGGATTAGTTGAATGTATTTGGGATGAAATTGGAAATGATAGTTTTGCCTAAATTTCCAGGTAACTGTGAAAGGTTTGACTTGAAATCATTTCGTAGTTTCTAATCCTATTAGGAATTCAATATTTTACTTTAGGAGTGACAAGTTGAGAAGTAAGTATTTAATTCTATCTTGACTAAACACCTGGGAAAATTCTGAGTATTATTTCTTACTTAGGTTATGATTCTTGATTGAGTTTTTTGAATTAATAAAGAGTTTATATGGAATTATTATAACTCTTATGGTTGTGTATAGCCTTCACTATTTTAATGAATGAATGGAAGGGAATACTTGTTTGATTGGGAGATTTAGTTTTTGAACAGGGTTATAAGTTTCTCCTTTTTGCTTTAAAAGTGTTTGGATATCTTCCTTGGAGCTCTTTTATTCATTTGTAAAATTGTTATTGGTTTGAAAAAGGAACTATTATTAATGATAGTAAAATAGATTATTGCTGTGGTAGGTACACTGCTGCTTTGCTTCTTTTACAAACAATTGGAATGAATTCATCTGTAATGACTTACGATGGAATGTTCTTATGATAAAGTTGAACAATTTTGGTTAGCCTTCTTTTACTTATTCTTAATTGTAATAGAAAAGAAGGTGAATGATGACTAGCTGTTGAATGGGGAATACAAACTAGGGAATGGGTGATATTCTCTTTCTCCTTATTGGGTATTCTTATTTTATCCTATTGCGATGAACATCTTAATTAATGTTGGATGAATCATCCTAATTTAGATCATGATGTTAGAAACCTTTTTATCCTATGATAAATAACTTAGTATTCTATCCTATTGTGGTGAAGTTGGAATATAAGGTGATAGTATGATCTATTGTTTTTAAAGGGAATCAATGGAATAAATATCATGTTAAAATGTTAGGATTGATAATATTTAACATATTCCACTCTTCCCCTTTTGAAGTGATTTAGGATTTTATTTCTCTTCTTAACTGATTGTAATTACTTACACCTATTGTATGATATACTAACTGATCCTTAAAGTAGGGTTGTTTTATGGAAACAATTATTTGAGTGCATCTCATTTTAAGGTTTAGTGCTTATCATGCCCAGTTCATAGAACTAAATCATACTAGTAATTATTGCAGATGGACAACGTAAGTGATAAGAGAAGGCACAAACTTATATGATGCATTGGCTGTTCTAAATCTGATTCTTTTAAAGAAACATGATTGACATAGATTTTACTGGAAAAGAAAAGTTATATTCTTTTGAGGAAAGGCTATTGTTATGTTGTGTGTCTAAGATGCATAGATTTTGTAAATGTATAAGTTTGACTATGAATTGAAAGTTGAAAATTTTCTAGCATTGGTTGTATAAATTCTCTTGTACCTTTGTTGGTAGGATGGTATCTTGTCTTGAGGATATTCTACTTATTATCTAAATTATTGGATGTGAATTTCAATTAAAAAAATTGTAAAAGGGACTTAGAGGAATTCCCTAAGTAAGCTATAATTAAATAAGGGGCAGAATGCAACATTCTTATCTAAGTATTTCATTATATCATGTGATGCGAAGTAAAACTATAATGAAAATTGTTGATATTATAAAGGACATAAATGGGGTGTGCTATACCCTAGCATTTTACTATTGGAGGAAGACTCTTCCTCTCTAACAAAGATATACTTAAAAGAGGAAGATATGATTGCAAAACATTAAGACCTAATTGTAATAAGTCTGATAAGTTTCAGGCTATTAGGTTGTTACAACTCCTTAAGTGGTTAAATCATTTTATAAGAAAGGAACTTGTGTGGTTGCTGTCCTATTTTTGGATAACGGGATATTATGCCAAAACTAAACAATATAGAGGCAACCTTTAGTTAATTAAGTTCTTAGGATTAAATAAATCCAAATCTTAATAAGGAATTAAAGAGAGTTGGACTAGGGGTTAGATGGGCTGCTAAAACATGTCACCTATTAACCCAATTTAACTTAATATAAGTAAACTCTTGGAGGTATGTACATCCTAATGAGGCTATTCTATAGGATGTTGGCACACGTCAACTACAGGGTTGTACCTTTGAGAAGATTAGGATCTTCTCGAGGATACAATAGTACAGTTAACATGTGGCAACACCCTTATGCATTGATCTTCAGGATCTACACTCCTTTAAACTTGAACAAGTTTTCCTTCTAGGTTTGGATAGTAACATAGATAGGATATGAAGTTTCCCTCTAGGACTCAGGGTACATTGGCACACGGGGTTAACCTAGGTTGACCCAGTATGCCAATTTATCCTAAGTATTTGTGAGTCTCTTCATACAACGACCTATGTTGTTACCCTAAAATAGAGTAAACCTTGGGCAAGGGGACTAAAAAAATTCAGTATAAGACATTCTACATAACAATGGAGTGGGGTAAAGGACGTATTCTAGATTGACGAGTATGCCGTCAAGAAATAATATATACAAACAGTATGTTAGAAATATTTGGCCAAAGTATCGCAAGATGATGATTACGTTGTCCTATGTCACCTAGGCTAATGATCATGATGCCAATGAATATTGGTAACAAATATTCAGTTAGGTTTCTTAGACATATCACTCAATACCCAGAGTAGGGCAAGAAAACCAAGTATGCATAGTATTCATGTGAATACTCAAAAACTCAATGTTATGCATGAATAGATCGATAGTTCATTGAGTCATGAAATGAATAGATCGGTTGCTCACCAAGTCATTACAGCTGCATATGGTTATCTGTTATAAGAATGGTTGTTATTAAATGTGAGTTCTAAAATTCTGCATTTAGAATAGAAAACATAAATCATACAAAAAAAAAATTTCTTGTTTCTAAAGTCTTAAAATGGGATTGTTACATATCCACAATATCTCACCTTATTTCCAAACTCACAACATGAAAAACATTCACATTTAAAGAGTACCACACCGTTCCTAGGAGACTTTCTCTTGCAATATATATCTCTATAACCAAAATCATGAAAATAGAAAAATATCCATTGAAGGAAGTACCATACCTTATAACATTAGGTTATCTTACTGAGTTATAATTTCTCAAATCATTCTTCTTGGTCACCTTCTCATCAAATTTAGAGCTTGGAATAAATTCACCATCACTTTCCTTTTTCTTTACGTTGAACCCTAGGCCAATATTTTCATTTGTGCCTCTTTGAAGTTCTAAAATATCATCAGGGACTTTAGATATCTTATCTAACTTTCCATACATCTTCAACCTATTTAAAACATCTTATAAATCACATTCTAGGATTTTCAACCTTTCTTCATATAGGAACAAGTTCTTCTTTATCTATTAATATTTTAGTCACACACTCCACTTGAGATTCTAAACCCTTGATAGTTTTACCATGCTCTATTTCCATCCACTTGATCTGATCTTACAAGATATGAATCACATACTAAGAAATTGCATTCTTCACTTTTTATGTAGCCTCAATATCATAAGGGTTACCCATTTCTTATGCTTCTAGGATATCCTTCAATTTGTTAAACTTTCTTCTTGAGGAACTTCTTTTAAAATAATTGTTGGAAGAAAAATGGACTAGGGGGGTGAATCAGTCCTAAAATTATTTTTACTTCATTTACCAAACCATACATTCATCAATTAAGTTTTCCATAGATTATTCACAACCATGTGTGTTTATTAAGATATTCAACATTCAAACACAACAACATAAAGCAACATGCACAACACATAACACCATATGTAAGTGGGAAACCCTCATGGGGAAGACAAACCACTGAAACTTTTCTTATATTACATAAAGAAAATAAGTTTAGTGAAGTGCCAACTTCAGAAGGAGCACCAACCCCTAGTGTAGTAGAGAATCAACCCTACAAGGAGTACCAACCCCTAATTTAGTGAATAACCCACTCCACAAGGAGGATAAAACCCCATAAGATTATCAATAGCCAATTAATCCATATGAATATGATGATATCTAAATAATTTTCTACCACAACTCATGGAGATCTCTAACTCAAGTCACAAACCTTTCTTCAGACCCTCATTCCTTCAACTTACTATATCTTCATCTTCTTTGACTTATATTGGATATAAAACCTTACACACATTATCTAAGTAAATTTAACAGCTTGTAATATGTTTCTTCATCCTTCAAATCATGACCTCATACCTGTAATATACTTCTACTTGGGTTTCACTTTTCACCCATGCAAGACTAGTTCAAAAATGATCTCAAAACTTTACATTTATATGCATTTCATTTAACCAACACAAAGGAGGTCAGTCCTATACCTTTGGTTCAAAAAATAGATCATAAAAACATCCCAATAAATTCATTACAATGTTCACATATGACCCATATAGGTCATCCATGCCTCGTTCTATCTTTTTTTCTTAATTTTAATTGTGTACCAATGTGCTTTGCCACATATTTCTCAAGTGCTACAACTAACAATAAAAAAACCAAAAAATTACATACATGAAATGAAATTATCAATGCTCCAATATTATTACCCACCTTGATATGTCATCAGTAAAAATATTTGACCATTAAACACATGCTTTCAACACTACCAAATAATCAAAAACATAGAATAAGACTATTCACAGTTTTGTTTGCAAACAAAATTTTTCCCTTCCTTAATCTTGGAGATCCTCTCTCATTTCTCATTCAAATGAATTGAATATAATTATTTACAAAATGACATATATACCTTCTAAGATATTTTTAACATAATAGAGTCCTCTTAAAACCCTTAGTCTCATGATTAGTTCTTAGCACAACACTAAGGTTTTGGTTAGAACTCCAAGGCTTGAACTCCTAACACACATTTATGACTCGTATCCCTATATAGGTATTTTTCACACACTTTAAACTCCATAAATGACTCATAGAGTGCATTACAACTCCAATAAATCCAAAATGGCCTCCAAAATTCAAATTTGTAGTTTTTGGGGGAAATTACACATTTTGAATTTATGAAGGACTAGATACAACCTCACACACCTAGATGACCCTAAATGACCTCTTGATCCCACCAACACACTAAAAAATAAATTTTGGAGGTTACAAACCATATTTACATGATGTGAGTTACGCTTCCACATCACATGTGTACATGATGACATCATTGGCACAACGCCAAATTAAAACAAGGAGTGTTATTTCGACCCCATGGTTTGTACGTAACCAAATTTGGCCATATAATATATGATTTCACATGGTAATGGGAAAAAAATTCTAATGATAATATTTAGAAAAAATTAAAATGTTTCCTTTAATGATTATTTCTCATACCTCCATTTTTTCCTAGGAAGGCATGCCAGTGAGCTAAGTTGTTGGATGAGTTTGGAAAAAATGTCAAATAAAAATTATACTGGGTCATGAAGGGGGTCCAATATGATTCAATTTGAATTTTATTAGGATCCCAAATCTACTCAAGGTGCTTGAAACATTCATTACTAATTCCTTGTCCAAAAAGGACACCATGCTTCAATGTTTGAAAGATTCATCTTGTTATGATCCCAAAACTTTGTCTTGCCTATTCCATCATATAGTAGACTCAATAATATTTATGATAATTAGGATTTTATCTCCCAACACTACCCATGGTTCATAAAACCTTTTCCATAATTTTGATGTTCAATAATGCAAACACACTCCTTTTCCCCAAAAATCTCATGGATAGAAAGCTCTCCCAAGACCACTCGAAAGCCCAAAAAATATCATATAAGTCATACTATCACTAAAAAACTTGGATAAATTTCCATTGAATACAATATAAGATCCTAAAACACTCCTAGGTTCCTAAAACCTTCCCTAGAACTTGAGTTTTGAAAATGAGCAATTTGGAAATTTTAGCAATTTTAACCAATTTGACAAAAAAGGGGAAATTTTTTTAATAGGTATCTAGTAAAATGTGGGGACATTTTACAAACCAATAATATGAGAGATATTTTTTTATTATATTGCATGTATGTATTTATGTGATATTGATGTATTCTTATTTTTTTATTCCATTATCTTATTTGTGCAAAAAAATATGAAAACTTATGGTTAAGAAAAATGAAAGAATAAAATATTTAAAATGATGATGATAAATTAGGTAATATATGTAAGATAAAGGTTATATTCATGGGATGAGTAACAATTAGAGGGATATCCCAAGAGATAAAAGGTAAACCCAAGAGGGGTTTGGTAGATAAGTTTCTAAAGTATATAAGTTAGGAAGAAGTGGTTGTATAAACTAAAACACAAAGTAGAAACACAAGAAGGAGAGATAAAATAAAATGGGAATGATAAAACCAAGAGGGAGAGACAAGTAAAAGTGAGAAAAATAAAAATTTAGGTATGAAATGTAGTCATTTTTACTCCTATCACAAAAGAAAGTTAGGCACTCACTTGAGGCACGCACGGGTACCAAGTTTCTCTTTTATGTGAGTTTAGTGGGAAATATAATCTATGTTTGTGTAAGAGATTTCAGAAGGGAATTTAGAACATAAAAGAATTGTAGGGCTCGGAATGGCCTCTAGATCCTTGCAGTCATTTTAGATAAAGTACTTAGCAGAATCCATAACATGTATTATGACAGAAAGAAATATACAAGCATCCATACTTAGCATGAAAGGAAAGAGAACTCATAAGAGAGAAGTATGCATCAGAATCATTGATATTCATGTATATATTATAATAGGAAACCTTATTACATCCATGGAACCATTATAGAGGGTTGCAGAGAAGCAAAACATAGTCATGCATTGTACTGGACTTAATGTAACTAAGCTGCCAAAAATAAAATTTACAACCCCCAAGCCTATTGCATCCTCTCCCCGAATATAACAATTCATTGACATAGTCCTCGCAGTATTTTTTCAAAGATCCATTCACTCTCTATGGATTTGTTTTTGTGTCTGTAGGCAATTTTATTTATAGCTTGTTTGGATTGCCAACTCACCCTCCAGCACTCTCAGATCCAGTGCGAAGTGTCTGAATGTGGTCCTCCATGCAAGCATGCTTCTCCAGGCCTGAGCTTTCCACTTTATCCCATGATGTTATTCTAGAAGATTCTATCGTAGGCACGCTCCTTCCCGGGCCATCTTGTCACTAGGATGGCATCTTATCCATGCGTAAACAAGTCATGCTTTTCACGTGTTTCACTTCAGATGTCCAAAATGACTAAGTCCCGATCCCTTCGTGCGTCACACGTGCTACAAGCTTCCTTAAACCCTTCTCTTGTGTGATTTTACCTTGAATTCTAGTCCATAACTGGGATCTTGCGCACCTACACACCTTCATACTTGGTCAATATTCCAGGGGTCCAACATCACCCCACACTACGCCTGTTCTCCATCCACAGAAATAATCCACTTAACCAAGATGTATGCTGCCTTAAGGAACCAAGGTGTAGTCTTACATTTTGTAAAAGAATAAAGGAATGAAAGAATTGAGGAAGAAGGAAGAATGGGGGGGAATTAACTCAACAACCTGGTAAAATCCTTCTGCAAGTCTAACTCTAGCTTGTTCCATATGTCGACCTCGCTTTGTGCCTTCTGACAGAGGTCACCGATCAGGATGCTCAGCTCGTCAAAACTTAGGCCAATTCCTTGGGCACCCAAAGTGTCAATGATCTTCTCCATCTCCTTTCCCAGGTATTTGAGCATGTCCATCCTCCTGGTAATTTGAGGGTATAGTTATTTCATCTAGGACTTGATCGAACCCCTTAATGTTTCAATTGCCTCATATTTGCTTTCCACTTCGGCAAGAACCTTGTCCCTCTCTGCCCTGTTTCCTTTATTCTTTTCTTGGAACTCCTTCAACTCTACTTCAAGTGTGGTGACCAAGGTGCTTGCTACCTTATCCATGTCTGTGCAAGTATCATATGTGGCCTCAGCAGATTGGGCAATGAATTTAACCTTTGCAAGAACCTTGCTATACTCAGCAATGAGTGCTACCACCCTCAACCTGTACTCTTCCTTTACGTGTGTGACCACTTCCTCTACAGACTTTAGGGCAAAATATCATCTCTCCATGGTGAGGACACACATTATATCTTCTAAGCATTCCAGAATGGATGCGTACTTCTGTGCGGGTGGCACTAGGTCTAGGTGTTTCAAAAGGATGGTGCTCTTGATAGACTCCACCTTCTTGTATAATTCTTGCACCTTTGTCTTCTCATCCTTTAACTTGTGCCTTAGCTTTGTGCTGATCAGTTATTCCTATTTCAAGCTCTTGACCTTCTCCACCAGCTCCTCTTCTTTCTTCCCTAGATTTTCATCTAGCACTCTTATTCTATCATTACACGCAAAGAGCCTAGCCTCTTTCTCGACCACGAACTTGTTAAGTGCGTTACAAACCTTCTCTTCTAAGAGTTCTTAGGAATTTACCAAAGGATTAGATCCCTTAGACTCTGGTACTATTATGATTTCTCCTTGGCAGACTTTGAAGTCTGGTTTGTCAATGTGGGATTTAAACGCCCAAGAGAGCATCTTCTTCATTATGGGGTATGTGCCCTCCTTTTCAAATTATCCCATGGATAAAATCCTTTCTGTGGGTACAGTTCTTTGGAACCACACATGTAACACCTTCTTTGAATAATTAATATAGCCCATCACAAGTCTGTGTTCTGTATCAAGGGTCCTCCTACCCAAGCACGCGCCTTTGGGAAAACTTACCATTAGAGTGGGACCTCCTCCCATGTTGTCATGCTCCTTTTCAATGTTTTTCTCCTTACCTTCCTTCAACACTATGTCAACACTGCACTCCAACTCTTGGTCTACTAAGGCCTCGAGCATTTTCTTTGCCTCTCTCTCCGCTACCTCAGTGATCTGCTCCTTTTTGAAGCTTATGGCTTCCTACTTTTCCATGCCAATCTCCTCACTCTTTCCCATGTCTTGGGTGCCTTCCTCATCTTGGGTACTCTTGCGCCACATGAATATGAACTCCTATTTCTCCTCCCCACTCTCTTCTCCTGACTCGTACACACTAAAAACATGTGGCTCCTAGTCTCTTTCAGGCTCATCCTCCTTGCAGTCATCTTCTTCACTCTCATCTTCCCTTCTACCCATGTACTTCTCCAATCTGTCAGTATCCTTTGAGTATCTTCCTCTTCCATCCTCTACTTTTTCCTAAGAGGTGGCTCCTTGACAGGGGATTTTTCCTCTTCCTCTTCCTCTAGTGACTTTTCCTTTGGTGAGGGGTTACCTAGGTGCCTCCACTTCTGGTGTCTTTTCCTTCACTAGGGACTTCTTTCTCTACATGTAAGTACTAGACTTGGCACTTGTTATTTGAATGCTCACTATCTGAGCAGTCTGCACTCTTAGTGATTTTTCTTCTTCTCTTCCCCTCTTCTTGGGCACAGACTTCTTCCTAGCCATGGGATTGTCAGGTATGTAGACATCATTCTCTAGGTATTCACCCTTCTCAAACTTGGTTCTTATATGGAGGTATACGCATGCCGTGGATCCTCCTGTAATGGGTAGTGTCATCGGCCTTGCCATCTGGACCTTATGCAAAATGTACCTTTCCATGTACACATTCTTGCCGCTGGGGTAGTTCAACCTTTTTTGCATATCTCTATGCTACCGGTCCAGACTACCTAGTTCTAGCTTTATCTTCTTGGATTCCTTAAATCTATTTACTCTCGCTTGGAAGTATTGAGCTGTGAAAGTGAAGGGAAGATTTCACCATGGGCTCCATGATTCATCTATCAGCCTAAACCTGCCTAGGCAGAAATGTTGATATACTATGAATTCAGCTTCCCCCTCAGTGGCTATTAGAAGTTTTTCGAGGATCCTCCACTCTACCTCGAACGTGTTCCTTAGGAATGTATACAACTTATCCAGTCACGCCTTGTGGGGTGCTATCATTGTGTCGTAGGAATACTTCTCAAATATCTTCACGGGTGAAGGATCCTTGGTAGGGTACTCCCATATAAATTTTTCTAGTGCGTCAGACATTCCAATATCTGAAAACATGATGGTTAGGAGGACATTGTCAAAGAGGATTCTATCCCCCTCCTTTGCACAACTAATAATCTCCTTCGTGATGTATGTAGACAAGTTATATATGGTGTCCTCTATAATTTTCCTGTAGACATTTAACCAAGGCTTATTGACCTGGGTCCATCTCTCCTGGCCATTTAGCTTTGTTACTAGATGCACATCCATTTTCATCACTGGGTCTTTGATGTCAGAGATGTCATAGTACCTTGACCCCTTCTTATAGGCATATTTATTGATGGTTTCCTGAATTGCCTCCTTGTCGTTCAATTCATCCTCCAAGTTGTTTCCTTCACATATGAGGCATGTGAACTGAGAGATGAGTTGGGGAGTAATGTGCATCTTGCGCCCTACAAAATGGAAGTAATCTTCATGTACTTGCGACATTAGCCATTGGTATAGGCATTCTGGTTTTCCAAAATAGGGTAACTCATAGGGTTGCAACGACCCTACCCTCTCCAATTTGACCTTAACATCATTATTATAGATGGGAAAGCCCTCTGGTGTCCATTTTTTCATAGGGCACACTAACTCTAGTGCCATTTAATTCTCAATCATGGTCATTCGGTGGTTATAGTCACTTATAGGTACATTCCTCAGGTGGGACTCCCACTCCTTACCCATCCCTTTGACACTTTCAGATACTGATCTTGATACTGTTGATCTTATTATGGACACTATTATGTTTTGTTTTAGTATGATGGTTAGATGTTAGGTCATGGATTATTATTGATCTAGATTCAGTTATTATGCATGATGGTTATTAGAGACATTTTTATATGTGGATGATGATATACTGTTTGACATGGACATATTATAGATGTTGATTTAGACATATGACATTGGATATGTGGAGTAGACCTAGTATGGTAGATTATTGATGATGATATAGTTGATTAATTAATTGAAAATGATAGTGTTGATTTCTTGATGTTGTTGTGATTCACATGTTTAGATGATCTTGAAATGTTGTTTATATCATTTTGGATGTTCTGATATGGCCACGAGGCCAAATGAGGTATTTGACATTTTACAGGTTAAAATATCACAACAATGTTGGGGGACTGGAGACTAACCATATTGAAATTCTGGGTGAATTCAACAAGGTCACCATGGCAACTGTTGTGTGTGTGTGTGTGTGTGTTTTGCTAGGGATTCCCATGGGGGATTTCCATTATATGTGACCATGGGTTTGTGTAATTTATTAATGTGGTTTCTTTATTAATGTTGCATGTGTTTATTTTGTGATGTGTTACCCCCCTTTTCTTTAGCATGATATGTTGTGTTAATGTTGTAAATAATCATGTGTTAAAATAAATAAATCAATATGTCATAAGAATGTAATTAATGAAGTTGTTGATCTTAAATGTAATATTGTAAGGGTGTGTAAGAAATGTTGTAAGAAATGTGTAAGAAGGTGTAAGAGATATGTAAGAGAATGTAAGATAGATTTTGGAGTGAAAGACACTTCATCCTCTTTGGAATTCGAATTTGTCCTTGGAGGCTAAATTTGGAGGCTTGTGGGACAAGTTAAGCTTGTCCCACACCTCTTAAAATTATTCACCAACCATACCTATGGTTTGGAGGTTAAATTTAGGCCTTTTAAATGCATTTTGAAATGACTAATTGTAAGTTTTAATTGCACTTCTCTTACATGTTTTTAATTCAGTCCTTTTGGGGTATGGGTTATTTTGGAGTGTGTAAGTTAATTTGTCATTTTTATTTATTATGTTTAGGTGCATGATGTTGACTTTCCTCTTGGGGTTGAGGAAGAATGATGTGGCATCCCACATGGATCCACATCATCCTCTTCTCTTCCCTCTCCTTTAAATTCAAAACTCCTTGCTTGTTTGTGGTTGTTGAAACTTTGTTTATTCCTCTTGGGGGCGCATTTTTTCTTGCTGTTTTGGGAGCTTGTTATGGAAGGAGTTGGAGCCTTTTTGCATGCTTGGACATTGCTGATTTTGGACTGTATTTGGATTTTGGGAAGCTTGTGATCTTGGAACAAACTCCAGTATGGAGAGGTAGGAACTTGAGCCTTTTAGAATGTTTTCTTTCTCTTGCATGCATGTATGAAATGGTGAATGTGTTATGTGTTCTTGGTTAGTTGGGTAGACTGCTTAGGACATGGTGTAGGAGAAGGATATGGAGATTTCAAATGGGGGGCATAAGGGAATGCCAAGGGCATCAATTTTATTGTGGAGGGAGTTTGGATTGGGATCCACCTTGGAAAATAAATAGCTTGCATTTCTTACTCTTGGGGGGGCATAAGGAGGGGTTGGGAGACATAAGGTTTATGGGATTTGATATGTTATATTGGTGGTATGATTTTAGGTGGATGCCCAATTCCAAATAGGGAGGTATAAGTATTTTCCCCATAGTTCCTTGCTCTTGTTGGCTTGCTTGATCAAGCCTAAGTTTTGTGTGAATGTTATCAAATGTAGTTGTGAACTGTTGTTTTTGCTTGGACTATGTTTCTTATTGAATTATGCATGTGAAAGAATGTTGCTTGTTTGTTGTGGAAGCCATTGTTTTCATGTGTTGATTCTCACCTCTTATTTCAATATGGTTGGGGCTCGGGGGCCAATGAGGAAGGATGGATTCTCCCTTCTCATTGGATGTCTTGGTTGGGTGGAGAGTGTTGCCTTTCCCCCTTCCTTGTTGTGATCAAAGATGAAAAGATGAAGAAACTAGCATGCTGTTATTTTGGAGTAGGAAGAATATACAGTTTGACAGTCCCTCCCTTTGATCAAGTTCTTTTGTAATCCTTCCCCACTTGAAGTGGATGAGTTGTATAATATTTATAATGTGAAACCATTTGTATTGATAATGGAAGATTGAAATTGGACTGTGAAATGTAAAGGAGATTCATTTTACTCTCTATTTTGGAAAGGAAATGTAAAAGATATAATATGCATTGTATTTTGTATTTTAGAAATCAAATGGAAAAGAAAATATTGTAAAGTGTATTGGAAAGGAATAAAGGATTGCATTAGTTTCAAAATTGCACTGTGTTTTGAATGTGATTTATTATTATTGAAGATTGAAACTACTATTTGAAAAAGAAGAATGCGTATGAAGTAAAAGACAGTGTTTCTCTCTCTTGAAATGAGTTGAATTTAGAAATAAGGTTTTGCATAATTTACTATTGAATGGTTGATTGAATTCAATTAAATGTATGAGAATAGCTTAGAAACTATATACACCCGTAAATGATAAAATTGATATACAGATTTAAAAGAAATAGATCACTGTCATAAACTTCATTCTGGCAATTCACTTTTAATAAAATGAACAGTTCAAACCTGAACTTAGTAATCAACTTAAAAATTTTATAAGTTAACATGCTAAGACATTAATGAACCCAATTTGACAAAGAAAACTCAAGAAAACAATATAACCATTGTAAACTCAAATCAAATTCTCTTCCTAGGTCATTTTTTTGTCTACTATTGGAAAAATTCAAACTTGAATAGATTGGGAAAATAAATCTTCCTAAAACACTCTAAACCCTCCCTAGACCAATCCTCTATGTCTGTTTGACATGTTGAGTGAAGGAGGAGATCTAATTTAACCAAATTGAGAAGTTGAAAACTGCCAGTTCACTAATTAAAACCCTGCAGATTGGTTTCTCAAAATTTACCACTTAAAATTCATAAATTTTTAAAATTTATGACTCCTGTGTAAAGAGGGCATCGAGATATTTCCGAAAAGTCCTCGTTTTCCCAAAACCGAGCTTTCTAGCTCAAGTTATGGCCATTTGAAGTTTTACTTCAATTTGGCATTCAAAAAGTAATAAAATTTAATCTAACTGTTAGAAAAATTTAAATTTTAACTTTGGAAAATTTTCCTTAAAAATTTGCACCCCCACCATCCCGCAACCAATTGGGACCTGGCCACATGGCACCTCAGTGGAAGGGCTGAACCCTTTTCTGAACTAAAACTTATCCTTTTTGAAAATTTTGACTTGGGAAAAAATTTCCTTTTCCCTCCGCCGGCCCGCAGCCAATCAGAGGGCACCACGTGTCCTCTGGGGGCTGAGGCAGAGGCACGGTTTGTTTTAACTCTTAACCCTTTTGAAAAAATTTGGAAAATTTTCATTTTGGCCCCGTCGGCCCGCAGCCAATGAGAAGGTGCCACGTGGCACCTTAGGGTGGCAGCGGGGAGGGCGGACCCCTTTTTCCTTTTGTTGTTTTGGCCTTTGGGAAAATTTCCCCTTTTGTCTCCGTGGCCCCGCAATCCCCACCTTGCTTGGAAAACTTCTTTTCATGGGCATGCAGACCGCGCATGAGTTTTTGGGCCTTGGAAACCCTCCTTTGGCTTATTGCCTTAAGATCTCCTGCCACCCCTTTCTCCCCTTGCTCAACTAGCGCATGACACATGGTGACCTCTTGGTGACGGAAGAGGCGTGGACCAATGCGGTCCCTTGTGAATATTGGCGGAAGAGACTTAAAGCCTCAACCCGCTCTGCCAGCCCATCGTTTCTCCTAACCAACTGGGTAGTGACACGTGTACTCTAGGGACCCATGGAGGCATAGAAGAATGGTTGAGTTTGTGCCACACATTGGTAAAATTTCCCTAAGCCACCCCGCAACCCTGCCAACCCATTCAAGGCACTTTCTCTGCCTCTTAACATGTGTCCCACCTAGGGAAAAATTTCTCTAGAAACTCCGCCCACTTATATCTTGAGTTCTACAAGGTGTTAGGAGGACTTCCTTATATCACCGGAAAAGTGAGAAAATTTCCTATCCATTGGGAATGGTTTAGGGAAAGTTTGGAATCCTTAAGTATTATAAAAATATAGTTGAATCTCTGAGCCTATTAGAGAGCAGGCATGGAGGTAAATTACTCCGTGAACCTAACTCAAACATATAACCCCAAAATTTGAACCTTGTGAACTTGAAATTATTAATGAAGGAAAACATAGGTTGTAGTAGTTTGGTCTTGTTCCAGAACCTGTTAGTGTAAGCTGATGTCTTATAACCTGGTTCTAGACACTTCAAATCAAAAAAAAATTAACCCATAATTTTCTAGTTAACCCTAGGTTGTTTCTTGGGTCTCAAGTGGTTTGTTAAAATGGGAACTACAGTTTTGGTATCAGAGTGATGGTTCAAAGGCTTGGACCATTGGGCACACTAGAAAACTTGAGACATGAAAACTTAAACCTAGTACACTTGTAACTCTAGAAAACAACTTAGCAAAAATTATATATTTTAGTAAACATGGAAGTTGTGTGGAACTTAGCAAAATGAACTAACTCTCGCTTTGGTCTGTGCAGGAGGCTCAGACAGAGCGAGAGGAACTTTCACAGGGACTTAGACTCACCACCACCACCACCACCACCAAATTAGGGTGTAGCAGCCATTCTACCTCAGATTCTACAGACCCTTCAGGATGTTAATGCCACTCTACATGGAGGCTTAGGAGGAGGACATGCAGCTAGTCATGATAGAGCTCCTTCTATTGAGGGTCAGGTATCTCCTTGACTCAGCGAGGAGCATAGAGGAGAGAACTCCCATGCAGAGTCAGTCAGAGTAGAGTCACCACCTAGGAGACAAGGTGACAGAGTTCCAGAGCGTAGAGAGAGGTCTTGGAGCCCTAGGCTTAGGGATGAGCATTCAGAGAGAGACTTAGAGGCCGACATAGACCACAGCAGCGGATCACATCAGGGAGATCTTGAAGCTTCAGCCCTCACATTACTTAGGTGACATGGGTGGATTTCAGGAAGAGGCCTAACTAGTGAGCTTGAGCGGTTGCTTCAAGATTTGTCCTTTTTCTAGCAACATGAAAGCTCGTGTTGTGATCCATCTACTGAGGGATGGAGTAGGAGTATGGTGGAGGATAGAGGAGAAGAAGCTCTATGTAGATTTAGAGACAATGACATGGGAGTTGTTCAAGGAGAGATTTAGGAGTAGGTATTTATCATGGAGGTTCATCCAGCAGAGGATTGATGAGTTCCATGACCTCCGACATGATTCTCTTTCTGTAGTAGAGTATGAGAGTAGGTTTTTGGATCTACTCCAGTATGTAGAGTATATGCAGGATGAGCAGGTGTGGATTCATAGGTTCATTCGGGGCCTAAATTTGGATATTAGAGGTGCAATGTGGATTCACTATCCACATAATTTAGTTGAGGCCATCGAGAAGGCCTATATTGTAGAGGAGACTCGGGGTAAAACCCAGCATGTTAGAGACCGAGTCAGAAGCTGCATTTAGTAGATGCAGGATGGTAGATCGAGAGGTTCAGTACCTCTTCCTCATGGTGGCTAGGGTATAGCATAGTCATCCTTTAGACCCTAGCAATAGTAGTAGCAGAATTCTTTTCCACCTTATAGACCTCTACAGAGAGCTGATGCATAGAGAGATCAAAGTATGGCACCTTCTCTTAGGGGTCCCATCAGGACACAGGGTGGACCTAGAGTTCAGTCAGTGGGAGCTCGCCAGTAGAGACCTCAATAGACCATATCTGGATCATCGATATCCACACCACAGTCTTTCAAGGCACCTACTAGAGGTGCTTCTCTTTGGAGAGGATCAGGTGGATGCTTTAGATGTGGAGTTGTAGGACATTTCTAGAGATATTTCCCTAAGAACCCTAATAAGGGTAAGGCACCGATCTCAGAGCCAATAGTTGGTGACATGGGACGTAGTCACAGGATTTATGTAGCGGTTGAGAACCACCAGGAAGAGCACCAGAGCATAGTCATTGAGACCACATGTAACATTGGTGGTATTCCTACCTCTATGTTGTTTGATTCTAGTTCTTTTGATTCTTTCATTACACCATCTTTAGTAGAGTAATGCAGGCTAGTGGTAGTTAGGTAAGGTATTAGTTGGGATGTCAAGATGGCTTCTGGAGCCAAGATCTCTATGGACTCCTTAGTTAATGAGTGTGTAGTAGATTTGGGACCTTTCATCACTACCTCATATCTCCGTATTCTTCCTTTGGGCTTGTATGGAGTCATTTTGGGTATTGATTAGTTATCTATACATAGGGCTAGGATGGATTGTTACCACAAGACTATAGCTTGTGCAGATGATTTAGGAGTTGATTCGGTGATCTCAGGGGTCAGGAGACCCACTTTTATTTGCACCATCTCCGTTATGCAACTTAAGCGGTGTGTGTGATGGGGTTGTCAAATGTATGCTGTTATGATTAGTGATAGATCAGAGGATCGGTATAGTGGACCATCACTTGATGATCATCCCATCTTGAGAGAGTTTTATGATGTCTTTCTTGGGGAGCTATCAGGGTTACCACCCCCACGTGAAATTGATTTTCATATAGTTCTAGTTCCTGGAGCAAATCCTATCTCATGGGCACCTTATCGGATGACCACCCCAGAGCTCTGTGAGCTCAAGTTATAGCTTGAGGGCCTTTTGGAGAAGGGCCTTATCCATCCTAGTGTATCCCCTTGGGGTACACCAGTGATCTTTGTGAAGAAGAAGGATGGATCCTTACAGTTGTGCATTGATTACCGCTAGTTGAACAAAGTAACGATCAAAAATAGTTATCCTCTTCCTCACATTAATGACTTGTTTGATCAAATGAAGGGATCCTTGGTGTTCTCTAAGTTTGATCTCAAGCCAAGCTACCATAGGTTGAGGATTTTAGAGGCATACATTCATAAGACTGCCTTCTGTACGAGATATGGGCACTATGAGTTCACAGTGGTGCCTTGTGGTTTGATGAATGCCCCTGCAGTGTTTATGAGTGTTATGAATGGAGTATTCAGGAACTTTTTAGATCACTTTGTGCTCATATTCCTAGATGACATTTTGATATACTCACGTACACATGAGGAGCATGAGGGGCACCTTCGCCAAGTTCTTTAGAGTCTTCATGAGTAGCAGCTTTATGGGAACTTGGAGAAGTGTGCTTTCTTTCAGTCAGAGGTATAGTATTTGGGTCATATCATTTCTAGAGAAGGTATCACCGTCGATCCCTCCAAGATTAGAGCCATTATAGATTGGCCAGCACCCACTACAGTGACTGAGGTGTGCAGCTTCATGGGATTAGTAGGATAGTACCAGATATTTGTTCAGGACTTCTCTCAGATTGTGCACCCTATCACTTCCCTTCAGAGGAAAGGAAAGAAGTTTTTTTGGTTGGAAATATGCAAGCAAGCCTTCAAGACACTGAAGGAGTGCCTCACTACATGACCCATTATTGTAGTTCCAGATCCATATGGTGAGTTCTTCATTTGCATAGATGCATCGTTAGCAAGGCCTAGAGGTGTGTTGATGCAGGATGGACAGAGTAGTAGCTTTTGAGTCTTGTAAACTCAAGGATCACGAGCTTAATTATCTGACCCATAATCTTGAGCTTACGGAAGTTGTGCATGCTTTCATTAGATGGAGACATTTTCTTCTTGGATGGAGATTCACACTTAGGATGATCATTTGAGTCTTCACCACCTCTTCACATAGCCCAATCTCAACACTCGTCAGTAGTGTTGGATGGAGTTTCTTTGTGAGTACGACATGGAGATAGAGCATGTGAAGGGGAAGGAGAATGTGGTAGTAAATGCTCTCAATAGACGGAGACATGTGGTTATGGCCACTACAGTGAACATAGATTTACAGAGCAGGATTCTTCAGCAGCTTCCTCTTGATAGCTTCTACATTGCAGTACGAGCAAAGATTGAGTCACAGAGACCCCTTGAGGGGAATTTTGATGGTTTTTCCTTAGAGGAAGATGGTCTTCTTAGGCACAGAGGTAGGATATATGTTCCTAGAGATGGTGGCTTGAGACAGGACATCTTGGTAGAGGCACATCATACACCCTATTCATCCCATCCTGAGGTGAAGAAGATGCACACTACCTTGTGACAGTTGTACCATTGGAGAGGACTTCATCGGGACATGGCTCAATTTGTGTCATGGTATTTGGAGTTCTAGAGGGTTAAGGCCGAGAATCAGCACGTAGCAACAGGCCTTATTTATCCTCATGCCATACCAGAATGGAAGTGGGACACCATTTCCATGGATTTCATTGTTGGGCTACCAATGTCGAGATATCACCATGACGCCATTATGGTCACGATTGATAAATTGACAAAAGTGGCTCACTTTTCTCTGGTGAAGACCACTTATACAGCTAGAGTAGTGGCATGAGTATATTTGGATGAGATTATCAGGTTACACGGGATTCTGTGGAAGATCATTTATGACCATGATCCATTTGTACACTTCACACTTTTGGACTACCACACAGTATGTTCCTCGGGATGAGGATCAACTTCAGCACAACATATCACCCTGAGACAGATGGAAAGACCGAGCAAGTGAATCAAATTTTAGAGGATATGCTCAGGATGTATGTGATGGATCAGCAGTCTAAGTGGGAGGAGTACCTATACTTAGTGGAGTTTTCCTACAATAATAGTTTTCAGAGTTCTATAGGCATGGCTCCTTTTCAGGATTTGTATGGTAGAGAGTGCAGGACACCTCTTAGTTGGGACAGGTTAGAGGACAGAGTATCTCTTAGACCAGCTCTTTTGCAAGACATGGAGCAGTAAGTAGTGTTGATCAGGTAGAGATTACAGGAGGCTCAGGACAGGCAGAAGAAGTATGCGGATCAGCATAGGATTGATCGTAGCTTTGATGTGGGCATGAAGGTGTTCCTTTGTGTCAGACCACACAAGAGCCCTATCCATTATGGAAAATTTTCTAAGTTAGCTCCTAGATTCATTGGTCCTTTTGAGATCTTAGAGCGTATCGGCCCTTTGGCCTACTGTCTAGCATTTCCACCTAGCTTGTCTCAAGTACATGATGTGTTTCATGTTTTAGTTCTTAGGAGATATATTACAGATCCATCTCATGTACTAGATTGGACATCATTGCAGGTGAAGGATTAGGGGTAGGTGATGGTGGAGCCCATCCGTATCATAGATTGCAAGACTATGGGCCTTCAAGGTAGAGAGATTGATCAGGTACGGGTGCAGTGGGACAGATACGACAAGACTGTAGCCACTTGGGAGGATGCCACAGTATTACGAGTGTAGTTTCCACATTTTTTCCAGTGACTTCCAGGAGGAAGTCAAGTCTAAGGGGAGGGGGATGTAGTGCCCACTTCCCTTTGACACTTTTAGATACTGATCTTGATATTGTTGATCTTATTATGGACACTATTATTTTTTGTTTTAGTATGATAGTTAGATGTTAGATCATGGATTATTATTTATCTGGATTCAGTTATTATGCATGATGGTTACTAGAGACATTTTTATATGTGGATGATGATATACTATTTGACATGGACATATTATAGATGTTGATTTCAACATGTGACATTGGATATTTTGAGTAGACCTGGTATGGAAGATTACTGATGATGATAAATTTGATTTATGGCCATTGAAAATTAAGTTGAGATGTATTTGTGATTTTGTTTAGATGATCTTGAAATGTTGTTTATATCATTGTTGGATGTTCTGATATGGCCAGACTAACCAGGTATTAAAATTTTACAAGTAAAATATCACAACAAGGTCACCATGGCTAACTATTGAAATGTCTGTGTGAATGTCAACAAGTGTCACCATGTGTGTGTGTGTGTGTGTGTGTGTTGAGTTATGCTAGGGATTCCCATGGGGGGGAATTTCCATTATATGTGACCATGGGTTTGTGTAATTTATTAATGTGGCTTCTTTATTAATGTTGCATGTGTTTATTTTTTGATGTGTTACCTTTTTCTTTAGCATGATATGTTGTGTTAATGTTGTAAATAATCATGTGTGAAAATAAATAAATTAATATGTCATAAGAATGTAATTAATGAAGTTGTTGATCTTAAACGTAATATTGTAAGGGTGTGTAAGAAATGTTGTAAGAAATGTGTAAGAAGGTGTGAGAGATATTTAAGATAATGTAAGATAGATTTTGGAGTGAAAGACACTTCATCCTCTTAGGAATTCGAATTTGTCCTTGGAGGCTAAATTTGGAGGCTTGTGGGACAAGTTAAGCTTGTCCCACACCTCTTAAAATTATTCACCAACCATACCTATGGTTTGGAGGTTAAATTTAAGCCTTTCTATTGCATTTTGAAATGACTAATTGTAATTTTTAATTACACTTCTCTTACATGTTTTTAATTCAGTCCTTTTGGGGTGTGGGTTATTTTGGAGTGTGTAAGTTAATTTGTCATTTTTATTTATTATGTTTAGGTGCATGATGTTGAATTTCCTCTTGGGGTCAAGGAATAATGATGTGGCATCCCACATGGATCCACATAATCCTCCTCTTTTCCATCTCCTTTAAGTTCAAAACTCCTATCTTGTTTGTGGTTTTTGAAACTTTGTTTATTCCTCTTAGGGGTGAATTTTTTCTTGCTTTTTTGGGAGCTTGTTGTGGAAGGAGTTAGAGCCTTTTTTCATGCTTGGAAATTACTTATATTGGAATGTATTTGGATTTTGGGAAGCTTGTGAGCTTGGAACAAACTCCAGTATGGAGAGGTAGGAACTTGAGCCTTTTAGAATGTTTTCTTTCTCTTGCATGCATGTATGAAATGGTAAATGTGTTATGTGTTCTTGGTTGGTTGGGTAGACTACTTAGGACATGGTGTAGGAGAAGGCTATGGGGGATTTCAAATGGGGGGGAATAAGGGAATGCCAAGGGAATCAGTTTTATTGTGGAGGGAGTTTGGATTGGGATCCACCTTGGAAAAGAAATAGCTTGCATTTCTTAATCTTGGGGGCATAAGGGAGAAACTTTGGGGGGTCCTAATGAGGCGTTGCGAGACATAAGTTTTATGGAATTTGATATGTTATATTGGAATTATGATTTTAGGTGGATGCCCAATTCCAAATAGGGAGGTATAAATAGTTTCTCCATAGTTCCTTGCTCTTGTTGGCTTGCTTGACCAAGCCTAAGTTTTGTGTTAATGTTATCAAATGCAGTTGTGAACTATTGTTTTTGCTTGGAATGTGTTTCTTATTGAATTATGCATGTGAAAGAATGTTGCTTGTTTGCTGTGGAAGCCATTGTTGCCATGTGTTGATTCTCACATCTTATTTCAATATGGTTGGGGCTCGGGGGCCAATGAGGAAAGATGGATTCTCCCTTCTCATTGGATTTCTTTGTTGGGTGGAGGGCATTGCCTTTCCCCCTTCCTTGTTGGATCAAATGAAAAGATGAAGAAACTAGCATGCTACTGTTTGGGAGCAAGAAGAATATACAATTTTATAGTCCCTCCCTTTGAGCAAGTTCTTTTGTAATCCTTCCCCACTTGAAGTGGATGAGTTGTATAATATTTGTATTGTGAAACCATTTGTATTGATAATGGAAGATTGAAATTGGACTGTGAAATGTAAAGGAGATTCATTTTACTCTCTATTTTTGGAAAGGAAATGTAAAATATATAATATGCATTGTATTTTGAATTATAGAAATCAAATGGAAAAGAAAAGATTGTAAAGTGTATTGGAAAGGAATAAAGGATTGCATTAGTTTCAAAATTGCACTGTGTTTTGAATGTGATTTATTATTATTGAAAATTGAAACTACTGTTTGAAAAAGAAGAATGCATATGAAGTAAAAGACAATGTTTTGATCTCTTGAAGTGAGTTGACTTTAGAAATAAGTATTTGTATAATTTAATATTGAATGGTTGATTGAATTAAATTAAATGTATGTGAATAGCTTAGAAACTTTATACACCCGTAAATGAAAAAATTGATATACAGATTTAAAAGAAATAGATCACTATCATAAACTTCATTCTGGCAATTCACTTTTAATAAAATGGAGATTTCAGATGTACACTTAGTAATCAAATTAAAAAATTTATAATTTAACATGGTAAGACATTAATGAACCTAATTGGACAAAGAAAACTCAAGAAAACAAAATAACCATTGTAAACTCAAATCAAATTCTCTTCCTGGGTCATTTTTTTGTCTATTGTTGGAAAAATTCAAACTTGAATAGATTGAGCAAATCAATTTTCCTAAAACACTCTAAACCCTCCCTAGGCTAATCCTCTATTTCCATTTGACATGTTGAGTGAAGGAGGAGATCTAATTTAACCAAATTGAGAAGTTGAAAATTGATAGTTCATAAATTAAAAGCCTGCAGATTGGTTTCTCAAAATTTACCACTCAAAATTCATCAAATTCCCAAATTGGTGACTCATGTGTAAAGCGGGCAGTGATATATTTCCAAAAAGTCCTTGTTTTCCCAAATCTGAGCTTTCTATCAAAAGTTATGGCCATTTGAAGTTTTACTTCGAATTGGCACTCAAAAAAATAAAACAATTAAATCTAACTGTTAGAAAAATATAAATTTTAAATTTTGGAAAAATTTCCCTAAAAATTCTATGGCTGCCACCATCCCGCAACCAATCGGGACCTACCACGTGGAACCTCGGTGGGGCAAACTGAACTAAAACTTATCCTTTTTGAAATTTTTGACTTGGGAAAAATTTTCCTTTTCCCTACACCGGCCCGTAGCCAATCAAAGGGGGCCATGTGTCCTCTAGGGGCTGAGGTGGAGGCGCGGTTTGTTTTACCCTTTTGAAAATTTTTGGAAAAATTTCATTTTGACCCCACCAGACTGTAGCCAATGAGACTATGCCATGTGGCACCTTGGGGGGTGGCAGTGAGGAGAGTGGACCCCTTATTCCTTTTATTGTTTTGGCCATTCGGAAAATTTCCCCTTTTGTCTCCATGGCGCCTCAATCCCTGCCTCACTTGGAAAACTTCTTTTCGCGGGCATGCAGATTGGCACAAGTTTTTGGGCCTTGAAACCCTCCTTCAGCTTATTGCCTTAAGATCTTCCACTGCCCCTTTCTCCCCTTGCTCAACCGACACGTGACACGTGGTGACCTCATGGCGACAGTAGAGGTGTGAACCAATTTGGTCCATTGTGAAGTTTGGTGAAAGATACTTAAATCCTCAACCAACTCCGCCGGCTCGTCATTTCTCCCAACCAACCGGGTAGTGACACGTGTACTCCAGGCACCCGCGGAGGTGTGGAAGAATGGTTTTATTTGTGCCCGCGCATTTAGAAAATTTCCCTAAGCCTCCCCGCGACCCATCAACCCGTTCAAGGTGCTTTCTCCTCCTCTTGACACGTGTCCCACCTAGGGAAAATTTTCTCTAGGAACTCCACCCGCTTATATCTTGAGTTCTACAAGGAGTGAGGAGGACTTCCGTATATCACTGGAAAAGTGAGAAAATTTCCTATCCATTGGGAATGGTTTAGGGAAAGTTTGGAATCCTTAAGTATGAGAAAAATCTAGTTGAATCTCTGAGCCTGTTAGAGAGTAGGTATGGGGGTAAATTACTTTCTCAACCTAACTAAAACATATAACCCCAAAATTTGAACCTTATGAACTTGAAATTGTTAATGAAGGAAAACATAGGTTGTAGTAGTTTGGTCTTGTTCAAGAACCTGTTAGTGTAAACTGATGTCTTTCACCGTGATTGTACACACTTCAAATAAAAAAAATTATCCCATAATTTTTCTAGTTAACCCTAGGATGTTTCTTGGGTCTCAAGTTGTTTAAACGGGCACTACATTCCACTTCTTCCAGCCTCCAATCTCAAGCATGTGATAAAAATCCTCTTGAACCCGTGCCCTAGTTTGTCAAAACCTAACTGGGATAAAACTTCCACAAGATGACACCTCCTCACAACTTGTTTTTCACACCCATGTAACCCCTTCCTTCTGGTTTGCAAAATCAAACTGGCTGCTCATGCTTTAATATCACAGATCTTTCTTCACACAATTGAATCTGAAAACCCTAGTTTGTAAAACTCGATTCTTTCTCATTTTGTAAAGTGAAAATGAAAGGGCCTTGACCCTTACTTATAGCTTTTCTCTTTTAGAACATTAAATGTTACTTCACCTATCACCGTACTTATTTCAGTTAATGTAGATTTTTTAAACAAAGCCCATCTTCAGCACTTTCACTCATGCACCTAACCTACGTGAAAACACCTCCAAAATTCTAGCGCACAACCAATCTAACATGATAGAAGACTCTTGCACGTGCGTAACCAACACCAAAGGAACTTCTTCTGTCCTGATCTTTGCTCTCACCTACCTCGTGTTGCTTAATGCGCTTTCTCCTCAGTATATGGGATCTAAAAGTAGATTTGTCCTGGCACCAACCATCCTTTCATCTTTTCTCTCCACACACCTCTTTTAACCAGGCCATTCAACATGGATTTTTAACATACACTTCCTTGGCACTCTAACCATATGCTCCTTCACATTTCTCCACCCCACACTTAAAACGATGTGTGGTCCTTTGTGCACTCACAAATTCTCCAAAGTAGTAATAAGGTTACCGGTGCCCAAGGTACAAGACAAAACAACATGAAAGGGAAACACAAGAAAGGGAACGCGTAAAGGAAATTCTAAACTAACTGGAAAAAATGCCTTATTTACAAACACCAAGAAGACTTATTTATAGTAGGGCTTCAACCTACTCCCATTGAAGTGTCCAGGAAACTTTGTCCCATCTAGTGCTTGTAACTGGCACATGCTCGACTAAAGGATGTACGAGATTGTGTAAGAACCCACCCAATGGACTTTCAACTTCCCAGGTTGGCGTAGAAACTTAGAATCATATAGTAACACCATCTTCCCAACCTCAAACTTCTTGTTTCTAATGTAACGATCATGCCAAGCATTCTGCTTTGCTTTTTCTACTGTTTGGATCCACCTAGTGAGTGATTGTCTCTCATCTAGCTTCATTAACTCATCAATCCTTTCTTTCAGTGCTTGTTCATTAACTAACCCTCCTGTGCACGCTATTTGCAGAGAAGGAAACATAAATCCAACTAGAAAAACAGCTTCTGTGCCAAACACAAACTGAAAATGTGTGGCTTTGTTCAACCTTTTATACGTTATCATGTAAGCCCACAATACTGCTGATACTTTGTCATCCCAATCTTGTCTTCCTATATCAAAAATTTTGGTTAGGGTATGACTCAGTATTTTGTTGAATGCTTCTGTGGTTCCATTTTCTTGTGGGTGATAGGGCGTAGTCTTGTGATGAGCCACCATGAACTCTGATAATAGGATCCTCATGGTCTCATTCAAGAAATTTGTACCCCTATCACTGGTAAAACTCAATGATCACCCATACCTCGTGATAATGTTCTCCCACAAGAACCTTGCCATTGTGGTTGCTGTGTAATATTTATTCAGAGCTGCCTCTGCCCACCTTGTCAGATAATCTATGCAAGTGATGACATAACGTGACCCAATCCTACGCGTTGTTAGTGTAATAGGTCATACAAATTCTATTTCCCACTTTTCAAAAAGCTTTGTGCTAGGGATAGAGAAAAAAGGCATTTCATCTCTCCTTCCTGGTTTGCCAATGCACTAACAATGGTCACACACTTTACAATAGTCTTTACAATCCTTGTACAGGGTTTCCCACCACAAACTTGCCATTAATATCTTACACACGGTGGCATTACCTGCATAATGCCTACCCGCACTTCCTCCATGATGGTCAGGTGCTCATGCTCTAATACACACCTGCGTAAAACTTCATCATGTCCCAACTTGTATAAGTCTCCACTGATTAACATGTAGGGCACGACGCATATGGCCAACTACTTTTTCTCCAATGTTTTCATTCCTTCTAGCACCACACCTTCCTTTAGAAACAATGTATTCTCTTCCAAATCCAAGGGTGCGTGCCACAACCTAAACAGTTGCATGTCCTTCCCTGAATCAATTATTGACAGATGATCAAGCCCAAAATTGATTTTCCCAGGCTTCAATACAATGGTGAATTCAAATTCTTGAAACAACAAAACCCACTGACATATGCACCCTTGTAGAATAGGAATTTTCACCAAATAATTTAATTCCATGTGGTCAGTGTAAAACACAAAGGGTGTTGCCAACAGATACTGTCTAAACTTGAAGAGTGTGTAGATCATCAAAAATGCCTCATGCTCAATTGTATAATTCTGCTCTGCTGGTGTCAGCTTTCTACTTACAAAACACAGAGGATGATCAATAATCCCTTCACCTGGCTATACAAGCACTGCTCCAATGACGGTCCCTGAGGCATCTACATGGACATGAAAGGGCTTGTCCCAAGAGGGAAAATGTAATATAGGTGCGGTGACAAGCCTATCTTTTAATGTATCAAATGCCCTCTACTATGCCTCTCCCCAATGGAAGGCACTTTTATGTCTAAGAAGATCTTCTAAAGGCACAACAATCTTAGCATATCCCTTAATGAATTTCCTATAATAACCCATATGCCCAATGAATCTGCACACTGCGCTCTGGATAGTAGGCTCCCCTAATCCCACGATAACTGTAACTTTAGCAGGATCTACCACTAAGCCCTCCTTACATATGATATGTCCCAATAAAGTCCCTAAGCATGTAGCAAACACACACTTCTTAATGTTGAGGGATATCCTCAACTACCTACACCTCTCAAACATTAACCTTAAATTGTCACAATGGTCTTTAACTAGACCATACACTGTCCAAACATCCAAATAGACCTGAAGAAACTTATGGATGAAGTCATGGAATGCTTGCACCATTATGCGCGAGAAAATAGTAGGTGCATTCTTTAACCCAAAGGGCATGACCATGTATGAAAAAATTCCCCACTCAGTGGTGAAATTCATCTTCTCCTAGTCCTCATTTTCAATCCAGACTTGGTGGTACCCTAAAAATCCATCCACAAAGGAATAGATTTCATGCCCAATGACTCCTTCCAAAATTTCTTCAATGAAGGGGGTCAGAAAGGGATCAAAGACACAAACAACATTCAGTTCCATATAATCCATGCAGATCCTAATCCGCCCATCCTTCTTGATGTTGATTACCATTGGCCTTATCCACTCCAATTATTCCACTACCTCAATGATCCCAAAATATATGATTTTATCTATCTCCTCCTTAACCTTCACACACAAATTGGGATTCATCTGGTAGGGCCTTTTCCTAACCAGGCGCGCACTGTCCTTTAGTTTTATCTTCATCTCCCCCAAGGAATGGTGAACACCTTTGAGCTCATGGTACCCACACCAGAATAAATCCTCAAATTCACATAATAGATCAATGATCTTAGATAATTCCTTCTCCAACCAATAATATCCAATAATAGCTTCCTTACGTTCTTCTCCTGAACTGATGTTAACTTTCTTTGTCTTTAAGGACTCATGGTAGGCACACACGTGAGTATCAACACTGTCTACTAATTTTCATGTTCTTACAGAATGGCTAACATCTAATATTTTCAATTCCTCTCCATCAATCACATACACCAAATTTCCTTTCTCTTTTTCTAAACACACGCACTCAAGCTATAACTCTTCTATTTCCTCTACTTCTTCTTCAAAGTGTCCCCCCAATTCTTGTTCACCTAGTAATTCCAATATCCTATCTTCCGTCCTGGCACTATCCCCCATGATAAGGCATTTGATACCTTGCAAGGCCTTATCAATTGATGTTTTGGTACTCTAATACTCAAAGGTTTGAATGAGGTCAGTCATGAGCTCTTGCCAATTCCTTATCTGGCAGCGTCTTTCTGAATGAATATACCATGCACGTGCATAACCCTGTAGTGTAGAATACAACTTGTGCACCTAGAGGGATGGTGCCAAAGCTTCCATGCCTTCTTTCCAAACCCATTCACACTCCTAGATATGGAAAGAGGTAGGCTCCTTCCCATGGTACTCCTTGATGATGGTGGGCACATTGGTCCTAGAAAATCTAACAGAGAGAGCAATTCTTACCTTGCGCCACTCTAAAAGGCTCTCCTAATGTGTAGCCCACCACCATGTTGATCTGCCGAGAAAGACATAACTTAGCATCCCTCTCTGTTCCTTCTCATTCTTCCACTGAGCTTCCACCTCCTGTAGAAAGATCTTAAGGAAGGCTCCTCCTGAATACTTGGGTAGTTCTTTTCCTCCAAGGCACCAAACCATGTGTGCCTTTATTACCTTGGTCATCGACCCTCTCAACTACCATCCCATCAATTCATAAGTACCATGCACCCAATTATCACATGCTAGACTTGTGGTATCACTCACTATTTGAGAATATTCAAAATGGATAACCCCGTTAGTAGGGTGTATCATCTCAGGGTCTCTGATTGAGCACACATATATCTTGTCCAAAACTTCTTCTCCCAATGGTTCAATATAGGGTGTCGACTTCCCATTAGCTAGGGGTATAATGACCCGTTCCTCCTTATTCTTGAAGCTGATGTACCCTTTGTTGAACCGAAGGTCTGCATTGTTCTTGTAACACCAAGGGCGCCCAAGTAGTGCTGGGAAATTGTCTATCTCGACGAGTGCCAAGAATTTGAAGTCCCTAATAAACTTAGCCCCCTGGATAGTGATAGCTACATCCTTTAAGACATCGATGGGCATTGTATTAGTCTTGTTTACCATATACAACACATTCAAAGATGGTTGTAATGCAGGTCTTCCCATCTGATGCCATGCATCCAAGGTTAGAACATTAACGTCTGCACCTATGTCAATGAGGATATTACTAAGGAGCCATCCATCTACAACTACATTCAACGTGATCTCCTTGTCATAGTCGAGTTTGTGAGGGGGAAGGTTCACATGTAAGACCTACCTCTCATGGTCTCCTCTAGCACGTGGTAGCTTATCTCTCAACCATGATCCTAGCAAGGGAATTATATTATCCTACCTTAGCATTTTACACACCTCCTTGACCTCATCCAAGTCATCCTTTGGTGCCTCAACTCTCCTTCCTTGTTCCTCCCTCCTGGACTTCTCCTTTAGACACTGGATTTCCCCTTGTAAGCTCTGAATGACATCCATGGTGTCCTGATATATCTCCTTTTGATGCGTGGGGTCTGGATACTTTCCATGAACAACCTCCTCCCTTGAAACTATGTTCTTCTATCTTGGTATCTCTCTTGCACACGTGACTTATGCCCTTGTTGTTACCAAGACAAGTTCTAAACCTACATCTCATGTTACTCGAGGCATCCACTATATAACATCCTTCTTAATACTGACCATTGCAATGCCCTTATCCTTCTGGTGCTACTAATTCATATGCTCAAAAAATTTTGGGCACTCCTCATACTTATGATTTTTCTTGCACCACGAGCACTGCAATAGGTCCGGGAATTCACATTTGTAATTTTCTGTAGATCCACAATTGAAACAGGTTCCATGCGGGAATTCACTCCTTCCTCCCCCTCAGTTACCATGACCAAAAAATCCTCCTTGAAAACCTCTTCCACGCGCACCTCCATCTGTGTGCTCCTCATAACGGTAATCATCACCCTTGGAACTACTGGAAATGCTAGTTTGGCACACCCCATGATCAATGGCCTCATGGATTTGATCAATGAGCCTATAGTTCTTAGTATCATGGGTTGTAGAAGTGCAAATTTTACAGTAACAAGATACATTTTTCTTGATTGCATGCTACAGCAAGGGGAACCTACTTGCATTATGGTCCCCATGACAAATTTCACACTCTACCGCCATAACACGTACTGTCCTCCAGGGGAAATTATCCTTAACGTACCCCTCTATTTCACAATCTATGCACAAAAACCACAATGAGTCTCATGGGTTGAGTTCACAGACAATCTTTCCAACTGCTTGGCCATACTCCCGCACACATACTCCCGCACATATCAACACTCTCATACAATTCCAGTATCAACACTATCGATAGATTCGGTGCATAGGGCAACCTCTAATGCCTCGCACAGATCTGTAAAAGTTTTTTGAGATAAGGTCCTTCTAAAAGGGGTGATCAATCTTCCAACAAACCATTGACCATGCTATGAAGGGTGAATATCATATGATAATTTAGACAATAGAGTTTTAAAGTGCACATCATACTCCCGTACACTCTCTTCCATTCCTTACTGAATCTCCTTCAAATCACTGATGGTCTTCTTCTCAAACTTAGGAATGTGGAATTCTACCAAGAATTCATTCTTTAAGGAAGTATAGTCCACCACTATTTGATGATGGTCATACGTCCTATACAATCTATGTACATGCCCTTGCAATGTGGTTTCAAACTAACTAGCCTTCCATTTTGGGGTTGTGACACCCTTCACATGCCATAGTAGTTCACACTTGTGAACATGTTCCGCAACATCCTTAATACCTCTATAATCAAGAAAATGTAGAGACATTTCAAAGAAAAATTGTGGGGGTGGTTGGGGCCCAAATCCTCCTCCACCAGATCCTTGTTTTCTGCATGTGTTTCCTCCACCACCTGATCCACCAGATCCACTAGTCCCACTAGATTCACCAGCTCCTACTCCTCCCAAACCACCAGATCCACTAGGCCCGCCAGGTCCTAAATTGGTCGTGCCAAGGGTCCCCATAGTTCCACTAAGCTGTGCACCTATGGTCTGTGACAATGCCCCACTGCCAATAGTATACCCCACCTCAATCCTAGATGTGAGACAAAACACTTGTGTACCTATACCTTGCCTAAAAATTCCTAACACTGGGTTGGTGTTTGCAACCATAGAAGTCCCAAACAACAAATTATACCTCTTGGGTATAGAACGATCACCTCCAATGTAACCAACTAGATTATCAATATTATCCCCATGATCTAGAAAACCAAGTGCCAAGGTCTGGTCACTATGTGGGATCAGATACATTCCAACGGTTCTTCTTTCCCTACATGACGAAATCTCATCAAAATCTGAAGGGGTTTCTCTCACGCGCTTGTCAAGATGGGGTCACATAGACTGCTCAGGTTCCACGTCCTCAACGTGAACCTCAAATCCTTCCCGCAACGTCTACCACCATACATCCATCACACCTGTAACCTCACATTTTCTAGAAATCTCCCTTTTAATCGCTTCACCATACTTGAGTCGTCTCTCCTCCCTTTCTTTTTCTGCCACAACATCTACCATCTTCCTCCACCCTAGCTTCCTCACCCGGCACTCAGAATGGTTTAGCCAGCCATTGGGAAAGCCTCTAAACTCATGGTAATTAACAAGATCTTCAAAGCTAGAGGGACAACACGTAGAAATGATCCTCTGGGCTCTCACAGAAACTCAAACTCAGCAACCTCTAGACAAGAATACATGGAAATGACATACTCGAGAGTGTAGCTAGCCAATACTCCATTCCACCAATGATCCAAAGCATGGGTCCATGTTAGATCTGCATCTTGTAGCCTTTGGTATTCTTCTTGGGTCCACACATGTGATCCATAATGCCAACTTGATCTAGATGTATAGGATGAGAGCCATTCATACAGTTCCATAGGGAAGCAACAACAAAAGGTCTCATATAGACCATGGTAGAGATTCTCTTCTACCCACATATGTGCATCAAACTCAGGTCCAGTGCTGAATCTCTAAGTAAATTCATCCTCCGTGCCCTTGAACCATGATTTAAAACTTTCCAACATTAACCACTCTGTCATTACTCATTACACAGATCATGGTGTATTCTAAATCCCACTATAACTTCGAAAAGATGTCTTGGAAATGGAACCAAGATGTAGTCATTTTTACTCCTATCACAAAATAAAGGAACCCCATGTGCACCGTCCTATCACCCAATGAAAGTTGGGTGCTCACCCGAGGCACGCATGGGTACCAATTCTCTCTTTTATGTGAGTTTAGTGGGAAACATCATCTATGATTTGTGTAATATATTTTAGAAGGAAATTTAGGACATAAAAGAACCGTAGGGCTCAGAACGGCCTCTAGATCCTTGTAGTCATTTCAGACAAATTACTTAATAGAATCCATAACATTTATTATGACAAAAATAAATATACAAGCATCCATACTTAGCATGAAAGGAAGGAGAACTCATAAGAGAGAAGTATGCATCAGAATAATTGATATTCATGTATATATTATAACAGGCAACCTTATTACATCCATGGAACCATTACAGAGGGTCATAGAGAAGCAGACCGCAGTCATGCATTATACTGGAATCAATGTAACTAAGATACCAAAAAGAAAATTTACAACCCCCAAGCCTAATGCATCCTCTCCCGAATACAACTATTAACTGATAGAGTCCTCGCAGTATTTCTGATGAGCTCCACTCACTCTCTATGGATTTGTTTTTGTGTCTGCAGGTGCTTGTATTTATAGATTTTCTAGACTGCCAACTCACCCTCCAGCACTCTTAGATCCAGTACCAAGTGTCTGAATGTGGTCCTCCATGCAAGCATGCTTCTCCACACCTGATTTTTCCACTTTATCCCATGAATTTCTTCTAGAAGATTCTATCGCAGGCATGCTCCTTCCTAGGCCAACCTGTCACCAAGCTAGCATATTATCCACATGAAAACGGGTCATGCTTTGCATGTGTTCCGCATTGGATGCCCAAAAGGACTAAGTCCTAATCCCTTCATGCATCACATGTGCTACGGGATTCCTTAAACCCTTCTCTTGCATTCTTTTGCCTTGCACACCATTCCATAACTAGGATCTTGCACACCTACGTGCCTTCATGCTTGGTCAATATTCCAGGGGTCCAACATGAAACATGTCCTTTAAATTGATAAATCAATGATAGTATAAAAAATATTTTCATGCATCATTTATGATACTAGTTACTTGATGTAGAAATTGAAGTCAAGTATGTATCATGAGGTCCTCTAGGTTACATTAAATAATGTTACTATCTTGAAAAAAATTATATTATGTATAAAATATAGAATTTTTAATTTTCTTATATATCTAAGTAAGAATGTCACAAAGGATATCATCAAGGGAGGGGTGAGGAGGGAGGATAAGTAGTGTGAGAAATAGATGATGGTATGGAAGGTAGTCATTTTGGTTAAAGATATTGGTCCTATCACTTAGCAACACAAGACCAATGTTTTTAAAATCATAACTTGTGAGAAATAAATTACAAGTATCATTTGTATGTGAGAATAATCCATGATGAGATAAATAGAGTGGTTACAAATAATAATGTCAAGTGGATTAATTTTTTTGATCTATCCTAACCTCTGCATTGAGCTATTTAATATGTCATCAATAGGCTTTATAATCCACAACAACATTCCCATGATCCTCACTCCATATGTTTGTTATATTATGTTTAAATTCAAATTTATATCAATCTTCCTCATCATTTATGAGGTCATATTATTAACTATCAAAATTAGTAGTCTTGTCTTGTGAAGAAATAGTGATAGTGTTGATTATATAAGTAAGGTGGGATTGCAATGATTCTTAATATTGTAAAATATACACATTCTTAGCATAGATATATCTTGATAATAAGGGGTCATTTATGGTATAACCATAATCATAATTAGGTGTAGTAATGTTAATATCACATCATGAAAAAATGGTCTTGTGATGAATTAAATGTTGTATGGGAGGATGCTTGGCACAAGTAATAGGATAGGTACTTGATTAAGACCATTCTTCTGATAGTGAGGTCATGTAGAAGGAGGTAATTTTGAGATAATAGTTTAAATAAGATAATAAACGGTAATTATAAGGTTTATTTAATTAGTCTTATTATTTTATGAGCTAAGAAGGTTAGGTGGAGTATGACCCATGACCTCAAAATGACCACCATATCCATGAAGGGAGTCAAATTCATAGATAAAATATGTATATTCATAAAAGGGGAGTATAGGAAGTTATTCCAAAATTATAATATTGAATGTATCATGTGTTTGAAAGAGTTCAAATTTCTTGGGGTCAGTGTCACCTTATAATTTATAAATAGTCCCTAGATGTGTAAACTTAAAGCATTGATAGGTATATAACATAATTATGTACATGTGGTGATCCCACAATCAACCTAAGAGGATATTATAGAATTTAAATAGCATAGATCTTATTTGAATGGTACAAGGATGAATAGTGATAAGTAGAAAAATTCAACCCATAAGGAGCATCTATTAGCTTTCATATCCTTAAAATGTGATCATAGTGGATTTGAGATTATCAATAGAATAGGAAATTTCCTTATGAAATTGAGGGAAGAAATAAATACCAAAATATTCATCTATGAGGGACCTTTTACTATAGTGTGTCAAATCTATATTGAAATAAATACATGAGGTTCCTCTATGTGAAAGAGAAGATTATCAAAAATCATGGAATCGAGATGGATATGAATACATGAATAATGGTTCATGTAAAGGTCAAATGAAATTGATATATATTCATATTAGCATAAGATGGTATCTTTTGAACCATGTAGGTTAGGTTATTTCCATAAATTAGGGGAAAGAGGGACATTCAAAGAAAAAAGGGCTAACATAATATGTTCACGATGTTTAGTTTAGGTAAAAATGAGTTCCAAAAATGTGATTTGATATAGAATTCTAGATATCTTTACAAGGGTGTCCCAATCTTAATATTTTGAGTGTGTATAAATATAAACTTATGTGGTATCAATATGAAGATGTCTTGAAGGATTAATAATTTAAAATAACTCTAAAGTATTATTTATAATATCTCTATGGGATATGCTAGGGTAGAGGAATCCTCATAGGGGTAAATGGAGTAGGAAAAAATAAGTGACATTTGATGGTATTGATCATGTAAGGAATTAGGGACTGATATAATTTTAATACAATGATGAAGCCAAAGACAGGATCTTCCATGTAGGAAAAATTGCATAGAGCCGAAATTATTTATTTTGAGTATGAAATTATGGATTGAAATTTTTTCATGTAATTTTTCTTAGAGAGCATGGATAGATGATTCTTAAATATCGTGTATGAGTAAAAAATTATATGTGGTATCAATACAAGAAATACTATTCTTGAAACTTACATGTTGACAATGTTTGTTTTATATGTTATAGTATATGGATATGTGTTGTCAATATATTTAGTGGTTGTTTTATTTTTTGAGAAGTACCAAGATTAGGTTGGTCATATTTAGAGTGATCGGGGAGTGACTATTTATAGAATTTAAGACATTCATTAGATTGATGAACCGCCTCACGAAGATAATAATTTGGGATTTATCATGTACCTTGATAGATTCATCTATTCACTCTTGAGTAAATGTTTCATGATCAAAGTTATTTCCAAGGAGGAAGGTGTAGATGAAGGATCAAAGGGCACACCAATTTTCATAATAGTGACCCTAATTAGAATGTCACCAACAAAATTATATTTTCTCATGCTATGGAGGAAGGTGTCAAGAATGGTCTAAAACCATTGTAAATGGTCGAGGTAAATGACATCTCAAATCCTACTTATATAGTTAATGATAGTCATTATAGGAGGAATTATGTGATTGAGTTGTACCTTGTGGTTTAGGAGTAAAATGATCAATGTTATGGATATTATTATCATAATAACTTCCTCGAGGAAGAGTTTTTATAACTTTTTTAATTAGTGGAATTCTTATTTTTAGGATACATGAGAATTTCGATATTCCTAAGTTGTTGTGTAGGGGTATTTTTTTTAAATTCCTTCATGAGATAGTCTTGTTGTTTTTACTTTTCTCAAATTCTTCTTCCAATAGGGTAAGAGTGAAGGATATTACCTTCCATTGAAGGAAAATTTTAAGGGCTCTAACAAATAGCTAAAACAACTCTCATCATACACATTATGATCAACCTTACTGGATAAGGTTTTCCAATGATTGATGAAATATTGGGTAGATTCATTTTTAGTTTTTTTACAGTTGATGAAAGAATTAATTTTTATTTTAATAAGTTCATGGTATTGGAATTCATCTACTAAGGTAATCACCAAGCTTTCAAATTAGATGATAGAGTTGGTTGAAAGGGTATAATACCAATCCAAACCATCTCTCGTGAGTGTAATAGAAAATATCTTGGTGGATGCATATGAATGGAATTTGACCTAATCATTGTAAATATTTCTAATGGATTTTATGCAAAGGGTAAGGTTAATAAATCCATAATAAGAAATAGAATATGTGATCCATACAAGATCCATAGAAGTGATGCATGTATGCAAAGGATCTATTTTAATGGATTGAAGTAGGTTTTTATGAATGGTAGGTAAGGTAGTGGGTGATCCATTGATACCAATCAAGAGGGGTGGAAAATATGTTGTCTTTTCATGCCCCAAGAGAACATTTTGGTAAGCTAGTAAGTTGAGCTAAGTTATTTTACATATACAATGACTCATTATATGTTGTAGTTTTATGTTGGATTAAATAATAGATAAGTTATATAATTAATTAAGTAGGATCATTAGTTAGAGGAGGAGTTTGTTTATTTGTGAAAATTCCTCTTGCATGAGGCTTAATATAATAATATATTACTCCAACTTGCTAGAAAGATAATATTCAATACATATTTGTAATATAGAAGGGAGTATCTCCTATAAATTTAGGGAATTGTTGAAGAATTTTTTTATGACATAAGGATAATTATAATATGAACATCTTCATGTTATGTTTTGTATTATAATTCAATGATAGGATTTTACATTCTAGACCTAGTATAAATATTGCGAGGTGGTGGTTTTGTTTTCCTAAATGTAACAAATCCTATGGAAAATAATAATTTTAATGAGGAAATGGATTAGGTAAAGAATACAATTTATTTTTAACATTAGTATAGTAGTGTTTCTTTGTAAAATTATCAATGGAAACGCTAGTAAAATATTTTATTGTGATGTCTTATGAGGTTAAACTAACTAGGCAAGAGGTTCTGGATAGAGTTTTCTAACAAGATCGACTATGTAGAAATATTTTTACATAAGTTGATAGTGTCAGAATAGATAAATATGATAAATCAAATATAAACAAATAATATTATCTATCAAGTTATTTTACAGGGTCCAATGGCACCAGACTAGAGATAATATTGCATATGCATGATTGGTCATATAATGAAAAATTATATAGTGGCATACCACACATGGAAAGTAGGAAAAATTATAAAGTAGGGTGAATATAACCTAAACTAAGATATAGTATGTTTCAAATTATGTTCATCAAAATGAATGATAGAATAAGATGAATCACTTCCTAGGTTTGTAAATGTTGGGGTTAAAATGTAGGCATAAAGTAAATATATAGGTATAAATTGTTCTCAAGAAGTGAAATTTTCCTGGTTCTATATGATAGTATTCCTAACCCAAAGGTAGATGTAGGTTTACAAGTTATATACCTAAGAAAAAAGAGAGGCATCCTACTAGGATTCAGAATAATAGTGGATATATCCAAGGGTAATAACATAATAATAAAAATAAATAGATAAAACCAACATATATATAACCTAACTTACAGTAATTAGTGAAAAAAAATCCACACAGAAAAAACATGTTAAAAAGGAAAAAGAAGGGTTAGAAATAGTTACCTATAAGTGTGGTTATCTATACATTATCCTCCTCAAATAAAAAATTTCCTAACAAGAATCACTATTGGTGGAGATTGGGAAAGTTCATGAAGAATACCTCCAATCCTAATTCACTATGGTGATCACATGTAAAAGTGCAAGATCCAAAACCAACTCTAGCAACTAGGTATAAAAATATGAACAAGTGTATAATATGAAACAAATTAAAGTGTTTTGGAATGATAAATGTGATGATCAAATGAAAAAAATGGTGGCGTATTTATAGCCAAAATTATCATTCATGGGTTGGAATCATGTTTTTATTACATAACCCCCTACCCATTTCAAAGTGATTTCCTTTTAAAACAGGGACTATCTTTGGTTTAAAAGATATAGGTGACATGTAAATATATACCTTTTATATTCAAACTAACCTTGTTTCACCTAATTCATTTCTTAGTAATATTATTTTAAATTTACTTAATATTCACACTAAAATATAAGTCTTCATACGTAGTTGAAATTTAGCTCTCGCACTTAAAAATTTGGTACTTCCACTTTGCTAGTAATTGTTTTAACTAATTGAAATATTGACTTCTCCTCATAGTTTAAAAGGTGAGAACTTTCACCCTTAAGTGAAATAATTTCAAAAGGAGAAACTAATTAAAATTTTGGACTTAAGAAGTCCTAGATTGAAAAGTTGTAGAAGTAATAAAATGTAGTGTTCCACGGGTTTAAAAAACTTAGGCTTCTATAGGTTTGAAAAAAATAGTCTTCAGTGAAATTTAAAAAGTTAGCATTCCATATAAGTGCAAAACTTAGTGTTCCACTATAAACACAAAAGTTTGGTATCGCTACCCTTGTCGCATGTGTTCAATTATCCCCTAGTCCTCATCTCATTATCTAATTAATCCTAATTATTCCTAACACCCTAGTTCCTAATCCTTAATATTTTTCTAGATTTTATTTAATCCATTTTTATCTCCCACCTACCCATATCACTTCCCTAGGAAACCCTAACCCACCTAAATGCTTTAAAGCACTTATCCTAATCCATAAAATCCCCATCTCTCTAATAAATCATCATCCTACTTCCTGAATGGATGGTTCCTCATAGTTGGAGGTAACCCATCCAGGTCACTGTCAACCCTATAAGGCCACATTTACCTCTCCTCCCAAAGGGAGGCATAATCAAAATTATCTTGCATTTTTTTTATCCTATCTTTGAGATTGACCATATTTGTAGTTGCTTCACTCTTCTAGAGTTTCATTTGAGCTTGCTTGCTTCATCTGAAGAGACCTTAGGGAGATCATATACACCTTTGTGTTGATTTTTTCTCTAGTTGCATCATTATCATTACTATTATTTACTTCTAACATCTTGCAGGTCTAACTTCCATCAGAGATCCAGATCCATTCCTTCCTCTTATCTATTTTTTGTGCAGGTTGTTCTTCTAATCCATCTATTCTTGACCATACCTAGTTTAACCCTGGTTGTCGTCGACCCTGTCTACTCACAGTCAACCTAGACCCTGCTGCATCACCTTTTTTGTCATTCAGATCCACTACCATCATGTCAATCTATTTCTAGCATCATTTCCTTCTAAATATGTTATTATTCATTTCTGTTAGTCGAGAACCACTTTCTCAATCTACAAGCCCTGTAAAATCTACCCAGTCACTGTCGACCCGATCCCTATTTCCAGCTTATAACCTTAGATATCTGTTTCCTTGCATCCTTTATTTTAATCTAGTTTTAGGTTTCTCTTACATGTTGATATCAGACATCATAGAGCTTCATTCTTTTGGATTTGTGCATATAACCCTTAGACCCACATTTTATTTGTTGTTCTTATCCATCTTCTCAAGTCATCATCGACATGTCATTCCAACCTAGGTCGTTTTCAACTATGCCAGCTAAAATTTACTTTATGTTGATTTAAATCAGAGATACAATTTTTATACATTTTTACAATTTCTAGATTTTGTTTAGCTTCAGTTTCTACATGTTATTCATTCCCTTTTCATTTATTTTATCATTTTTTATCAAATACGAGGGTTGATATCCACATAAGGAATTTAAAACTTCTTAGAACTGACTTCATTGGGTAACCCCATCATATACCATATAATCCTTTTTCCTTTTAGTTATCTTTGTTGTGCAGGTTCATCAGATTTGCAATGAGAAAATCTACTTTGTGTCAGTTCTTTTGTCACCATCTCAAATCAAGGTACCTTAAACCCTTACATCTTTGAGTTTCTTAGTTTTCTTTAGTATGTACTTTACTCATCTAGACAGGAAAGAGAAACCTTGGTCAACATTTTGGCATGTCTAGTGGGACCACCCTTTTAGGTTAGTCTCTTGCAAATATTTGTTCATTCATCATTTTACATATTTCTTCAATTTTCCACTAACATTGCAGGTAGAGGCCTTGCTTTTTCTTTGTTTTTTTGGAATTATGGATTTCTTGTATTTTTCTCTTTGCTTGCTTCATCTTAAAGATCAGATAAAAATCAAAAGATCTTTCTAGGTATTCTCCTTTTTTCTTATTTTCTCCTTTTTACATCGTATTTTCCCTTTCTTTTGTGTGTGTTCTCATCAAAACTCCATATTTGGTTTTGGAGTTAAAAATAACCTCTTGTATCCTTGCTTGTAAATCTAGTATAAGTAGGGGTTTAGTGGTTACATCTCACATTATATGATCCATAGGGATGTAAAATGACTCTACTTCATCAGATCAGTCAGCACGAGGAAGGAAAAATAATACAAGGAGGTTATGCCTTTATAGTAATAGGAACACCGTTCTGTGCAGAGCGACAGTTACAGAACCACCACCCAACCAGGGTGGTGGTCCTAGCTCTTTAGGTCAAAAAATAAAAAAATATGAAACAAAAAGCCACAAAATTTGAAAGGTTGTCTATGTCTCTTCTCCTCTGTGACCTTTCCCATTCTCCAATGCTCGGGAGGACATGAGAAATGCTATAAATACATGTTTTTAGAAGAGAATAAGATCATCGAAGCATGAATGTAAGTGATCAAGAAGTTGTTAGTGCTGGAATTGTGTTTTATAGAAGAAAGGAGTGTTAAGACAAAGCAAGCAAGTAATTGGGAGGAAGTGTGAGATATTATCTGCTTCCCTTTCATACTTATTGTAATTTTTGTACTTATTGTTTGAATTGGTCAATAAAAGTGGGAAGAAAGAGAACTTTCCCTTCCCGACTGGTTTTTCCTCCTCTAGAGATTTCCAGGATAAAAATTATTAGTGTTTGTGACTTCATATTGTTTCCTTTCCTGCAATTGTTGATTCTAAGCATAAGAAAAATTCATTCACTAGCTATCTCTTTCATTTTCTAATCATCTCTAAACTCTTCAACTTTGGAATTATCCACAAAATCACAAATTAAACGATGTTGTATTTGGTATCAAAGCTAAAAAGTATCCAAGACTGTGGTATTCATTCTTAGATTTGTATGACAGTAAAAAGATCTAAAGGTGAAGAGGCTTTACCTTGTGATCCTGAAATTTCTACAATTAAGTGGAAACTGAGAATTTAGGGACAAATGAAGGAAGAGAACTTGGTTTGTATAATTGATATGCTAGAGACCATGATAGATAGGATGTTTAGAAGTAAAGAATAACTTGCAGATTTGTAGAAGACAACTTATGTCAAGAAATAATCCATAGACTCAGTGGTTCGAGGATTAGCTAAAAAAAATTGGCATAGGGAAGAGCCACCATGAGGAAGATTATGGGGAAGAATGTGAAGAAGAGAATTTGGTTGGGATAGTAAAATCTGATCATACTCCTTTCAAAGTTGAAACTAAGGTTGAAATTAAGATATTTCAAGGACAAATAGATGCAGAATTATAAGATAAGTGGTTAAAGCAGTTGGAATTCTACTTTAGTGTGCATAATTTTTAGGAGGAAAAAAGGATTACCTTTGTACATCTAAAAATGGAAGTTCATGCTCTGGTTTGGTGGGAAACACATCTAGCCACTTGTGAAAAGAATAAACTTCTTGTTGTCAGTACTTGGGAGGGTTTTAAGGAATTACTTAGAGCTAACTTCTATTCTAATGGCCATAATACTGACCAGATGATTAAATCGGTAGTATTTTAGACAAGGTAGTGGTCAAAAGTGGTGCAGTACTATACTACGTAGTTTTTGAGGTAAGCCATGTTTTCTAAACCATGAAATTGGGGGATGAGGAAATTCTAACCAAATATTTGGGAGGACTTCACACTCACCTTTGATGAAAAGTAATCTCCACGAGGCCCAACTATCTAAATGAGGCGTATGTACAAGCATACTACATAGGTGATGATAAGAAGCAAGGATAAGTAGAGTTGCCAAGGGAAAAAGTAGTCAACAAACTAGTAGTAAAGAAGGAGCATGGGAAAAAAAGTGGAACAAGGGCAAGTAGAAAGGAAAAGGTAAATTAAAATGTCCACTACTTTGAATACATGTAAAGATCCCAAGAAATTTTGCAACAAACTGTGATATTAATGCTCATATTGACATTATATGTTAGAAGTTGCATCCGGAGTTACATCGCAAAGAACTGAACCAAGGACTTGAAGAATTCCTTTGAAAGTTGTAAGAAGATAGAAGGCGAGGTAGAGATCGAAGGATTACTCAAATGATATGATGAGAGGCTTAGATGCATGGCCACCAACATGGACATCTGAGAGTAGGAAGAGGAGATGAGCAGACCTATTCCAGATCAAAATCTAGATCAAGAGAACTAAGGTAAATGCTTTAATGGATACCAGGTTCTCAATCTAATTTGATTTATGATGCAGTTGTAAAGAATCTTGGTCTTGAGACTTACGAGCATCCCACACCCATATCATTTGGGTATGGGTTAATATGGGTGTAGAAATTTAGGTAAACAAGAATATTTAAGGTCAAGTTTGGGATAAATTATCAATATATTGATGTATTGGAAGCTAATGTAATTCCACTTGATGAATTTGATGTTATTTTTGGGATTCCTTACTTGTATATTAGGGATGCTATATTCATAATAAGGGAGAACTGATACCCGATGGGTCAAGGATGGGATCGGCTACAATATCCATGGGCACACTTGCATAAGTCATAGGTAACTATCGTAAGTGCTAACCAAGGAAAAAAAATTATTTAGGAAAAATCATAATCAATTTTGTTTACTTTTGTTAAAATATAAACAATATGGAGTGGAATTTTTAGATATTTCTAACCATAGGATGAAACATGATTTGGATAGTATTATTCATTCCTTTTCAGGATTTTTTTTAGACTCCCAGCGTGGTTACCACCAAAACAAGAGGTAAAGCATGAGATTCAGCTATTTTCAAAGTCCCCTCTACCAAACATCGGGTTGTATAGGAAAGCCTTGTTGGAGAGTATTGAGGTGAAGAAAAAACTCCAGGAGCTGTTAGAATAGGGTGTGATACATCCGAGCACCTCACCATGTGGTTCACCTATTGTGATGGTGCCAAAGAAGTATGGTTCTTGGAGAATGTGCATCAACTATGGCGCTTTGAACAAGATCACCATAAAGAATAGATATCCACTTCCCCGCATAGATGATCTCTTGGACCAGCTTCAGCATGCCAAATTCTTCACAAAGTTGGATCTCAAGTCTGGTTATCACCAAGTTAGAATTAAGGAGGAGGTTATATGGAATATTTCCTTCAAGGACAAAACATGGTTTGTATGAATGGTTAGTACTTCCTTTTGGTTTATGTAACGCACCCACTACATTTATGATATTGATGAATGATGTATTGTGGGAATTTCATAGATTCATGTGTCATTATTTATCTAGATGATATTATAATTTTTAGTGCCACATGGGAGGAGCATCTAACCCATTTATAACAAGTCTTGTAATTTTTCAGGGAGAAACAATTGCCTTGTAATATGAAGAAATGTGAGTTTTCCAAAAAATCACTTGTCTATCTTGGGCACGTAGTTGGAGCAGGAGAGCTACGAGTGCATCCAAAGAAGGTGAAATCCATCACCAACTGGCCAACACCAACAAGAGCCACATGGACTAGGAGTTTTGTGGGAGCATTACAGTACATGCGGAATTTCAATCTGGGTTTCTCTGCGATTACAACACCTCTACACATAATGGCCACAAAGGAGTAAGGGTTTTGAATGGGGTAAGTAACAAGATAAAGGATTTGAATTATTGAAAGTACAAGATTAGTTATGCTCTTGTACGTTTCTTTTCCTAATTTTTTACCAGCCCTTTGAAGTAGAGATATATGCCAGTGATTATGTTATGGGAGAAGTGTTGCTACAAGGAGGTAAACTATTTTTGTTATCATTCTGAGACATTTCACTTCAGCAGTCAGAGGATATCCAGTAGATGATAATGAAATGTATGCACTAGATCAGATAATTAAGAAATGGAAGCATTATTCATTGGGTAAAGAAACTATTGTGCACACTAACCATAAACCTCTCAAGTATTTTCAAGCATAGTCAAAATTGCAGCAAGCAAGGCACTAAAAATGGATGGGATTCCTTTAGTAATTCCATTTGGTGATCAAATACAAGAAGGGGTAGTACAAACTTGGTAGCAAGACATGTTTTTCTAAGCCTCCCACACAAGAGAAGTATTTCTTGCTTGGCCACTATCGATCAGATTAAGCCCTTCATGAAGGAAGCTTACGAAGAAGCATATGCCCAAGACAAATAATTTGGGGTGACATTTGAGTAGTTGTAGTCCTAAGGGGATCAAAGGATGGGGATTGAAGATTTTTGTCTCAAAGATGGGATGCTTTACCGATGGGGGGAAAGCTTATGCATGCAAAAATAATAAAGGCTTCTATTGATGAGGGAAGCACAAACTGTTGATACCTTGAAAGTAGCACAGAACCCCTTTCAGTGTCCGGTAACTCGATTAGCCCACTTGCAAAGGTACGTGTCATGTGTGATTGCATAATGATTATGTGAGCTTTGGCCCAACCCTGTGGGACCTATGCGAAATCGGATCAAGCTAATATATAGCATGTTAATATTTAATAATATGAAATATTAATATTTCTATTATTAAATATGCTAACACATAGGTATATACTTTAGGTTAAATATTTAATATCATGAAATGATTATAATTCTAACTATTAAATATTATAAACCGAGGTGTATGTGTTAACCCTTCTATGCGTTGAAAAGGTGGGTCGGGGAGACTAAACCCGATCACCTTATATAGGTGAAAAGGACTTTAGGTCCTCATTTGATATATTCAGGAACATATATCAAAGGCCAATAAATCACAAAACCATTTGGTTTTACCCTTGGTAAATAGGGTTTTAAAGGAGGAGTGATCTTACTGCACAGGTAAAATAAGTTCTTTGAAGTAAAAGGTTATTTTCAAAGATGGTTTTTACCCTATTGAAAGGGTTGATTCCAATCTATCCACATACATGTGTCACCTGTGTTATTTATTTCCTGTAAGTATTGGCTTTATTTACTTATGTTATGATGTACAAAATGCCAAGAGGAAATAGTTGCATTACAATTATATAATATGTGATTTGATTAAATCCGTATTTATTAGAACTCCACAAATTCTAACAATGTATTGGCCCAATATGCAAGAAGAAGGGACTAAATTTAAAAAGGCAAATAGTAAAATTTGTCTAGAAAACCTAAGACTAGGATGGACAGAGTTGTGTAGTGCCATTACCAGTCCTTAAAATTTTCACGGTGTTGGTGAATGAGAGAGCCTAAAGAGATTGAAATAATTTTCCTTCATTCTGCATGCCCTCGGACCACCTCTCAAATTAGCAGGTTTGCAAATTCATCCCCTCATTCTTGGAATGGCTTGAGGTGCTCATAAACCCTAGCAGAGTTGTCCCAATTGATGAAGTGGCGAATCTGTATTGTGCCCTATTTTTTTAAAAATCCATAAGAGCCTTTCTATTTTTCCTTTTTGCCTGATCAAGTTTAAAATTGATTGATTTTCATTAAATCCAGTTGAAAATCCAGATTGGCATAGAGGAAAAATTCGTTAAAAACATGTTTCAGTTGGTTCAAAAAGTCCAACCTTAGCAAAAAATCAAATTTGAGCCGCGATCCCTAGTGTTTTCTAATGTTATGACGCCAGACAGTGAATCATCTGCCCATCAATCTGCTTCAGAATTCTGTCAGAAACGTGGCTTGTTCTAATTAAATGTTGCAGAAAATTTTGCAACTTATCACTTTTTTCTTTTTTGGAAAAGGCGCATGGCAAATTTGTGTCTGATGGCATCCACTTTCTCTGATTGGTCCTAATGTGCGCATGTGGCTATGTTTATGATCAACATAGTGGCGGGTCAAGATGTGGAGGCACAGGGGCAAATTTTTGGCTACTTTGGTCGAAAAGGATTTCAAGTATGCCTCATGGTACCTGCCAAGTGCCTAATCGCTTGCATTCAAGCGATGGAGAAAATGTGACATTTTTCCATAAAATGATGGCGTGTCCTCTTTTGAATGGATGTGCAGTAGGGGGCCATTGGTGCCTAATAAACATTCCTTTAAGGAAAATGTTGTTAAAGAGCTAAAGAAGATGCCTAGGGCCCGCAACGAATCAGTTGAGGGACATGTGGTACCTGTCAGGGCGGAACTTCAGAGCCTCAGGGGAATAATAGAAAAATTTGGCTTATTTTTTCAATAAAGAGGCATGAAATATTTAAAATTGAGCCACGACTCTATAAGCCCAAGTCTTATCAGCAACTGCCACGTGTCTAGGCCCAAGAATCTCAGATGGGCCCATGGAGATAATTTGAGAAAATTTTGTAAATTTTCAAAAAGGGTGGAAATGTGTAGAATCGATCCGTGATTCCAATGGGGCTCAATTTGGGACAATATGTCAGGACTATTTTCATGAGACATAGATGTGCGGGAAAAATATCAACCTAAGATTCCAAAACTTTCCCAAAATTTTTAAAAGGTAAAATGAAGCTCCTATGTCCGCATCTAATGGAATGGTGCCACGTGTTCACTTAGAATAAAAGGGTCAAAAAGTTAAAAATGTGAAACCCGTGCCCATACCAAATCAAATCTCACCATATGGTAAATGTTTCTTTTTTAAAATGCAAAATGGAAAAAGATTCCTCCAAAGCCCATCTCGAATGGTTTTTCTCCACGTGGAGGGCATAGATTAAAAGTTGAATGCATTACATCAATGGTAGTTGTGCATCGTTTTTTCCTCTGCCCGCCATTTTTTCCCTAAAACGGCTCTAAAAAGTTTGGAGATGCCTTTTTTTTCCATCAATTTTCATCGAATTTTTTGTGAAATTCGTGTCCCCTTGTGCCTGTAAGGACCAATGTAATTGGTTTTGAGGATCAATTTGAATATCATAGATGTTTTTGAATTGAATTTTTCCCCTAACTTATCCAAAAATGTGAAATATCAGATCCAAAAGTTACAAAGTCAAATTTTGGAGGGATAAGGATGAAATAATGAAAGGAAGGGGGTCTATGCATGCTTTTGAAGATGAAAAACGTGCCTCCATAATGGATAATGATGCGGATTTTGCAATGATTCATCTCTTTTTGAGACAACTATAAACTTTTTGGACATGTTCTGTTAAACGTCCCTGTCTATGAATCATGAGAAATTTTTGTAACAAATTTAATCCTTCGGCATATTCTTTTCTTGGGAAAGAAGGCTCAAAGGAGATTGAAAGCTATATATTGCATGAATTTTTCATGCAAAGGGTTAAAGAGTTTAAAAAATCCTAGAAAACTAAAAATGTCACGGGAAAATTTGGGAAGAAGCCCATTCTCTGAGTGACCACTTGAGAAACTCATGTAACTCTCTCTGTATCAGATTTAAAATCATGTTAAGTTGGTTGCACATGTATAGCCATTAACAAGCTCTGAGATTATTTTTCAAAACATTCCCCTGCTGATAAATCTGATCATTCTTTGAGTTATTGCTGTGGTATATCTTTGGTGAAAAACTATGTGAATGCTTACATTTCATAATGCACTTTCAAATTTGTGTTTTCTTGTTTCCTGTTGCTAGTCTTCGATGTAGTAAAATCTCTCTTGATCATACATGGTCTCAACTCTTTTGATAGTTTAGTGGCATTTTCAATCTCACATTTCGAAGAGCTTTCATCTGATAAAGAGATAAACAAATTTAAAATCACTTTACCTTATCTTGATAGCAGTCACTAAAGATTGTTTGTAAACCTTTGGGTGCACCTTAGAGTCATGATTAAATAGTGAGTGCTAAATGCTTCCATTCGGTTCATTCTAACTCAAGATTTTTGTGATAGATGATCAAAGATTGTGTGGAAAAGTGTAAATCAATGGGCCTCCATTTGATGTACATATCCTGGTTGAAGGACACCATTAACCATTTTGATACTTTCTTCTGTTAAGTTTCTCCATATTTTGTCTGAAATCCTCAAAGAGTCTGGTGGACCTTGGTTTGTCTTATCTAAACTCCCACCCAAAAAATCATTCAAAATAGCTAATGGGCTACCCTGTTTTACCCCTGTTTTGACCATCCTATACCCACAGAAGATCAAAATCCATTTGCTAAAGTATACATAACATATCACTTGATTGACTCAAAATGTCTTCAGTAACCCTTTCCTTGCATTGAAATTATCTCCATAATCTGGAAGTGACAACTTGTGAAAGTCATATTTGGAGTGTTGATCATATTTTCCCAAGGCCCCTTTATACTATTTGCACAAATTGAGGGATATCTTCATCTCCTTCACCATTTGAGGGTTACAAAATAAGTCGTCTTACCTTGGTTGAAAGGCACAACCTAAAACAGTTAGGACAAAATCAAGTCCTATTTGAAGTGTTATCCCATGCTTTTCAATGAAATCTGAGTACCTAGTTAGATCATATTCCTCCAGCCTTGACTGAACGAAAGCACACCATGGTCCATGTGTCTTCAATCCTTCTTTGCCATATCTTTGTACCAGGATTGCAGAAATTGTGTCTCCACCACCAAAGGCTTATAGCATGAAATCCTTAGGTACCAATTGTGTCCCTAGGCCAGCTTACCTCTAAAGTAGCGGGAAATTTCAGTTGTTGGTAAGACCCTATCCCAATTGGAAAAGGAACGTGTATTGGCCCAATATGCAAGAAGAAGTATCAAAATTATATGTGGATGTAAAAATTGTTATACCAGTAAGCCTAAGACTAGGAAGGAGGGTTTTTATATGCCTTTTCTAGTACCTACTCATTTGTGGGAGGACATTTATATGGATTTTGTAGGAGGATTACCTATGTCTAAACACGGGCCCATGATTATACCTATATGTTGTTGTTGATATATTCAGTAAGATGTGTATTCTTATGGCATGTAAGAAGATAGTAAAATCACATGAGGCAGTAGATATTTTCTTTGCTAATGTATGGGTGCATTTTGGTTTGCCAAAGTCTATTGTTTCTGACAGGGATTCTAGGTTCTTGGGGAAGTTTTGGACTATTTTGTAGGACAATATGGATACCAGGTTACAGAGGAGCACAAATTTCCATCCACAGACATATGGACATACAGAGCTATGGTAAAAATGACTTTGGTACAATTGATCAGAGGGTATAATATACAAATATCTAAGGACTTGGGATGAGTCCTTAGCCTACATTCAACATTCCTATAACTGGGAAATACACACATTCCACTATTAAGTCACTGTTTGAAGCATGCTTGGGATATCAAACTACAAATCCACTAGACATAGCAGTTGGGAAGCAGGATGTTGAGAATGACACATGAGACATAGAGGTGATTAGAGAAAACAAATTCATTGAGAGGATCTAGAAAATCCATCTCAAAGTCAAAGAACAACTAGAGAAATATCAAGCCAAGTAAAAACCTAGGCATGATCAACATAGGAGGGAACATAAGATTCATATTGGAGATAGATTTTTTCTTTACTTGACTAAGGAGAGACTACAAGGTTAAGCATAGAAGCTCAAGCCACTATGATATGTTTCCTTCACCATATTGGAGCAAGTTGGAGTAAATGCCTTTCAACTTGATTTACCGACACTTATGAGGATGTAATTTGTAGTAATCTATGAGAACTTGCACCTATATGAGCCATCCATGCTAGATGAAGATGAAGGACTATAGTTGCTACCTTCCATTGAGGATTGCATCTTGGACTCATGATGTTAATTGGAGGAGGATGTAGTGTTGCAACAAAAGGTCATAGAGACTAGGAGAGGTCTATAGAAGTCTTGGCAGAAGGTTGTTCATGTCTCTTCTCCTCCATGACCTTTCTCATTGTCCAGTGCACGGGAGGACATGATAAATTCTATAAAAACATGTTTGTATAAGAGAATAATATCATCGAAGCATGAAATCAATTGAGAAAGAAGTTCTTAGTGTTGGAATTGTGTTTTGTAGAAGAAAGGAGTGTTGATATAGAGAAAACAAGTAATTGGGAGGAAGTGTGAGATATTATCTAATTCCCTTTCATACTTATTGTAATTTTTGTACTTATTGTTTGAATTGGCCAATAAAAGTGGGAAGAAAGATAAATTTCCCTTCCCAACTGGTTTTTCCTCCTCTAGAGGTTTCCAGGATAAAAAAATTTGGTGTGTGTGAGTTCATATTCTTTCCTTTCTTGCAATTGTTGATTCTAAGCATAAGCAAAATTCATTCACTAGCTAGCTTTGTCATTTTCTAATCAAAATTAGAACAAATCTATTTAATATTTGATTCTGTGGATAATTCAAAAGTTGAAGATTTTACAGATCATTTTATCACACACAACAAAGCTCACACATTAATCCAAACACCGAGACATTCCCTACTAGGTGGAACTGATTGGGATTTCATCACCCAATAGGAAATTTGTTGCGGTGTTTTGGCTGAGTTATAAATCCTTTAATGATTCGGGCCTGATGTACCTTCAGGTATATCAAGGAATCCCCATCTAAAACTACTCGAAACCAACCTTATATTTCCATTTCCTAGGTACCTTCGTTATCCACTCTCTTTTTTATTTTCCACATTTTCTAAAGTTAATCAAGATAAAGAAAAAATTGCATACTTGACTTGTTTTCCTTAATTAGTGTAGCTATTGTTTTCTTGTTTTGTTTCATGCTGGTTATCACATGCTCTTTATCTAGGAAAATGAAACAAAATCTTGCATCAAGAAATACCATCATGTCATCCCAATAAAATTCCACTTCTTCCAATGTCTCATCCATGCCTATGGTTACCTCTTCGATGATCACCTAACCTTTGATCATCAATATGCCTCACTAAGAGCCTATTTTGAAACCACCACCCATGATGAGACCAATCGTTTCTTATATCATCATTCCACCCCATCTCTGTCAGATACTCCTCCATCTGCTCCATCGTTTTAAGCTTCTGGGCCTTCCATTATCCTTTATGGAAGTGTGGAGTTCCAGGAACTTCTTGATGTTAATCCCATAAATCTCCATGATTACCTTCTTAGGAAGTCAACCCAAATTATTTCTTCAAAACTTTGGTGTTTTCCCCTAGATCTATGAATGAGATCTCCATTTCCCAACATGAACTTGATCCATCCTCTTCTACCAATCATCAACCTCATCAAACCACTCAGATAGTCACACCCATCCCTCCTAATCTACCTCCCATCAACACAACTATTACCACCTTTATTGCTATTATTTCTTCTTTTGTTGTCACCACTAGTATCCCCATTCAATCCGTCTAACAATATCAACCATTTCCCATCATATCTGAACAACATAATAATTCTTTACCCCTTACATCACATATACACACAAATTTCATCACTTCTCAACCTCCTCCTAGGATTGCTTACCATTACATGATGTCTAATCCACCCCCTCAACAATCTCAACATATCATAACCTATATCCCTACTCATCATATATCTCAGCAATCAACCCAATCCCAAAAATCACATCACATCCCTATTCCTCAACATCAACCATTACAACAACCAATCTAATCTCAACCCATGACCTATATTCATCCTCATCAAGAAATTCCTCAAACACCTACTCATACAAAAATCCACCAATAATCTTATCAATCTACCTCCCACATCACACAATCACAATCTCATCCCACTTCAAATGACCCCATACATGCCTTAATGAATAGATTTCCTAGGATTGAGGCTGCTACCTTCAGACCTAAGGTCACATTATCTTATGAACAAATTTACAATGAACCCATATATCCATCGGTCCTAATCAAACCTTATCCTCTTCATTTTCAACTTCTAAAATTCACCAAGTTTAATATTAAGTAAGATCCCCAACAACACCTTTGTGTGTTTAGGCATGCATGTTATCTCATTTCCCATGACCAAGACCTCATGTTTTACACTTTCCCTATGTCCTTGGCCCGTCCCACACTAGATTGGTATAATGACATCCCCTAACACTCATTGTTCTCATTTACCCAACTTGCGCAACTCTTCTTAGAACATTTTTCAATCAACATTACACGTAATATCACCATTACATACTTATATTCCATTCGATGATGAGTCTATCATAGAATTTGTCACATGATGGCATGGAATTATAAAAAAATTGTCATTTTTCCTTACAAAAATAGAGCTCATTTAATAATTCTCATGATCTTGTGTAAATCATATCTCATCCAGCTTACAAATCCAATGATTTCAAACTTTTGAATAAGCCTTCACTATGGCTCGTAAAATTGAGACTCGTGCTCTTGAGTAAGGAAAACTTAAAATTAAATCAAACAATTCAAAGACCTATTTTACTAAGCCATCTACACACAATGAAAAATCCAAGAGTGCAACCAATGTCATGGTGGTTAAATCTTCTTCCACACCCATCATTAGTACATGGCCTCAACAAAGAGCTCCTAGACCAACACCCAACTACACTCCTCTTAGAGATTCCTATAGTTCAATATTCGATAAGTTGATGGTGTTCCATCTCATCACCCTCCCCCTTATCTGACCGTTCAATGAATCAAGACCCAAAACCACTTGGTATCATAAGGACCACTATTACAAATACCACCAAGTTCATAGACATGATATAGAAAGGTGTCGAACCTTCAAGGATATTGTCCAAAAACTCATTGACCAAGGTGACCTTTAAGTGAATAACCGTAACGTATCTCAAAATCAACCATTTGATGTTTTTAAACAACCATTTCCTAATCATGCGACAAAAAATCAAATGACTCCTCCTACATCTCAACCACCCACTGATCACACCATTATTACCATTAACACTACCAAAACAATTTATCAAGATCTTACCCCATCAATAACTCCACCTAATTCACAAACTATTATTCCCACTTCCTATTTGAGCATTTTCCCTATATCTAAAATTCCACCAACAGTAATCCCCATCTCTACACCAGTCATATCCATATCTACATCCACTACTGATCCTAAACCTACATCTAATCCACCTACTTCATCATATTTGACCACTGACTCACCTACATCTATTCCATCCCCACTTATTATATCGGATCCATCCTTAGCACCTATCTGAATTCCCCTTTCTTCACTTTTACCCACACCAACCACATTGACTATTGTGACCACATCTAAAACATCTTCTCCTCCCACATCATTCTCATAATTTGAAGAGTTTTTGAAAGCATTCCAACTTGCAATAAATTCAAATGATGTCCCTATTTCATTCACAAAATAATACATCCCCACATTAAGCCAATATTCACCTTCTTTAGATATCATAAAAAATTACTTCCTCCACCAATATCAACCACACAACCTTTGGGCCCCCCAGTATCATTCCTCTCAAGGGTACTTCTTCAAAATAAAAATCTAAGACCCTTTCCACCTTTCCTCAAAGTCTCTTTCACATCCCCATAAAAAGATAGACATTCCTCCACCAAAGATCAAACAATCTAATGCCACATCATATATCTTAGGACCACATCCATATCTTTTAGAGCCAACCCATTCATCCAAAACATCACAATCAATCAAAAACCCAAACCAAAATAATCGAACACTTCTTCTTCTAAAACACCAACCATCACTAAACCTGAATCCAAGACATCAAAAACTTCAACATACAAGTCATCCCACACATCTACATCTCAAACATCCACCTATTCTTCTAAAACCAAACTCCTCATAAAGATAAGGTACCTATTTTCCAAAATAACTCCCCTAGTTATTTGGACAACCTATATTTCTATTCTAGCTCTGAGACTTTATATTGTAGGTTGCATGCACTTCAATTGTTCTCTTGGCATGTTTCCTTGGTTCTTGTTCCTCACATGCCCTTCTATGCTCTCTATTTTCTTTACACCTTGCATCTTCCATTATTTTCCCCTATCAGTCCCATCTTTCCTCATTCCCACTCTTGGTGAATTCGCATTCCTCCCAGAAGTTCATGTACCCTTCACGTACATCTTATAATTTCTTCCCAAATTAGTTAAGTCCCTAGTGTCCTCGCACACCCCCTTCCTTGTTGCTACACATTATCTTGTAATGATTTTTCTCCTTCCATACATTCCTCCTGTGTGCATCACTTTTGTGTGCCTCCATCTATGGTAGTTTGTGTGTCACATGGATTGTCAAACATTGAGTGTGCTTCATGCAACCAATCAAAGTGTACCAACTGGGTGTTGAATCCTTACGATGAAGCGTTGTATGAAACCTATCAGAAAAAAAATGATGTACAATTGACTTTCCTTCATCCATTCTCAGAGCACCATGTTTCATTACATGATGAAGTGACCTACGAATATCATAATGTCTTAACTTTAGTTACAAGGATCATATCAAGGCATGGTTTGTCTTATATAGAAGTTGTTGACATGGGCTATAGTGTAGGATCATTCAAATTAAAATTTTGGTGGGTTTGGTAGGTGAGAAGATGGAAAACATCCCTCGTGCCATTAATGCATAATCTGATTGCTCCAACCACCTAATTTGATTTAGATATTTCCCCTTTCCTTCTCCCACATGCCAAACAGATATGGGGAAGTGCATTTGATAGATTTTTAGGTGGGTTTACGGGAATTCATTATTAGTTATTGGTGGTTGAAGATTAAAATCATATTTTCCCTCCCTCTCCTCTTCTTCCCTCACCGATTTATATATAAATGTAAGAGCCTTGCTTGTGGTAAAGGGTTGGACATTTTTGGATCCTCTAGTGTTAACTAAGGATCTTGTATCTTTATATTTTGAGTTGTAGGCCTTTAGATCTTGTCTTTGCATGCGGAAATCAGCCTCATGCACTATTGTAATAGATTGTGCATATCTTAAAGCAATAGAAGCACCACTTTGTGGTTGTTCTTTGCCTTAACGTGTTTGTGTTCTTCTTTCTTTCCTTTCCCTTATGTTATGTGTTTGTTATGCTACTTTCATGTCCCTTGAAGCTCCATTTTCTCATTATGCCTCATGGAATCGATTGTGTGACTAGATTTTGGTTCAAGTTACACATGCTTAGCCTCTCTTTATACATTCCCTTTCACTTTTTCTTGAAACAAGATCATCCTCATCCCACTTTTTTTGATGTTATCACCTTCATTTGTTTAGTTTTTGATTTTCATGTTACCCTTCTATCCCTAGTCCCTTGGCATGTTTTAGCTTAGGATTTCCCTTCCAGCATTAGGAGTACTAGTAGTAGTAGAGATAGGTATAGAAATTGGCCTTCTCTGGAGGTTTATCTCAAGCGCATAAAGTACTACATCTTAGAGACAGTCCCATAGTTTCCTTAACAACTCAGTTCATCCTGATCTAAGCTGAGTGCAAGATTGAGCTCTAATAGTTTTTGGCACACCTAAAGGGACCAATATTGAAATCTTAAATTTCATCATTTTTAAGTTTTGGTTTGTGGATTAGTGATTTCTATCCTTTGGAGGCTCATTTCAACACATCTGGTGACTTCCAACACTTCCAGATCTACTTTTTTTGGTAGTCCTAAGAACATTTCATATGAAGAGTACATATGAGAAAAAGCTTAGAATATGAAGCATCATTTGAGTACCTCCAACTATCTCTAAGAAGAACATGTAGTATAACACCTACGCATGAATCCCCATATCCAATGCATCATGCACAATCCATTCCTCCTCACAATATACCTGCACACCCTACCATGGTACTACAACCACCTCCTCCTCTAAGGAACTTTTCAAACTTCACTAATGGAATCCCTCTTGTTCTAAATGCACATCATGGTATGCCAGCAGCCACACTCAAGAGTATTCTATACTTTACTGGTGAGATTCAAGTCACCCCTATTGAGCACATCAAGGATGTAGCAAATGTGTGCTTTGTCTATTTGATCGCACACGATGATGTAGCACTCAAACTACTTGTAGCCTCATTCAAAGGGAAATCACTTTAGTGGTATAGAGATCTAAAACTTACATCTATTGCCACCTAGGATGAGCTTGGAACAACTCTATAAAATTATTTTGAGGACAAGTTAGATCATCTATCACTGGTGGAGTAACTGACTATAACAAAAAGGGAACCCAACGAATAAATGACTGATTTTAATATCAGGTTTCAGAAGACTTGGGATAGAATCCCTCAAGTGGTAAGTTCTACATCCCAACATACTTTCTTGTACTATCTAAGGGCCTTGAATAATGAAATTTAAGTCATGATTATTTCCACAGGAGGTAGAACCTTACTTTTTCCTTATAATATTGCAATAAGGGAATAAAATACTCTTATTTAGGTGGGAAAATTAGCCCCTAGACTGACCATGCCCTTATTCCTAGAAATGTCTCAAGCACCCCAGCCTTCTGTTGATCCTATTCCTAAGCAGAGCACGTAACTACTTACATACAAATCCTACTCTTCCATGCAGTAAAAAGAAGATGAGGAATTAAAATCCTTGATTAGAAACTTATCTAATAAATTCATATCATTAGAAAAAATAGGTGCAAGCCTTCATAAACTGTTCTAATCAGGGGCATATCCAGAACAATCATCCCTAGAAAAATAAGTATGCAAACCAGAAATATGGGTAGAACCAACAAAATGATAGATGAAACTCTAACACACATCTTTCCTTGCAAGTGGTCCCTCTTACACAACCACTTCCAGTGCCCAACATAAGTCAAGCATGAGTTTCAGTTTAGAATAATATGGTGCAAGAGTCAGAAACATGTTATCCTTACAATATGCATCATGTTCAGTATCATTGTGCTAATGTTGCACATGTAGGACTACATGATTCATGTTGCTTCTAACTATGAACCTTCCATAACAGAAAGAGAGTCTTAAAGTCAATAAAAAACATAAGCTCCTCTTGATGCCAAAATTACATTCTTCGGCATCAAGGAAATTTTTACAATCAATCAAGTTACCAACAGTTCTGAAAAACCACACCCCCAAGTTGATGATAACACAAAGTATAAGAAAATAATGTTGGACCCAGGTGCACAACCTTCACTTTCTACCACATAGGTCGATCTTCAAAAACAAAGAGATGTAGCCAATAATTCTAACAACAAAGGTCCATAAGTTCCTACGTGTGAGTTTTCACATAATGTTTCTTCTGAAGTAGTGCATGCGCCTCATTTGGTAGGTCTAGCCTCTACACCAGCTAGGGTTCATACCTTTACACCTAAACAGCCAATGAAAGATGTTTTTTTCCCCAAATGCAAAAATAAATGGTCCTTCCATTCAACATTTTGGATCATATGAAGAATAGAAATTTGAATGTCACAATGTGGGATTCCCTAGCCATTCAATCTCAGTATGACTTATTGCATAAAGCTCTGGCCTAGCTCCCATGCGTTGATCCAGCTGTCCAAAAACAACACGTTGATGTCAATATTTTTCAAGAAGAGGAGAAGCAAGTAAGGCTGTCAAAACCCCACCCTTCTATATGTCCTTAATCATAGGTAAACACCTCATACACAATTCTATGATTGACTCAGGTGTTAGTACTTTTGTCATGCCAATGAAAATTGTTGATGTCCTAGGCCTTAAGTACACCCCTTTATTCAAAGGAGTCCCACATCTTGATGGCTCCATTGTTACAACTTTAGGAGTCATCAAGGATCTTGACGTAACTGTCCATCTATGTCCAAGCCTCACTATAACTCAAGATGTGTTAATCATTGATCTACCCCCTTTGTACATTATAGAAATAATGTTTTCCACATAGTTAGTACATGTATTTTTGGAGCAGTCCTTGACTTGCCTAGTTTTTCCACTAAATTTGACCTTATGTTGCTCCTTTGGGGTCTTATGATGTAATCATAGGTGTTAACTAGCTTTCATAACATAAAGCAAAGGTTGATTGCTTTGAAAAACATATTAGTCATTTATTTGATCTCCAGAAAACAACAGACATCCATGGGATAAAACGTGAGATTTTTGTTAGAAAATTGTCAACAATGCAGCTTAAAAAGGCTAAAAACAAAGGTTGCACCTTGTATGTAGTAAAAATTTCTGAAACAACTGAAGGGGATAGTGATTTCTTGGAAAGATACTCGTTGTTACAAAATTACAGAGATGTGTTTCCAGAAGAACTACCTGGTCTTCTACCCAAATGGGAGTTTGATTACACCATTGAGATCAAACTAGGAACATAACCTATTTCCAAGGTACCATATTGAATGAAGACCATTGATTTGATGGAGCTTAAGGAACAGTTATAAGAACTGTTGTCTAAATTTTTGATAAGACCGAGTGTCTCGCCTTGGGGAGCACTACTAATTTTTGTGAAAAAGAAAGATGGAACTCTTAGATTGTGCATTGATTATAGGATGTTAAAAAAAGCAAAAATTAAAAACAGATATCCAATTTCTAGAATTGATGATCTTTTTTATATGTGTAGTGAATATAACCAAATAACAATAAATAAATAATATAACTATGCAATGAATAATTAATTAAAAATAATAATGTATTTATCTTAAGATTCCCCCCTTTAATTTTGAATTATATCAAGGGATGAGGAGAGGAAATCTTTGAACAAATTGAACTTGTCATGTGCAAGTGACTTCGTGAAGATATTTACTCTTTGTTTAGCTGTTAGACAAAACTGAAGTTGTATATTGTGCTTCAACACATGCGCGCATATGAAATGAACTTGTACCTCAATGTGTTTTGTTCTTTCATGAAAAATGGGATTGTGAACAAGTTTGAGAACACCTTCATTTTCAACATACATGGTGGTCAATTTTTCCTGTGGTATTCCAAGTCCTTCTAGTATATGATGTAGCCAAATCACTTTATAGATATCTTCTTTTGTAAAATGATACTAATCTTCTATGGAAGAATAAGAAATGAAGTGTTATTTCTTGCTTCCCCATGATATTGGTCCAGATCCCATAAAAAATACAAATCCTGAAGTGGATTTTCTATCATCAATATTACTTGCATGATCTAAATCCGAATATCTTGATAATAAGTTGTTGTTATTCTTGTATTCTATACCAAGATCTAATGATCCTTTCAGATATCTCAAAATTATCCTTACTTCTTTCCAATGACAAAATTTGGGTTCCTGCATGAACCTAGATAGATAGCTTACTGCAAAGCTGATATCTGGTCTAGTGTAGGTCAGGTAAATGAGACTCCCAATCAACAGCCGATAGAGAGTGGCACTTACCTCATGAGATGGATCTAAATGAGATAATTGTAATATGTTCTCCATAGGTGTAGAAATCAGTATGCAATCCATCATCCTAAATTTATTGAGTGTTTTCTTTGTTTATTTCATCTGAGAAACAAAGATGTGATTCTCTTTCTTTCATACTTCCAATCCAAGATAATAGTACATCAGCCCGAGATATGTCATGTCAAACAATCGATTAAGATCTTTCTTCATTGCATCAATCATCCTTACTCAACTATTAATGATGACTAGATTGCCAACATAGACAATAGAAATCACAATCTCCCCCCTTTCTTTTTAAGGTAAAGATTGGGATCGTATGGATTTATAACAAATCCATGTTATACGATATGCTTATCAATTTTGATGTACCATGCTCGGGGTTCCTGTTTGAGGTCATATAGAAATTTCCTGAGTCTGCATACCTTTACTTCATAACCAAGTACTACATATCCCTCAGGTTGAGTCATGTAGACTTCTTTTTGTAAATATCCATTTAGAAAAGGCACTTTTTACATCCATTTGATGGAATTTCTAACCAAATTGTTCACCTAGAGCAAAGATCATCTTGATCATCTTGATATTAGCTGTGGGAGAAAATTTCTCCTTGTATTCAATGCTTTCTTTTTGTGCATAACCCTTTCTACAAGTCTTGCTTTATGCTTTCTCGTTGTCCCATCTGCTTTTTACTTTATTTTAAATATCCATCTACATCCAATGGCTTTCTTCCCTGATGGAAGATCGAAAAGCTGCCAAGTGTTATTTTTCATTACTGAATGATATTCAGAGTCCGTGGCATCTTTCCAAGCTTTTAAATGTAGGGATTCTTAGACTATAGAGGGATCATCAGACTCAATAACTCTGCTCATTAAAGCAAAAATTTACTTCTTATCTTTCTTTACTACGATTCCATGGTCCAGGGGTGGATGTATCTGGTGGAGCATCCATTCTTGCATCTCATAATGTGCTAGTACACCACTTAGGCATACATTAAATTACTCCCATGGTTTGTGGTTCTATCTGATCAACACCATCATCCCCATCATCACTTTCATCATATGTGGGAACTTCAAATTTAGTTTTTACAACTGGTGAAGAATCTACATCAGGTGAGTCTGAAGGAGGATGATTTTCTTCCTTTTTCTCAAAAAAATCAACACCTCTGCTGGTGTAGAATTTTTTGGTCTTTGGATTCATCAATCTATACCCAAGAGTCTCTTTACTGTACCCAATGAAGATGATTTTTTGTGACTTCATGTCCAATTTCTTTATGTTTTGTTTAGGTATCTGCATACTTTATTTGCACCCAAATACTCTAAGGTGTGCAATAGATGGTTTCCACTTTGACCATGCTTTTTGTGTTGTTACTCTATCAAGTGCAACTGTGGGCACTCTATTTAACAAATACACTATTGTCTTTGTTGCTTCTACCCAGAATGTCTTTACAAGTCAAGAATCATCGATCATGCATTACACCATTTCCATGATAGTACGATTTCTTCTCTCAACAACACCATTCTATTGTAAACCCATCGATCTGAGTGGAGAGTTATGATGTGATGACCATTTTTATTCTCAACAGCTACTTTGAACTTTTTGAACGTTTTAAAAGCTTCACTTTTCTTGCAAAGAAAAAAAAATCCACATTTTTCTTGAATAGTCGTCAGCACAAAGCATGAAGTACTAAAATATAGAATGACTTGGTTACATAAAATTGAAAAGATCATTATGAACCATATCAATCTTATCATGAGCTTGATATGTACTCTTCTGGAATGAATCTTTGTGTTGTTTTCCTACTAGGCAGTGAGGAAACTTGTTTGTATCCTTCTGAAGAAACGGTAACCTATGTACCATATTATGCTGGTGAAGTGTCTCGATATACTTGAAACTAACATGACCAAGTCTTCAATGCCACAAATGTACTGAGGTAAATTTCTTAGCCACAAGTTCTTGATAATCTATGTGGACAAAATCAAGCCAGAATATGATCCATAGGGATCCAAAATGACTCTACTTTATCAAATCAGCCAACATGAAGAAGAAAAAAAAGATACATGGAGGTTTTGTCTTTTAAGTAACAAGACCACTGCCCTATGCAGGGCGGTGGTTACAGAACTACCACCCAACCAGGGTGGCAGTCCTAGGACTTCTAGTCTACACAGGGCGGTGGTCCTGGATCTCTCATATAGAAAATAAAATCTGAAAATGAATAGCCTCTGAATTTGAAAGGTTGTTCATTTACTTTCTCCTCCATGACCTTTCCCATTCTCTAGTGCATGGGAGGACATGCAAAAGGATATAAATGCATGTTATGGAAGAGAACAAAGATCATCGAAGCATGAAGCAAGTGAGTAACCAATCTCTTAGTGTTGGAATTTTTATTTGTAGAAGCAAGGATTAATTGAGTTAGAGCAAGAAATAGGGAGGAAGTGTGAGATATTATCTACTTCTCTTTCATACTTATTATAATTTCTATACTTATTATTGAATTGGCCAATAAAAGTGGGAATAAAGAGTAATTTCCCTTCCCGACTGGTTTTTCCTCCTCTAGAGGTTTTCCAGGATAAAATTGTTGGTGTATGAGTCTATATTCTTTCCCTTTCTATAAATTGTTGATTCTAAGCACAATTATAATTCATTCACTAGTTATCTCTATTATTTTCTAATAGAAATTAGAACAACATTGATTAATTGTGATTCTGTGGATAATTCCAAAGTTGAAGAGTTTACAGATCATTTTGGTATTAGAGCTAACAATTATCTAGGATTGTGGTATTTTTTCTTGGGATTTTATGATAGTGACGAGATCTAAAGGTGAAGAGGCTTTACCTTGCGATCCAGAAATTTCTACAAAGAAGTGGAAACAAAGAATTCAGGGACAAATGGAGGAAGAGAACTTGGTCCGTAGAATCAAGATGCTAGAGACCATGATGGATAGGATGTTTACAAGGGAAGAAGAGCTTGCTAATTTACAGAAGACAACTTATGTCAAATAAGACTCCATGGACTCAGTGGTTCAGGGATTAACTAAAACTTTTGGCATAAGAGGGAGCCACCATGAGGAAAGTTATGGAGAATATCATGAAGAAGATACTTCTAACATAAGAGAAAAGGTAAAATCTAATCATACTCCTTTTAAAGTTGAAACGAAATTTGATATTAAAAGATTTGAAGGACAAGTAGATGTGGAGTTTCTTGATAAATGGTTAAAATAGTTAGAAGTCTAATTTAGCATCCATAATGTCACAGAGGCACAGAGGATCACCTTTACACATCTCAAAATGAAAGGACATGCTCTAGTTTGGTAGGAAACCCATCTAACCACTTGTGAAAAGTAGAAGTGTCTTATTGTGAAATCTTCGCAAGAAGTTAAAGAATTACTTAGAGCTAACTTCTATCCTATTGGCCACAAGACTGACCAAATGATTAAATGGCAGTATTTTAGACAAGGCAGTGGTCAAAGTGTGCAGGACTATACTACAGACTTAGAGGATGAGGATGAGGATATTATGACTAAGAACTTGGGAGGACTTCATGCTCACCTTCAAAGAAAAGTCATCTCCATAAAGCCCAAAGATATCAATGAAGCATGCGTACATGCGTACTACATAGATGATGAACAGAAGCAAGGAGAAGCAGAACCAAGGGTAAGTAAGTCAACAAATTAGCAAAAGAAAGAGTTTGGGCAAACAAGTAACAAGGGTAAGTGGAAAGGGAAAGGTAAAAAAACTACCACTTCTTTGAAAACTTGTAAATATCCCAATAATTTTTACAAGAACTGTGAAATCAATGGTCATATTGACACTACATGTTGGAAGTTGCATCCGTAGTTACATCCAAATAACCAAACCAAGGACTCGAAGAATTCCATGACAACTATGAAAATATAAGGGGAGGTGGAAATTGAAGATGACTCTGATGTAGACAAGAGGCTTGGATGCATGGCCACCAACATGGACAGCCAAGAAGAGGAGATGAGTAGGTTATTCCAGATCAAAATCTAGATCAAGAGAACTAAGGTAAACACTTTGGTTGATACCGGTTCTCAGTCTAACTTGATTTTTGAAGCAGTTGTAAAGAAGCTTGGTCTTGAGACTTACGAGCATCCACACCCTTATCCTTTGGGTTGGGTGAACAAGGGTGTCTAAATTTATGTAACAAGAAGATGTAAGGTCAAGTTTGGGATAAATTCCCAGTATATTGATGTTTTGGAAGCTGGCGTTATTCCACTTGATGCTTTTGATGTTGTATTCGGGAGTCCTTACTTGTTTATCAAGGATGTTATATTCATGAGAAGGGAGAACCAATATAGATGGGTCAAGGAAGGAATCAACTACAACATCCATTCACACTAGCGTAAGACACGGGTTACTATGGTGAGTGCTAACCAAGTAAAATGACTTATTCAAGAAAATCATAATCAATTTTGTTTAATTTTGTTAAAGGATAAACAAGATGGGATAGAAGTTTTAGAGATTTCTAACCAGGGAAAGCATGATTTAGATAGTATTATTTAGTCCTTTCAGGAATTTTTTTAGGCTCCTAGTGGATTACCACCAAAACGGGAAGTAGAGCATGAGATTCAGCTATTGCAAAAGTCCCCTCTACCAAACATTGGATTTTATAGGAAATCCTTGCTTGAGAGTACTGAAGTAAAGAAACAACTCCAAGAACTACTAGACCAAGGGGTGATATGTCTAATCACCTCACCATGTGGTTTGCCTATTGTGATGGTGCTAAAGAAGGGAGAACCAATACAGATGGGTCAAGGAAGGGATCAACTACAACATCCATGCACACCAGTGTAAGACACAGGTTACTATGGTGAGTGCTAACCAAGCAAAATGACTTATTCAGGAAAATCATAATCAATTTTGTTTAATTTTGTTAAAGGATAAACAAGATGGGATATAAGTTTTAGAGATTTCTAACCAGGTAAAGCATGATTTGGATAGTATTATTTAGTCCTTTCAGGAATTTTTTTAGGCTCCTAGTGGATTACCACCAAAACAAGAAGTAGAGCATCAGATTCAACTATTGCAAGAGTCCCCTCTACCAAACATTGGGTTTTATAGGCAATCCTTGCTTGAGAGTACTGAAGTAAAGAAACAACTCCAGGAACTACTAGACCAAGGGGTGATATGTCTGAGCACCTCACCATGTGGTTCGCCTATTGTGATGGTGCTCAAGAAGGATGGTTCCTAAATAATGTGCATCGACTACTGCACTTTGAACAAGATCACCATAGAATAGATATCCACTTCCCCGCATAGATAAACTCTTAGACGAACGTCAGCATGCCAAATTCTTCATGAAGTTGGTCTCAAGTCTGGCTATCACCAAGTTAGGATGAAGGAGGAGGATATATGGAAGACTATCTTTAAAACAAAACAGGGTTTGTATGAATGGTTAGTACTTCCTTTTGGATTATGCAATGCACCTGCTACATTTATGAGATTGATGAATGATGTATTATGGGATTTCATAGATTCATGTGCCATTGTATATCTAGACAATATCTTGATTTTTAGTGCCACATGGGAAGAACATCTAATGCATTTGCAGAAAGTCTTGTAAGTTCTTAGGGAGAAACAACTACTTTGTAATATGAAGAAATGTGAATTTTCCAAACAGTCACTTGTCTATCTTGGGCACATTGTTGGAGGAGAAGAGCTACGAGTAGATCCAAAGAAGGTGGAAGTAATCACTAATTAGCCAACACCAATAGGAGCCTTAGAGACTAGAATTTTTTTGGGAGTAGTACAATACATGTGGAAGTTTATTCTGGGCTTCTTCATGATTGCAACACCTCTACACACAGTGGCCGCAAAGAGTAAGGGCTTTGACTGGGGTTAGGAACAAGACAAATACTTTGAGTTATTGAAATACAATATTAGTCATGCTCAAGTACTTGCTCTTCCTAATTTGCAGTAGCTTTTTGAAGTAGATACAAATGCCAGTGATTACACCATGGGTGCAGAAGGAGGTAAACTGGTATGTTATCATTCTAAAAATTTCACTTCAGTAGTTAAAGGATATTTAATATATGATAAGGAAATGTATGCACTAGTTTAGAAAATTAAAAAATGGAAGCCTTATTTTTTGGGTAAAGAAACTATTGTGTGCATTGACCACAAACCTCTCTAGTATTTGCAAGAATAGTCTAAATTGTAGTAGGAAAAACACTACAAATGGATGGGGTTCCTTCAACAGTTCCATCTAGTAATCAAATACAGGAAGGGTAGTACAAAATTTGTGGCAGACATGTTGTTTAGGCTGCCCACACAGGAGAATTTTTCTTGTTTGGCCACTATCTCTCATATCGAGCGCTTCATGAAGGAAGCTTATGGAGAGGAATATTCCCAGGAAAAAGAATTTGTGGTGACATTTCAGCAATTGCAGTCCTAAGGGGTTGAAAGGACAAGGATTGAAGATTGTTATCTCAAAGATAGGCTGCTCTACTGATGGGGGAATCTTTGCATGTCAAAATAAGAGTGAATTCTACTGATGAGGGAAGCACATACCTTGAAAGTAGCATGACATTTCGGTGTTGGTAAGACCCTATCCCACTTGCAAAGTTACATGTATTGGCCCAATATGTAAGAAGAAATATCAAAATTTATATAGGGATGTAAACTTTGTTGTACTAGTAAGCCTAAGACTAGGAAGGAAGGTTTGGATATGTCGTTGCTAGTACCTACTCATCTATGAGAGGACATTTCTATGTCTTTTGTAGGAGTATTACCTATTTCTAAACACGGCCATGACTATCTCTATGTTGTTGTTGATAGATTTAGTAAGATGTGTATTCTTATGGCATGTAAAAAGAAAGTAAAAGCACATGAGGTGGCAGATCTTTTCTTTGCTAATGTATGGGTGCATTTTGGTTTGCCAAAGTCTATTGTTTCTGACAGGGATTCCAAGTTCTTGGGGAAGTTTTGGACTACTTTTTGGGACAATATGGATACCACGTTACAAAGGGGCACAAATTTCCATCCATAGACAGATGGACAAACAAAGGTGGTAAACAGGACTTTGGTACAGTTGATCAGAGGGTATAACAACAAATACCCAAGGACTTGGGATGAGTCAGCCTACATTCAACATTCCTATAACTGGGAAGTACATGCATCCACTATGAAGTCACCATTTGAAGCATGGTTGGGATATCTACCTACAAATCTACTAGAAATAGTAGTTGGACAACAGGATGAGAAGGATACATGAGACATAGAGGCGACTAGAGAAAACAAATTCATTAAGAGGATCTAGCAAATCCATCTCAAAGTCAAGCAATAACTAGATAAATCTCAGGCCAAGTACAAAGCTAGGCACGATCAGCATAGAAGGGAAAATAATCTTCATGTTGGAGATAGAGTTTGGCTTTACTTGAGCAAGGCGAGACTACAAGGTCAAGCATAGAAGCTCAAGCCACTACGATATGGAACCTTCACCATATTGGAGTAAGTTAGAGAAAATGCCTTTTGACTTGATTTACCATCATTCATGAGGATATAATTTGTAGTAAACTGTGAGAACTTGCACCTATATGAGTCATCCATGCTAGATGAAGATGAAGAACTATAGTTGCTACCTTCCATTGAGGATTGCATCTTGGACTCACAAGGTGAATTGGAAGAGGATGTAGTACTGCAGAAAAAGGTCAGAGAGACTAGGAGATGTCCCTAGGAGTCTTGGTAGATTAGACTGAAAGGAAAGGCACCAAGGCAGGCTTGGTGGTACCCGAAGGAGCAAGTGAGGGAATTATTTCCTCATCTACTCCCCCACTAGGATTTTGTGGGACCAAAATCCTCTTAAGAAGGGGAGGTGTGATCCATAGGGATCTAAAATGACTCTACTTTATCAAATCAGCCAACATGAAGAAGAAAAAATGATACACGGAGGTTCTATCTTTTAGGTAACAGGACTGCCACCCTATGGAGGGTGGTGGTTACAAAACCACTTCCCAACCAAGGTGGAGGTCCTAGGACCACCGGTATGCATAGGGTGGTGGTCCTAGCTCTCTTGGACAGAAAACAAAATCTGAAAACAAATAGCCTCTGAATTTGAAAGGTTGTTCATTTCCTTTCTCATCCATGACCTTTCCCATTCTCCAGTGCACAGGAGGACATGATAAAGGCTATAAATGCATGTTATGGAAGAGAACAAAGATCATCAAAACATGAAGTAAGTGAGTAAGAATCTCTTAGTGTTGGAATTGTGATTTGTAGAAGCAAGGAGTAATTGAGTCAAAGAAAGAAACTCGGAGGAAATGTGAGATATTATCTACTTCTCTTTCATACTTATTGTAATTTTTGTACTTATTATTGAACTGGCCAATAAAAGTGGGAAGAAAGAGAAATTTCCCTTCCCAATAGGTTTTTCCTCCTCTGGAGGTTTTCTAGGATAAAATTGTATGTGTATGAGTCTATATTCTTTCCCTTTCTGTAAATTTTGATTCTAAGCACAAGTATAATTCATTCACTAGCTATCTCTATTATTTTCTTATAGAAAGTAGAACAACAGCAATTAATTGTGATTCTATGGATGATTCCAAAGTTGAAGAGTTTACAGATCAGAATATGTGTCCCACATTGGAGAATTTTTCAACTATTTTTGAGCCTCGTAATTTGTCTTGAATCAAACACATTTTCTTGTCGGAATGACTATCAAAGTCAATTTTTAAGTTGTCCTTTATGATTTGACTGACTGAAAGTAGATTCTTTTTCAACCTAGGGACATATAAGACATCTGATAGTCTACAGTTATGTGAACCAAGGGGTAGAGAAGTTTTCCCAATCCCCTGAATTGTATATGAAGACTCATCACCCAACAAAACATGGTTTTTCGAAGGCATTTCCCTCATTGAGGTAAACAGGTCTCTGTGGCCGGTCATGTGCCAAGTGGATCCCAAATCAACATACCATACATCACTAGATGACATGGATGGTTCACTTGATCAAGTAGTGTATAAGAAGTCTTCATTATCTGAATGTTCTTCTTGCTCAATAATGTTTCCTTGCTAATGGGGTCTTCTTTTCCAGTTCCCCCTTTTTCCCCTTGATTGTAGTTAGAATGTACCTTGTGAGATTGTTTTTGCGGAGGTCTAAAATTGTTTGATGAACCTTTATTATAAGTATTAAACCAACAATCTTTTAGGTCATGTCCTCATTTACTAATTGGACATTTCTTATTCTGTTGTTTGTCCCCTTGATATTGATACTGATTCTGATGTTGGGAATTTTTATCAGAATTAGGTTTTCCTTTACCTTTTCCTTTCCATATTTGATGAGAATAAATTACCTTCTCCTCTTCATCATCCTTGTTATGCATGTCTTCCTCTTGTTGTAGTAGGTTTACTAGCTTGTCAAAACTAACTATCATATCTGACAAGTTTAGTGTTATGAAAAAAGTATGGTAAGAAGATGGGAGTGCTCTCAGAAGAATGGAAACAAGAGCATCATCTGTCACCACTTCTCCTAGGGCTAGAAGTGAAGCCCTCAACTCTGCAACTCTTCTTAAGAAAGCTTCAATTTTCTCATTCTGCTTCAACTTTAGTGTATGTAACTGAATCTAAAAATTTAGTATGGAATTCTTGTTTTTGGCCTCATATATTGTGCTCAATTTATCCCACGCTTATTTGGTTGTTTTGGCATATTGAATGTGGGGTTACACATCATTAGACACTCAAAACAAGATGATGAGTTTTGCCTTCTGATCTGCTTTATCAAATTTTCATTGGTGTGTTGTATCACTTGTTGATCTGATTGAAGTATCAGTCACAACAGGTCATATCTCTTCAAACTCAAGCTATGTCCTGATTTTTTTCTTCCATGCAACATAGTTTTTTTCTTTAAGTAGTTATGAATCTAGAAGAAAAAAATTGGTGGCATTGGTTCCCATTTTGTAGAAATCATGGATAGGGTTTGGATTTTATCACTCCAGGTATAATGTCTCTCAATCTATATACCATCAGTCCAATATACTGAACCTTTCTATATACATTCCCTTCCGATATACCTAGAGGTACGTGGAAGAAGCTCGCCCTTTCTATATACCTGGTGGTACGTGAAAGAGGCCTTAATGTACATGAAATAATTCAATACATGGTACCAAGAGAGTATTGAAAGGGGTCTATGTGATTATTAACACCAGCTCAAAGAAATATCCTCATAAGTGTGCGTAACTTCTCTATATACTTGGATAATTTCTCAATTCGGATTTATGTCATACAATCATTCACAGATGGCTGGGATGGCTCATAGTGTGTGCATTGTGTCCTTATTACTCCCTGTCGATTTAAAGGTTTGATGCCCAAATAAAGTTGTTGTAACTATTTTAGGCATTAAGTGTAGTAGTAGTCATGATGGATTTAGCCGTAAGCACTTCCCAGAGGCACTATACATACCAAACGCTGCGAATGATATCTAGGATCTCGTGAGTGTTTTAGAACCAATTTTTACTATTTTTTATTACAATATTCTGCCAGTTTCTAAATAGTTATTAAGTTTTTAGTTGACTATGGCAACCTTAAAATTAGTAAAATATACTTAAGCATATAATTACATTCAAATATTTGGAAAAAATTGAATGGCAGGTAAAAAAATTATTTTTCGGGCCCTGGTGGCCTCCGAATCCCAATATGACCCAAAATGCAGAGAATTGCAAAAAACCAATTGAAAATGCAATTTTTATCTATCCCCTCTTTGGAAAATGTTTCTCAGAATAAAAAAACATGCCTAATAGGAGAAAAAAATTACCCTAAATTAGGGTTTTCCTCACTAAATTTTTTGAGTAGGTTGTTTAGTTATGAATAAACTGTTTAGTCAAGGTTTTTCGCTAAATACTCCTCCAAACTTTGTGGTTTCACTATTTTTTCCGTTAAATTCAAATTTTTTTAAAAAATTGTGTTGGTGGTGAGATTTGAACCTTGCACCTTACCCACCCAAGTCATTTTTCACTATCCAACTAGGCTCTATGAGTGCTTATGCTAGAAAATGGATAATATTGTATTTAATATATTTAAAATTGACTCACCTTATTGAAGAAATGACGTGGTACATATCCCATATGGAATGCGTGTTTCGAGGGTGTCAGTTAGGGCTGTGCCTTGCTAAAAAAATGGATTTGTACCTTTTTATCTCTTTTGTGTTGATTTTTTCTCGTCATTTGAATGTTTGAGCTCACCCTTTGTTTTTATGCTTTTGTTTTTTGTTGCAGGTTCATGGATTGATTTGTGTAGGTTGTGTGGAGGACGTTTGCTTCATTGTTTTGTTGTTTGGTGTTGTATGCAGGACCTATGTGGACTTCTTGATGGTGGATGAGCTCACACGACTCACCCTAGCATGGCTCGTCTTCAACGGAAAACAAGGATGCTTAACTTGGTCACCATGTAATTGAGTTCATGTCAGGATTTGTGTTGGGATGAGGAGGCTTGCCAATATGCTAGTGAATGGATGTAGGTTCAATACTCTTCTAATAAATACGATGGAGTAATGGAGCATCTTGGAAATACATGGGTCATTAGGGCATGATCCAAGCCAATACATGAACACTTGACTTAGTCTTCAGAGGAGCTTGACTCATTTTCAAAATGAATCGCCAGAGCAAGCAACCAGCATATTGTAACCCGAATGCAACTCAATACAACTCAGAATGAACTTAGTCACAGTGGGGTCTCAATGAGTAGAAATGTAAAACATCAACACCCTCCTCCAAATTTGATAGTACAGATAAATTATCTGTAACTAAACAATTTAAAGACAAAACCTGTGATGGGGAGAATTTTTTTTAATGTTTTAAGTCCCAGGAAAAAAAAAATCTTGGTGTAGACGTCACCAAGGAAAAAACAATTGGCTTTACATTTACTTGGATTTCACACAAGAGGTTGTGGGACTACAAGGAGATGTGGGAAGCTATTTGAGGCAGCATTGGCTCTCCGTTGTTGCAAATTTCTTTCTCCACAAATTCTCCTTCCTCTACAAACTTTCTCCAACCTTTTCAGGAGCTTCAACCAACTATGGTACCAAATGTAAACTGAGAAACAAGGGTGGAAGCCTGATAGATTTTAATAATCTCAATCAACCATAGATACAATGGAGTGCTATAATTCTTATAGGAATTGTATAGCAGATGAATACAAATATAATTTTTACAACTTCATAAATACATCCAGGAAACAATAACCAACTAAATACAACAAATAAACAATACAAAAAATTATAAATAAATATAAGCAAATAATAATAAATAAATAATCTAACTATGCAATACATAATTAATTAAAATAAGAATGTATTTATCCTAACAAATAAGTTGCGAATGTATTTCACGGATCAGAAGTATAAATGGGAAGAGTTCCTTCCATTATTTGAGTTTGTTTATAATTACATGTATCACGCCTCTTTGAAAATTACACCTTTTGAAGTATTATACAGAAGGAAATGCAGAACTTCAATAACCTAGGATATCATAGAGGACTAAGAGGTAATTGGACTTGAGATCCTTACTGAAATGGAACAACAAGTTAAAATGATTCATGAACGTTTAAAGGAAGTAAAAGATAGGAAAAAATATTATGCAAACTTAAAAATGGTTAACAAGAAAATTGAACTTGGTGAGAAGGTCTTTCTGCAGGTTAAATAGAAAAATAGTTCTATAACTTTTGGCAGGGCTACCAAGTTATCACCTCGTTACATGGGACCCTTTGAAATTATTGAAATAATCAACCATGTACCTTATCATTTAGCTTTACCTCCTTTATCACGAATGCATGATGTTTTCCATATTTCTATGCTTAAGAAATACATTTCAGATTTATCACATGTGTTAAATTGGAATTCCTTGCATGTCTGAAACCTAGGAATAATTGTGGTTAAACCCTTGCGTGTGTTGGATACTTAAGAAATCATGAAATAAGTCAATGTAAGGTCCAGTGGGACTAGTTTAATGAAGAAAATGTAACCTGGGAAAACCTCGAATATATGAAAACTGTTTTTCCATATTTTTTTGAACAAAATTGATTATGTTGATTGATAAAATTTGAATATTTTATTCATGCTATGTCAATAAACCTACCGGTTTTGGCACATACTAAATTCTTTAATAATGAGACAGTTATTTTAATGTTGATTATGGAATTTGAATTTCTCAAATCTAGTTCCGTTATGATCGTATGAATTGAAGAATGATAATTTTATTTTATCCTTGACTGAATTTATTTGACTAAGTAAATCATCGGGATGATGTTTATTTTTAGGAGGGAGGTATGTAACATCTCTGGCATGACTGATACTATGATGACTTCTACTCTTGATGGTGTAAACATTGATAGGTGATTTTTCTTAGGAACGTGTACTCTTATGAATTTTGGATATCATGTTTTCATTGGATAATGAATCATTATTGAAAAGGTTCACTCTGTTGTGATTTTTTCTTGCTTGAAAAAGAGGTAATTTATCTCTTTGTTCAACTTAAATTCACTTTTAAAGATGATGAACTTGCATTTCAGTTGCCATAACTTATTTAGTGTAAATAGAAACACCTTGGATCAATTCCACTGATGCAAGGTATGCTTCATTTTTTCTTACCTTTCATCTTGGTGTCTTGGCAATCTAAAAGGAAAGACAAAGATGGACTGGGCCTTTATTTGGTTACAGTTATGAAGGACACTTCTTCTGAGATCCCTACTTAGCATCAAGATTTTTATGATAGGCCTGGGTTTTCTTGCTATTTTAAGGCGTTGAGTGGCGTCTAGGGACCTTGGACCTAATAATATAACACTAAGGTTGAGACCCTATCCCAAGGGTTAAATATAACCTAAGTTGGCATGTTCTATGTTTATAAAGTTTGAAAACAAACTAAGGTAACTAAAAACTTACCTAAGAACCTAGGTTGATTTTCTAACCTAATGTTGATCTAACCTAAGTCATTGCTAACCTAAGGGGTACCTATGGATGACATGAAAAGTTGTATTGTCAGTGGCATTGGTTTTAAAGGAATTAAATGTGAATTGATTTTGGTTTTAATATGAAGGACTGCCAACTTTGGCAGAGGCATAAAGAAACTAAGGGATGCTTAGTTGGCATCTCCACCAAGTTTAAGCTGCATGAAAAAATTTAAAAATAGAGGCATCACCAAACATAGATGGTGGTGGCATGGAGAAAAAGGAGGGAACTGTTGTCCTTTGCATTTAATGAATTCATTTTTGGTGAAGAAATCACCTAGGAAAATGCATGGCGGGTTTTTTGCATGGTTGTTTTGGTATTTCAGTTCATTTTGAGCTCAAACTCTTCTTGATGTCTTGTTTTTCATCAAATCTTGAGTTCAACTATTGCTTGACTGGTTATTTTTGTGTTTCTTGAGCTATTTTGGACTCTGTGGAAGTTATAAATGAAGATAGAGTATTGGAAGTTGGTTGACGTTGCATGGAGAAGAAGAGGCTATTGAGGTTTGTCTTGGAAATCTTCTGCAAATCAGGAAGAAACTCTATCAGGCATGATAGGATCTACCCATTAAATTGTTTTGCTATTACTTAAGTGATTCATAAAAACAACTCTATTATTCATTGATTGATCTAGTTTTCTTTTATATGTTAAGTTTATCTCTCTCTTTCATGATTCTGAAATAGTTTTTGTGAACACAAATTGACCCTATTTAATTTTGTTCAAGTTTGATGTTTTGAATATGTTAACTCTTGAATGAGTTCTTCCAGGTATACTTGTTTGATATTTTAAGTTGTTTTATCTTCTTTCTACTGTGAGAACTTGTCTTGATGGCTTAAATGGTTTCAACTTCATTTAGGGTTGTGTAACTAGTGATCTTCTTGGTTGTTTGGATTTTGGAACAGGTTCGTGTAGTTTCGTTTCACCTTTGTGAAATCAATTTTGGGTATTACCCAGTATAGTATGTATTAATGCCTACTTTGTTCTGATAATTTCAGAATTAATCCTTGTGATTCTAAGCACGTTCCTTTAATTTCTGTTCGAACACACCTTAGTGAAAAACATGATGGGATTCTTATTACTATGTGTGACTTGATTATGGGTTTTAGTTGAATGGGATTTGTGGTAAGTTTTGTTTGAACCATTTGATTATCAAAATGTTATTCTATGGATAAATGAAATCTATGATTGGTTCCTTAACACAACTAATGGCTGTAGTGTCTCGTGTTGGACACAATTTGTAGGAAATAAAGTTTATTTTGTTTCTCCTTTTGTTGAACTTTGTATAACTTAGGAATTGTTGCCATTGGGTTCTTACAAGGGTAAACTTACTTTGTGATCTTGAAATAGTAGCATGGAAGTGTTAACAGATTGGGATTTTTTTACTCCTTTCACTTTTTGGTAGTATTAAACTGTTGTTCATTTTTTGGGAGGCATAAATTCAGTCCCCCCCATACTTTTGTTTCATTATTTAATTTTGGGAAAACTTCAGACAATGTTGTTTCAGACTTGTCTTAGGTGAATACACCTTTGATTTTTTCAGGTTTTTCACTTTCATTATTTCCTCCCTTTGGGTGGTATGGAGATGTGGATGAACTCCTCTTATATTTGCAACATACTTCTTCTTCTTTCTTATGACTTAGGAAGATGGATTTTTTTCATGCTAAAGTATTAGTGGTTTTTACAACTATCATCTTGATTAGTATGATGTGTTGAAGGGTTTTACTCTTCATTCTTCATTCTCTTAGGTAGTTGTTCAATCAACTATGACTTGAAATTTTATCTATTTGAAGATTAGGCTATGACTTCTTGCAAATGATTTTTTCAATTTGATTGATTGAAGCTTGTGAACCTATTTTGATTAGTCTTGGGAAATGGAAGTGGTTTTTTTTCCTCTCCTCTTTTCTTATCAATATTTGTTTCATCTCAGGAAGATATTATCTTTCTCTGATCTATGTTATTAACCATTTCTTAGTTATCTAGTTTGTATGGTTTTCGAAACATTTCTAGGCAGTTCAGTTGTAGCTGATTTTATTGGATGAAACACGTTTGTTGGAGGAAGTTCTTAGATGGTTTTATTTGATTTTTTGAAATGAAAACTACTATACTTTATCTCTCTCTTTCTCGGTTGGGCATGTTGTATTTTTCTTGACCTAATTTCTACCTAATCCTAATGTTGAGTCTAATGCTTAGGTAATCTTCTAAGTTTAGGAGGCACATTGTAAGTTATGATGTTTTAAGTATCCTAAACTATTTCTTAAGTTTATATTAATGATTACTGAGATATTTGATTGAGGATGAACTTATGAACAAGAAATTAATGCTAGAGACTATTGTTAAAATGATTTATTGAATATTTATGTCGAAAGGTTAGAAAGAAAATTTACCTTGTTATGATGAAAAGGATTTCAATGAATGGGAAATCTTGTAAGGTGAAAAAGGCTGAAAATATTATTGAGTTTAGTTGAAGTTTTCTTATCTGAATTATTATTCTTTGCATCCTTTTATTAAGGATAGTGGCCTATATAATTTATGTGGTTAGGACTTAACCTTACTCATGTTTTGGAAAAATCTCTTTTGATCTCCTTCTTTGTTTTGAGAATTGTAATTTATTTTGGTAATATCTTTCTGTATTGCTTAGGATTGTTCCTAAAACAACATATTTATTTTTATGCAACAGTTAGCTAAAATCACATCATTTTAATGTTTAGTGATTATCATGCTCAGTTCAATGAACTGACCCGTGCTAGAAATTTTGCAGATGGACTTCATAATTTATGAAGGAAGAAAAATATTAAGAAAGTTACAACTATTTATTAAAAAGAAATGATCTTTTTTATAATGAAATGTGATTCTTTATTGAAATGCATTTGATGGAAAGGAAAGTTGTATTTGAATTTGACTATGTTATTTTTGTTTGACATTAGAAATGTTTGAAGTATTTGAGTCGTAAAAGTATGTCTCCTCTTGATGATTAAAGGTTAATGGAATATATTGTACTTGATGTACTTCCTTTTTATTATCCATGTGTGGAATGTTTTGAAAATCTTCTATATCTTGTAAGTGTGTATTATACTCTCTTGGCTGATTTTAAAATAAATAGGGAACGAGGAAGTATGATAAACTACCCTCTCGAATAAATATGCAACTTTTCAAGTTGACATTCTCTCTTTGATAACAGACTATATCTCTATGATTCTAATTAAATCATATGTTTGGGTTAGAATGAAACTTTAAGTGGAAACTATAACATGTTAATGGGGTACTAACGTACATTAACTCACTTAAAATATAATAGAAGGACATATCCTTTGCAATTAATCTTTGAACTATTATGAATAATGAAATGAGATTGAAAGGATTAGACTTCTTTCAATCAAATCTAAAATTGTAAAAAGGTGCTCAAAACTTACATAAGATTGAGTCGTTGTAAGTGAGTAAGCCAATCCAACACAGATATGTGTGTCGGACCTGTTATACAATCTTAAATCTGAATGTTGACAATAAGATAACATGACATAAGGAAGAGTTAGGGTGAAGATTCATCTACAAAACAACTTTTCATGCAGTTCTAAGATGGAATTTTGTTAATTAATTGGATCTAATTATCCAATGGGGTTATTGCAATCAAACCTTGTTAAGGTAAATTAATAAGTAATAAAATTTCTAATTCAGACATGTAAGTTGGGTTGAGGAAAAACTTAGGAGGATGTTGGTACATGAAATATGCTGCATAATACCTTCATGATGAGTAGGGTCATCATGAGGATACTATGTTATAGCTGTCATGTCCCAACACCCTTCCGAATTTATTCTACTTGACTAACATAAATAAGACTTGAACACAGTTCTTCCCTAGATGAAGATAGGGGCATGATCTAGTGTCAAGGTAAACTTGCGATGACTTAGGATAACTAAACACACCCAATCAACCTAGGTTGGTTGAGTATGTCTATGTACCCTTAGTCATCGTGAGTATCCCTCTACACTGGGCTATGTGGCTACCATTATCTAGGGTTAAACTTGAACAAGTGGACTGATAGGAATCAATGAAGACCATTCTAGATAATAGATGAAGTGGGGTGAAGGACTTATTCCATTTGATGCAGTATGTCATCTAGGAATATAACATGAATATTACGTTCAAAATATTCAACCAAAGTATTACAAGATATTGGTTTTGTTGTCCTATGTCACCTAGTTTAAGAAGTGGGATTTCATATGAATATTGGTAAAAAATATTTATATAGGCCTCTTAAACAGAACACTTAATACCCTGAAAAGGGTAAGAGAACCAAGTATACTTAGTATATAAATTTTTAAGTTAACATGAGAGATCAGTATGATACTAAGTCATGAAATGAGAGATCCATGTTCCACCAAGTCATTACAGCTGCATATGGTTTTCTGTTATGAGATTGATTGGCTTGGAATGTGTGTTCTAAATTATGATTATTTAGAATAGAGAACATTATTCAAAAAAAAATTCCCTTGTTTCTAAAGTCTTAAAATGGGAATGTTACATCTTGGTAACAAAGCTGAAGGTTGCAACTCTTGGGCCTATTGAGTCCATAATCTGATAAAACTTAAATTTTCTTGTTAAAAAAAAATGGTTAGAACAAGAGGAAGTATTGTAGACAACCCACCACCTGGTGGAGAAGTAGCTACTACCCAAAAAATTGATGATATCCTTACAACCCTGTTGGACACAAGAGATCATTTAGCTGTACTGGAACAACAAGTAATGGGCAATGAGGAGGAGGAAGAAGATGTTGGTAATAACAATCAGCCACCTCTTGTGGACAATGCCAATGTTGGAAATTTGGGCATTGATAACAATAATGTAGCCAATGCTAATGCAAATGCACCTAATCATCTTGAGAATAAAATGGAAAGATTGGTAGTTGAACTCACTAATGACATAAAGAGGATAAGTCCACCCAAGTTTGATGGCACTACACTGGGAGATGGAGCTGAGAACTGGCTCAGTGAAATGGAGAAGTAATTTACAATAAGAAACTTCTCTGAGGAAACAAAAGTAATATGGGGAGCTTATCAACTTTCCCATGAGGCATCTTCTTGGTGGGACAGCCATAAGGCTGAGTTAAGCATTGATGAAACAAACATCACTTGGGATCAATTTAAAAATTATTTTAGGCAACGATGGCTGCCACAACTTTACTATGATCATAAAATGACTGAATTTCAGAACTTAGCTCAAGGAAAATTAACTGTAACAGAGTACTGGGAGAGGTTTACTAAAATCCTTAAGTACGTACCTCAGTATCAAACTGATGAGAAGTTCAGGATACAAAAATTTATCATGGGATTAAATCCCATTATAGGTGGTGAAGTGGATGTTCACAGCCCAACCACTATGGAAGGGGTTGTTGAAAAATCCATAAGGCAGGAGTAGAAATTGAAAGCGATCTCTACCCATAAGGAAGAAATTAGAAAGAAAGTTCCAAATTCTTCTTTGTCCCTTGCACCCAAAAAAGGACCATGGAAAAAAATTTGTATGAAAAACAAATTTGTTATTGTTAATAACAAGAAAACTGCAGTAAATAAACCTGCTGCTAATGTATGAAACAACATTGTCAAGAACAATAATAATGGACAAAAGACCTATGGGGGTGAGAATGATAACTTTAAGGATGGAAATAAATTTGAACCTAAGAAAGGGCCGTTAGGAGGCTGTTACAATTGTGGAAAGGATCATTATGTAAATACGTGTCCTTTGAGGAAGGATGACTGCAATCAGCAACATAAGATACACGTTGTGGTAGCTGACAAATAGGCTGAAAAAGTAAGTTACACCCATGGAATTTCTTGGTAAGTTATTTGGTATACCTGTAACTATAATTTTTGATACTGGAGCTACTGAATGCTTTATTTATACTAAATTAGCTTCAAAATTAAAAAGAAAAGTTGGAAAAATGGATAAATCATGGATTGTACATTATGGAAATAATGTTGTCCACACAGTTAGTATGTGTCTTTTTGGAGTAGTCCTTGACTTGCCTAGTTTTTCCACTGAAGTTGACCTTTATGTTGCTCCTTTGGGGTCTTATGATGTAATCATAGGTGTTAACTGGCTTGCAGAACATAAATCAAAGGTTGATTGCTTTGAAAAATATATTAGTTGTTTAGATGACCTGCAGAAAATAGCATACATCCATGGGATAAAATGTGAGATTTATGTTAGAAAATTATCATCAATGCAACTTAAAAAGGCTAAAAAAAAAGGCTCACACCTTGTATGTAGTAAAAATATCTGAAACAAACTGAAAGGGGATAGTGAATTATTGGAAAGATACCAACTGTTACAAAATTTCAGTGATGTGTTTCTAGAAGAACTACCCGGTCTTCCGCCCAAATGGGAGTTTGATTTCACCACTGATATCAAACCAGGAACAGAACCAATTTCCAAGGCACCATATCGAATGAATATGATTGAGTTGATGGAGTTTAAAGAATAGTTACAAGAACTGTTGTCTAAAGGTTTGATAAGACTGAGTGTTTCACCTTGGGGAGCATTGGTAATTTTTGTGAAAAATAAAGATGGAACTCTTAGATTGTGCATTGATTATAGGATGTTAAACAAATCAACAATCAAAAACAAATATCCACTTCCTATAATTGATGATCTGTTTGATCAGATGCATGGTGCATCAGTGTATTCTAAAATAGATCTTCAATCTGGATATCATCAGTTAAGAATAAAGGATGAAGATATTCATAAAACAGTTTTTAGAACAAGGTACAGACATTATGAATTCACATTTTTACCATTTGGATTAACAAATGCACCTGAAGCTTTTATGAATTTAATGAATAATATTTTTCAAGAATACTTGGAAAAATTTGTGCTTGTATTCTTGGACGATATTCTCATATACTCTAAAAGCATTGAAGAGCATCATGAGCATTTGAAAATAGTTCTTGAAATCTTAAGAAAGAGAAGGTTGTATGGTAAGTTGTCCAAATGTTCTTTCTATGAGACGAAAGTGCACTATTTGGGACATGTCATAAGAAAGGATGGAATAGTTGTAGATCCCTCAAAAATTGTTGCAATAACTGAGTGGCCGTCACCTAAGAATGTACATGAAGTTAGAATCTTCATGGGTCTTGCTGGTTACTATAGGAAGTTTGTTAAAGACGTTTCTAAGGTCGCTGCACCAATAACTTTGTTGTAGAAGAAGGATAAGAAATTTGTGTGGAATGAAAAATGTGAATCTGTATTTAAGACTCTAAAAGATTAGTTAACATCTGCACCTATTTTGGCTGTACCTAATCCTAATGGAGACTTTACTGTAGTAACAGATGCTTCTGGGGAGGGTCTCAGAGGTATTTTGTTGCAAAATGATCATGTTATAGCTTATGAGAGTAGAAAAATCAAGTTACATGAACTGAATTATGATCCACATGACCTAGAGCTTGCTGCCATTGTTCATGCACTTCAGGTATGGAGGCATTATCTTCTTGGTAGACCTTTTGAACTAAAGACTGATCATCTTGGGCTGAAGTATATTTTCACTCAGCCAAATCTTAATGCAAGACAATGAAGATGGTTAGAATTTCTATCTCAGTATGATTTTGACATAAGTTATATTAAAGGAAAGGAGAATAGAGTGGCAGATGCACTAAGTTGTAGGAAGCACATTTCTGCTCTTATAACATTGAGAACTCAGTTTAAAGAGGAAGTAAAAAGTGTCATGGAATCTGATTCTTATTTTCAGCAAGTAAAAATAGCACTTGCTGTAGATCCAAATGATTTGAGATATAAAGGTTTTCACTTTGATAACAAAGGAATTTTGAGATATGATAATCGAGTATATATACCTTTGGGGAATGAATTAAGAAAAAAAATTGTTAACTGAATTTCATAATTCACCTTTTTCTAGACATCCCGGCATTACAAAAATGCTTGCTAATATAAAACAACAATATTTCTAGAAAGGGATGAAAAAGGATGTGATTGGTTTTGTGACACACTGCTTAGAATGTCAGTGTGTTAAAGCTGAACATATGCATCCAGTTGGTTTATTGTATCCTCACAGCATACCACAGTATAAATGGAAAGTAATTAGTATGGATTTTGTTCAAGGGTTTCCTATGTCAAGAAATAAACATGATGTTATTTTTGTTGTGGTCAATAAACCAACAAAAGTGGAACATTTTATTGTTGTTAATCTTAAAGATGATTCACTTGTTTTAGCAAAAAATATTTGTGCATGAAATTTTCAGATTACATGGAGTACTTTAAATTGATCATATTAGATAGAGATCCAAGGATGACATCTAGATTTTGGAAAACACTCAATGCAGCCTTAGGAACTAAACTGAATTTTAGTTCAACGTACCATCCAGAAATGGATGGGTAGACTGAAAGAGTTAATCAAGTTTTAGAGGATATGTTATGAATGTATTGTATGGATCAGCAGTATAAATGGGAAGAGTACCTTCCATTAGTTAAGTTTTCTATAATAACATGTATCATGCCTCTCTTAAAATGGCACCTTTTGAAGCATTATACGGAAGGAAATGTAGAACTCTAGTAAGCTTGGATAACATAGAGGAAAGAGAGGTAATTGGACCTGAGATCCTTACTGAAATGGAACAATAAGTTAAAATGATTCGTGAACATTTAAAGGAAGCATCAGATGGGAAAAAAGTTATGTAGACTTAAAAAGGGTTGAAAAGAAATTTAAACTTGGTGAGAAGGTCTTTCTGCGGGTTAAACTGAAAAAGAGTTCTATAACTTTTGGCAGGGCTACCAAGTTATCAACTCATTACATGGGACCCTTTGAAATTGTTGAAATAATCAACTCTGTAGCTTATCATTTAGCTTTATCTCATGCTTTATCATGAATGCATAATGTTTTCCATATTTTTATGCTTAAGAAATATGTTTTAGATTTATCACATGTGTTAAATTGGAATTCCTTGTAGGTCTAAGGACCCAGGAATAATCATGGTTAAACCCTTGTGTGTTGCTGGAAACTAGCCAGTTGCACTTAAGAAATCATGAAATAAGTCAATGTAATGTCCTGTGGGACCAGTTTAATGAAGAAAGTGCAACCTAGGAAAACCTCGAAGATATGAAAACTACTTTTCCATATTTTTTTGAACAGAATTGATTATGTTGACTGATAAAATTTGAATATTTTATTCATGTTATGTCAATAAACCTGTCAGTTTTGGGTAAATACTAAATTCTTTAGTAATGAGATAGCTATTTTAATGTTGATTATGGAATTTGAATTTCTCAAATCTAGTTCTGTTATGAACGTGTGAATGGAAGAATGATAATTTGATTTTATCCTTGACTGAATTTATTTGACTAAGTAAATCATCGGGATGATGATTATTTTTAGGAGGGAGGTATGTAACATCTCTAGCATGAATGTTACTATGATGACTTCCACTCTTGATTGGTGCAAACGTTGACAGGTGATTTGTCTTAGGAAGGTGTACTCTTATGACTTTTGGAAATCATGTTTGCATTGGATAATGAATCATTTGTTGAAAAGGTTCACTCTGTTGTGATTTTTTCTTGCTTGAAAATGAGGCCATTCATCTCTTTGTTCATCTTAAATTCACTTTTAAAGATGATGAACTTGTATTTTGTTGCCATAACTTATTTTTTGTAAACAACAACACCTTGGATCAATTCCATTGATCCAAGGTATTCTTTAGTTCTTCTTACCTTTCATCTTGTTTTCTTGGCATTTTGAAAGGAAAGACAAAGATGAATTGGGCCTTGTTTTGGTTACAGTTGTGAAGGACCCTTCTTCTGGGATCCCTGCTTAGCATCAAGCTTTTGATAATAGGCCTGGGTCTTGTTGCTATTGCTAAGGCACTGAGTGGCATATAGGGACCTTGGACCTAATAATATAACACTAGGGTTGAGACCGTAGCCTAAGGATTAAATCTAACCTAAGTTGGTATGTTCTATGTTTATTAAGTTTGAAAACCAACTATGATAACTAAAGACTTACCTAAGAACCTAGGTTGATTTTCTAACCTAATGTTGATCTAACCTAAGTCATTGCTAACCTAAGGGGTAGCTTTAGACGATATGGAGAAGTTTTCATTATCGGTGACATCAATTTTCAATGACATTAAATGGGAATTGATTTCAGGTTTTGTTATGAAGGACTACCAACTATAGTAAAAGGTGCAAAATAAGTTTGGGGACTGCTTAGTTGGCATCTCCACCAAGTTTAAGATGTATTCGAAAATTTTGAAAATTGAGACATTGCAAAAGATAGGTTATGATGGCACAGAGAATTAGGAGGGGAATTAGTTGTCTTTCACATTTTATGACTTTGTTTTTGGTGAAAAAACCACTTAGGAATAAATGCATGGTGGGTTTTTGGCATGGTTGTTTTGGTCTTTCAGTTCATTTCGAGATTTGGCTCTGCATCAGGTTTTTCAGTTCTTTGAACCAACAGTTCTATTTTTGGTATTACTATTATTTTTGCATTCTTAAGTTATTTTTGACTCTGTGTAAGTTATAAGAAGAAGAAAAAGAGTTGAGGTGGGTTGACATTGCATGGAGAAGAGGAGGCTATTAGAGTTTGTCTTTGATATCTTTGGCAAATCAGGAAGAATCTCAATCAAGCATGATAGGCTCTACTCGTTAAATAGTTTTTGATTTTATTTAAATGATTAATAAAAACAAACTCTACTCTATGCATTGGAATGATCTTAGTTTCTGTTTGCATATTGATTTGATCTCTTTCTGTTGTGAATCTGAGATTGTTTTGAGAATGAAAATCAACCTTGTCTAAATGTTGTAATGGTTCAATGTGTTGAAATAGTTTTAACTCTCGAATGGATTTTTCTGTGTGCACTCATTTTGATAGTTTAAGCTATGATTCCCTTTTTCTTTTTTGAGAGCTTGTATTGATGGTTTATGGTTTCAACTTCATTTTGAATGTATGAACTAGTATTGATAGTTGAAGTTGTTGAAGCTCTATTTGGGTTGTTTAACTTGTGATCTACTTGGTTTTTTAAAATTGTGGAACAGGTTCATGCAGTTTTGTTTCACTTCTATGAAAATACTTATGGGTATTACCCAATAATGTACTAGATAATGCATGTGGTATTTGTTTGGATAATTTGAGAATCTATAATTTGCATTTCTGAACATGTTCCTTGAAGGACTATTAGAACACATTAAAGTGATAAACGTGAAAGGATTCTTATTACGAGTATGATTTGGTTTGTGGGTTTTACTTGAATGGGATTTCGTGATAAGTTTTTGTTGAACCGATTTGTTATCATATCATTATTCTGTGGAAAAATAAAATCTCATGAGTGATTTCCTTACAGGGAATAAATGGTTGTAGTGATTTATTTGTTGGGCACAGTTTGTAAGGAAATAATGTTCACTAGGTTTCATCTCTTATTGATCTTAGAATAACTTATGAACTGTTGTCATTGGTTTCTTGCAACGCTAAACTCCTTTGTGATCTTGGGACACTAACACGATAGTGTTCACGACTTGAAATTTTGTTAATCCATCTAATTTTTGGTAGTAGTAAACTAGTGTTCAAGTGATGGGAGGTGTTAGTTCAGTCCTCCTTATTTCTTTTATCATCTTGTCTTGTGTGATTCCATCAACAATTTTGTTTCAGTTTTGTATTGTGGGAAGTCTTCAAGAACTTTTGTTTCAAGCTTATCTTATGTCAAGACACCTTTTCTTTATTTTAGTTTTGTCGATTTTGTTATTTCTTCCCTTTGGATGGTTTAGAGATATGGTTGAAATTATATTCTAAATATGACATAATTTATCATTCCTATGACCTAAGAAGATGGGATATTTCATGCTAAGGTATTTGTGGCTATTATAGCTACCATCTTGATTTGTATGATGTGTTCAAGAGTTTTTTACTCTTCAATATTCATTCTCTTCATGGGTCAGTTGTTTTCAATTGATTACTGGGACCTGATCTACTTATCCTGTTGTGAGAATTTAGGCTGTGACTCCATAGGAATGAGATGTGACAATTTGGTTGATTGGATCTTCTGAACCTCATTTGGTTAATATTGGGTAAATGGAAGTGGTTTTTCTTCCTCTCCTCCTTTCTTATCAACTTTTGTCTCATCTTGAGAAGATGTTGTCTTTCTCCAGTCTTATTGTACACCATTTCTTGTCTATCTGGTTGGTATTATTTCTGAAACATGGCTAGGTAGTTCAGCTGTAGCTAATTTTGTTGGATAAAGTACTTAGAGGGTTTGATTTCATTGTTTGAACTTAAAATTATTCTAAATTCTCTCTTTCTATGTTATTAGATGCTAATGTAGAATCATTTTGGGGATGGAATGAAACTTCATTTGACTGTTGTATGTTCTTATTCCCAATTTGGGTATGGTGTAGTGTTCATAACTTAAATTTTATAGAATCCTAATGTTTTGTAAGAATTTAGCTACTCAGCTATGAGGCTTAGTGTAAGTTAGGACGGTTGAAGAATCCTAAACTACATCTTATGTTATATCATTTATTTTGTGGCATCTTAGAATTAGGATGAATTTTATGAACACAGAAATGCATGATGGAGAATATTTTTTAGAATGAATTACTGATTATCTATGCCTAAAGGATAGAGAGAAAAGTTATCCTCTGTCTATGATGAAAAGGATTTCATTGAATGAGTGAAATATTGTAAGGTGAATAAGGTAAGGAAACATTAGAAGAGTTTAATTGATGGATTCTTGTAAGAAATATTGTTCTTTACATTCTTTTATTAAGGAGAGTGGCATAAATAATTTATGTGGTTAGGTTCTAGGAATTAACCTTACTCATGTTTTATAAATATATCTTTTTATCTCCTTCTTTGTTTTGTGGGTTGTAATTTCTTTTGGTAATTACTTTCTGTATTGCTTAAAACTGTTTTTAAAATAACATAGTTATTTTTATGGAACAGTTAGCTAAAATCACATCATTTTTAATGTATAGTGTTTATCATGCTCAGTTTAGTGAACTGACCCATGGTAGAATATTTTGCAGATGGACTTCATAAGTGAGGAAAGGAGAAAATATTTTCTAGGATGTTACTTTTTTTTATCAAAGTGAAATAGATCCTTTTTATAGATAAAATTTGAATCTTTATATAAATGTATTTAATGCAAAAGGAAAGTTGTATTTGAATTTACTACGTTATCTCTGTTTGACATTGGAAATTTCTGAAGTGTTTGAGTTGTAAAAGTATGTCTCCTCTTGATAAATAAAGGTTAATAGAATGTAATGTACTTGATGTACTTCCTGTTATTATCCATGTTTGGATTGTTTTGAAAATCTTCTATATTTTGTAAAGTGTGTGTTATACTCTCTTGATTGATTTTAAAATGAATAGGGAATGGGGAAGTATGATAGTTCACCGTCCCTAATAAATATGCAACTTTTCAAGTTGACATTATCCCTTTGATAACAAACTATATCTCTATGATTCTAATTAAATCATATGTTTGGGTTAGAATGTAACTTGAATTGAAAACTATAATTTTCCAATGGGGTACTAACATACATTAACTCACTTACAAGATGGTACAAAGATGTCTACTATGCAAGTAATCTTTTAACTAATGTGAATAATGAAATGAAATTGAAAGGATTGGAATTATTTCAATGAAGTCTAAAAGTGTAAAAGTGTAAAAAGGTGCTAAGAAATTACATAACATGGAGTTGATGTAAGTGAGTAAGCCAATCCAACATAGATAAGTGTGTTGGAATTGTTATGAAATCTTAAATTTGTATGTTGATAATAAGAGAACTTAACATAAGGAAGAGTTAGGGTGAAGATTCAACTACAACCCACTTTTAATGCAGTTTTGACATGGAACCATGACAATTAATTGGGTTTATTTATCCAATAGGGTTACTACACTCAAACCTTGTTAAGGAAAATAATTAAGTATTCAAGTTAATAGTTCACATATGTAAGTTGGGTTGAAGAAAAAATAAGGAGGATGTTAGTACACGTAAACTCCCACACATTACCTTCATGACAACTAGGGTCATCACAAGAATACTATGTTATAGTTGTCATATTCTAACAACTTTTTTAATTCATTCCACTTGACTAACATAAATAAGACTTGAACCCAGATCTACCCTAGATGAAGATAGGGTCATGACCTAGTGTCGATATAAAATTAAAAGGACTTAGGATAACTAGAGACACCCAATCGACCTAGGTTGATTGAGTATGTCTATGCACACTTAGTCACCGTGAGTAGCCCTCTACACTGGGCTATGTGGCTACTCTTATGTAGGGTTAAAATTAAACAAGTGGACTGACAGGAGTCATTGAAGACCATTCTAAATAACAGATGAAGTGGGGTGAAGGACATATTCCATTTGATGTGTATGTCATCAAGGAATATAAACATGAATCGTAGTTTTAAAATATTTGGCCAAAGTATCATAAGTTGCTAGTTACGTTGCCCTATATCACCTAGTTTATGAAACGAGATTTTAGATGAATATTGGTAATAGATATTCAGACAAGACTCTTAAACATAACACTTAAATACCCCAAAAATGGTAAGAGAGCCAAGTATACTTATTATAACAATCATTGAGTTAACATGAGAGATCGGTATGATACCAAGTCATGAAATGAGAGATTAGTGTTCCAATAAGTCATTTATAGTTGCATATGGTTTATTCTAATGGGATCGATTGGATTGGAACGTGTGTTCTAAATTTTGATTATTTAGAATAGATAACATTATTCAAAAAAAATTGTGCTTGTTTATAAAGTATTAAAATGGGAATGTTACATATCTGAATATGGCATCCTTAAAGGATCATTATCCTTTTCCTTCTATGGAGCAAATCCTACCAATAGTGACTGAAGTATAGAGATTTTCTATGTTTGATGGGTATTCTGGATTCAATCAGATCCTGGTAAAGCAAGAGGATTAATTAAAAATGACATTCAAAACCAAATGGGGAACATATGCATATCAAAATATGTCCTTTGGTCTATTAAACGTAGGCGTGAATTTTCAGCACACTATGGATATTTCCTTCAAAGGATATATCAATGAGTTCATCTTGGGTTACCTAGATGACATAACTATCTTCTCAAAGAAAAACACAGATTACATGGTACACTTGGAGAAAGTATTTGAAAGATGCAAAAAAATTGGGGTGTCTTTTAACCCCAAGAAGTGAAATTTCACAGTACCACAAGGACAACTTTTGGGTCATGTGGTCTCAAAGGATGGCATCGCAATTGATCCTGGGTGCATTTCATCCATCTTGGCTCTTTCCATGTCGATGAATAAGAAATCCTTGCAGTCCTTCCTAGGAAAAATCAACTTTGTTAGGAGATTCATTACTAACTTTGTGGGACTGGTAAGGCCCATCACCCTCATGCTCAAGATGGACACAACCTTCAAGTGGACAACAGAAGGAAAAGAGAGATTCAAAAATATCAAGCAAGAAATTTATTGTGTGACAACACTAATAAACCTAAAATACTCAAAGGATTTCATCCTTTATGCTTATGGAGATGATGTGAGTGTTGTTGTTGTCTTGACACAAGAAAGGATAGAAAAAATAGTGGCTTTCTTCAATCATACACTAAAGTATTATGAGTTAAAATAAAGTCACATGGAGAAACAGGTCTACGCCATCATGTGCACTCTCAAAAAAATTCAAGAGAATGCTCGCCAAAAATCATGTTAAGGTGTTAGTTTCCCACTCTGGTATAAGATACTTCATCATGGGAGCAGAAATCAACGAGAAGAGAGTGTGATGGGTGACAAACATTATGGAGTATGATGTGACTATCAAAGCCAAAAATCTAGTAAGAGGCAACATACTCTACAAACAACTTGTTGAGGATGCACAGAATGAACCTGAGACTTCATTATTTCTATATTAAGATCTCTCATGCATAAAGCCTGAATGGAATGAAACCCCTAGCGTACACAGCTAGATAGAAGTAATGTTAATGCTCCTTTCTTCTACCACATACCCTCTTGGACTAAACAAAGATAAGAGGTTACATATGAGGATGCATCATATTCCATATGCATTAATTGTTTGCATCCTCTTTTAAATAAATCTTGATGGTGTGTTGTTGCGGTACATTGATGACGTGCAAATTGAAAAAGTGTTAGCATAATTTCACGATGGATTCTCTAGTGGAAACTTATCTTCCAAGACTAAAACAATGAAAATTATAATGGCAAGATTCTTTTGGCCTACCATAATCACAGACGTGCATAAGTGGGTCATGGAATGTAAAGAATGCGTGTTATTTACAGGTAATAAGAAATAAGTGGTGCTTCCCCTCTGACCAATCCAAGCATAGAAAACTTTTGCGGAAAGGGGTTTTGACTTCATAGGAATGATCAATCTTCCTTTGAGAGCTGGACATAAATGGGTTCTTACAGCTATAGATTACTTCACCTCATGGAAAAAAGATGTTGTGCTCAAGGAATCAACCGACTTAGTCATCCTTGAATTTCTCAAGGGTATTGTAACAAGGTTTTGCGTTCCTTAGACAATTATTTCATATAATGAAAAAGATTTCCTTGGTACTTAAATTACTAATTGGGCTCTTAGTTTTGGTATTTACTTGAAGACCTCCTCTAATTATCACCCTTAAGGTATAGGCTTTGCAGATTCAAGAAATAAGAACCTGATCAGGATTATGAAGTGGACAATGAACATAAACCAAAGAGAGTGGCATACAAAGGTCTCGCACGTACTATAGGAAGACAAAATCACAATGAATAAGGCATTAATAACTTCACCTTATAATCTTGTCTATGCCAAGGAGGCTACACTTCCTTTTATACTTGAGTTTAATTCATTATCACTTGCCCAACAACTAGAATTTGAAGGCACAAACTAGAGAGAACTTAGAATGGTATAGATGGTTGAACTTATCAAGGAATTATTCCATGATCAAACTAGAAAAAAATCAACAATTAAAAAAGAAGTGGTTTGATAGAAATGTTAAGCCTCAAGATTTCAAAGTTGGAGATTTTGTCCTAAATTGGGAAGATGACAGAGTTGGGCCAGGGCGCCATTCAAAGTTTGATGCACTTTAGAGTGACCTATATGTTATCAGTTCTTACAAGGAAAATATTTCAAGTTATCTCATCTTAATGGAGGTGCACTATCAATCTCATTCAATGGGATCTATCTCAAACCCTTCTATTAAGCTTGTTGCATCATTTTGTAAATATTAGAGTAGTTTCAATTCCTCCAAGCAAGATGCATGCACCTTGTCTTATTTGTACATAGTTCTTTCTTTCCATGTTCTTCTTGCACATGCACATTTATTAATTCCATAATGTCAGTCATCTTCCAGCAGTCTTGTAGGATTAAGAATAGAGTTCAAAACATGCTTTAGGTGACTTAGGGATATTTCTTCAAAGTTGAATATTAGAGGCTCATATACACTTTGAATCCATACCCAATGGATGTTTTAGGATATTGATCTCCTTCATCTAGTAGGAAGATGGCCCCAAAATTTGCTAAAATTTTACCAAACAATTCCTCTAGTTATTTTGACAACCTATATTTCCATTCTATCTCTGAGACTCTATATTACAGGTTGTGTGCACTTCAATTATTCTCTGGGAATGTTTCCTTGGTTCTTATTCGTCCCGTGCCCTTCCATACTCTCCATTTTCTTTTTGCCTTCCATATTCCCTTATTTTCCTCTATAAGTCCCATCTTTCCTCATGCCCATGCTCGGCACATTTACATTCCTTCGAGTAGTTCATGCACCCTTCGCGCACACCTTAGACTTGCTTCCCAAATTATCTAAGTCCCTAGTGTCCTCGCATGCCCCCTTATTTGTTGTTGCACATTATCTTGTAATGATTGTGCCTCTTCCAAATTTTCCTCCCATGCGTATTCCTACCATTCCTCCCATGAGTATCACTTTTGTGTGCCTCCTTCTATTATCTTCTTTCCTCCACGCATGATGGCATGCCTTCTTCTGCATCATTTCTTGTGTCACATGTACTATCAAACATTAATTTTGCTATACACAACCAATAAAAGTGCACCAAATGGGTGTCGAATCCTTGTGATGAACCTTTGCATGACACATATTAGAAATTACAAAATAGATGTAGAGTTGGTTTTCCTTCAGCCATTATTAGAGCACCACATGTCATTACGTGACAGAGCAACCTGCGGATGTCATAATGTCATAACTTTTTCTATAGGGATCAGATCAAGGTGTGATTTGTCTTATCTAGAATCTACTAATATGGGATACAATTGAGGATCATTCAAATTTAAATTTTGGTGGGTTTTGGTAGGTAAGAAGATGGAAAATGTCCCTCATGCTATTAATGCAGGATTTGATTTCTCTAACCACCCAATTTGATTTAGATCTTTCCATTTTCCTTCTCCCACATGCCAAAAAGATATTGGGTAGTGCATTTGATAGATTTGTAGGTGGGTTTATAGGAATTCATTATTGGTTATTGGTGGTTGAAGATTCAAATAAAATTTTCCCTCCCTTTCCTCTTCTTCCCTCAGTGATTTATCTATAAATGTAAGATCCTTTCTCATGGTAAAGGGTTGGAAATTTTTGGATCCTCTAGTGTTAACTAAGGACCTTGTATATTTTTATTTTGAGTTGCAGGGCTTTAGATTTGTTCTTTATATGTGGACATCAGCCTCATGCACCATTGTAATAGATTGTGCATATCTCGAATGAATAGAAGCACCATTTTTTGGTTATTCTCTACCTTAACATGATTTTGTTCTTCTTTCTTGCATTGCCCATATGTTGTGTGCTTTTTGTGCTACTCTTATGTCCCTTGAAGCTCTATTTTCTCATGGTGCCTCATGGAATCGATTGTGTGACTACATTTTGGTCCATGCTACACATTCATAGCCTCTCTTTGTGCATTCCCTTGCACTTTCACTTGAAACAAAATCATGTTCATCCCACTTTTTCTAGTGCTATCACCTTCCTTAGTTTAGTTTTCCATTTTCATGTTATCCTTTTATCCCTCGTCCCTTGGCATATTTTAGCTTAGGATTTCCCTTCCAGCATTAGGAGTATCAGTAGTAGTAGAAATAGGTAGAGGAACCGGCCTTCTTCATAGGTCTATCTCAAGCACACAAGGTACCACAACTTGGAGACATTCCCATTGTTTCCTCAACGAATCAGATCAAGCTAATCTGAGACGGTGCAATTTTGAGCTCCAAAATTACCTTATAGTACTTTGGTCAAATCATATGTGGAGGTACTTCAACACTTGCTTCAAATTTATGCCATTAAACTTCCTCCTATCTAAGCCTTCAATACACATAATAAGAAACAATCATGGTTTGACTCTAACTTAATTTGTGTTTATCATTGCACCCATGGACATGACATGGAACATTACAAATCAGTCCAAACCATTGTCCACAAAATTACTGAGGAGTATGAACTTCTTCTTGAAACCAATCAATCCCCTCCTTCCACCTCCTCATCCATGACCACTTCGACATCTATATCTGTAGACACCTAAATTTGGAACACATCCCTTTAGTCCCTTTCAAATCAATAATTACCTAGTCATGGCCCATTCCCCCACATTGGTATTAATTTAATCACCTATAGTATAATTAATCCTCATCCTCATACTATTATTAATTTAATTACTTTAATTAGATTAATATCCACCTCATTAATATCCACATCAGCCCTCCACCTCATCCCAAGACCTATTCCTAGCCTATTTATTAACTAAGACTAAGTCCCTACTCATCCCAACTAACTGGGAATTAGTTTAGCCCTAATATTAATTCCCTATTTATTATCCAACAACACTACTACTTATCTAAGCGTCATTCTCCACTTGAGACCCGGAATGAGGATTCAAATGATTTCAAAAATACCAAAGATCGGGATAGTTTTGACATCTTGGACTTATTCACCTTAACCGACGCCAGTTATCCCTCGGCCAATGTCAGTCACCTAACCGCTATGACTTAGTTTAAATAAGAGTTTCTAACTCTTTGTTCAAGTTCTAAATTTTTATTCCTTGGGTAACACTTCTTGCATTAGCACACTCAAGTACTCCTGCGACCTTGCGACCAACTAGAGCCACTCTCAGCATTCAGATGAAATTCAATTCATCCACAGGTTATCCCAGAGCTCTAACACATGCACCAGGAAGCATCATGTTGACCTATTGCCATATTCACTCCAGATCACCACCTTTTGCAACCACCACCACCATCTACCTCCAGGATACATTCGAAAAGTAAGTGTTATCTCTCCTTTTTCATTTCTAATAGTTTAAATTGTTTTATTAAGCTATCAACCACAACTCTTCATTTTGAATTTACCCGTATCTAATCCTCAATGCCTCTATCCAACCTTCTACCTGGTTTACCTTCCATACCTTTCCTAAACCCACCTATCATTATCTCTAAGTCTTAACAATAATTTCACAAACCTATCTCAGTCCCCATCACTCTCTGTACAATCACATAGAGTTCCTAATTCTCAATTTTTGGCATTATCAGCTAATTTCCCCTAATGACATCGGTCACCCAGAGGGTGTCAGTCTATCCCCATAGCCAACATCAGTCACCTAACCGACATCAGTCTCCGAGATTGACAATTTTCCCTAAACCAGTAAGCTCACAACTTTCCCAAAATAACCCAAAACCTTGCTTAACTTCACCCAGACTTCACCTATAGTCCCTACCACACTTGAAAATCTAAACCAACCCATCAACCCTCCAGAGCAAGCCTAACCTTTCCTTTTAAGTTAATTTTTTGTATATTTTTAATAAGAGACACCTAAATATTATTAATCACCTAAGAATTATTGTTGTGTCATTTCTTCTTACATTAATTTTTATTAAAGAATGGATTGATAGCCATCTGGGAAATACCATACTTCCCATAATAAGCATTTTCTAGGTAGTCCACTGCCATATATTATTTAATATTCTCTTGTGGTCTTGTTGTGATTTATAGGTAGTTCCTCCTAGCTAAAAGGAAGCTCTCGCATTCATTTTGATTGAAATTATACAACACATGCAATACCTTCTTCTGTCTATATAACACAAGTGTTTCTCCCATGCCACTTACCCTTATCTATTTTATCACATTATTTTGAGGTGAAACATTTATAATAGCTTAAGTTGTTTTATTAAGCTATCAACCACATCTCTTTATTTCTACTTTACCCAGATCTAATACTCAGTGCCTTTGGTCAGACTTCTACCTATTTTACCCTCCATAACTTGCCTAAACCAAGTTATCATTATCTCTGAGTCTTAACAATAATTTCATGAACCTATCTCAATCCCCATCACTCGTTGTGCAATCATAGAGAGTTCCCAATTCTTATTTTTTGCATTATCACCTAATTTCCCCTACTAACACTAATCACCCAACCGTTGTCAGTTTATTACCATAACTAACATTTGTTGCCTAACCAATGTCGGTCTCTGAGACTGGTAATTTTCCCTAAACCAACAAGCTCACAACTTTCCAAAAATAACCCAAAACCTTGCTTAACTTCACCTAGACTTCACCTGTAGTCCCTACCACACCTGCAGATCTAAACCAACCCAACAACCCTCCAGAGAAAGCCTAAATTTTCCTTTTAAGTTAAATTTTGTTAATTACAGTAGGGATAATTTCTTTTCCATTTCTTATTATATTAATTTTTATTAAATAGTGGATTGACAACCATCTATGAAGTACCATACTTTCTGGAACTAGCATATGCTAGGTAGTCCATTGCCATATCTTATTTAATATTCTCTTGCAGTCTTGTTGTGATTTATAGGTAATTCCTCCTAGCCAAAAGTAAGCTCTCACATTCAATTTGATCAAAAGTATACAACGTGCACAACACCTTCTTACATCTACATAACACAAGTATTCCTCCTACGCTCATTACCCTTATCTGTTTTATCACATTACTTTAAGGTGAAACATTTTGGCACACCTAGTGGGACCTTATCATTTGGGTTATTTTTCATTTTCATTATTAGGGAATTTTTGTGTGTTTATTTCCTTTCGAAAGAGTGCACACTAAACTTTCTCCCTGGGAACATTCTTCTTCTTCTACTTGTCTTAGTAAAATTTGTAGTTTGGGTTAAAAGAACACTTATTTTTATTTTGTCTTGCATTTAGTGAAGGATCATTCTCTTAACCTATTCTCTATTTGCTACATCCAATTTCACTTTCAATTTGGGATTAAAAATCTATGCATTTCATCTTGTGTATGTTGTATTTAGATCACTTAAATTTATTTGCAACCTATATACTGGAGGTCATGACTAGCTGATGGTTGGCAAGAATTAAGTGTAGCTCACTTCTTGCACACACACCCAAAACCAAATCACTGAAACATATTAATCATTTCTTAAACATATTCCTTATCGACAATTACCGTTAATGATTAATAATCATATTAGTGGCAGATCCAGCTGGTGTTCTGGCTAGCCATCATATCAGAGTTGTACCACATGTACCGAAAGGTATATCGAGTCCCTTTATCCAAAAAAAACTAAAACCATACATAGACTACTTATAGGTCACCCTCGTTGATAAAAAAAACTCTATTCTACTTACAGCTAGTTCTAAATGGCATAATCCACACAACATAAAAATATATTACTTAGGATTTGGCATGTTTGCTAGCTTTTTCTTGATTTATGTTTTGATTTGTGAGATTATTTATCCTCTTTTTATTTCCCTACATACTCTACAATCATAGTTGGTGTATTCTAACTCCTTCTATGTGTGTTAGGACTTATCAATGACATACTCAGTTTTGGGGTTGATGTTTATTTTGACTTAATCACTTCAAAATTCAAATTTTCAGCATGTTCTAAAATTTCACAGTAACCAACATTGATCCAGTGACTGACATTGGTTACCTCTTCATAATGGCATCGATTGACTGAATGACATCAATTCCCTATTGTTTTGGTAATTTTTCCCAAAATAGTATTCAATTCACATTTAGATATTTTTAGTATCATGTTTCTATCATTGATCACCTTTCTGAGTCTCTATTACCATTAGAAGATTTCAAGTCCACATGATTTACGTTCTCCATCTCCAGTTTTTCAATTTTTCTATTTATTCACGGTAACTGACATTGGTCCATTAACCGGTATTGGTTACCCTATTGACATCGGTCTCTGTGTTTTGATTATTCTATCAAAACAATGACCAATTCTCATTTTAAAGATTTCTTCCATCATTTTTTTATGTGTTTTTACACCATCACCAGAGCTTAGATCACCTATCTTACCACTATTCACATGGTTTTAACTCACAGACAAGTCAACACCCTAATATTTCATACCTACCATCAGTCGTTACCACTTATCCCATTGCCACCTTCTATTTCTTAGCCTATGGTTCCTAATGCACCTCTTGTTGTACCTACAGGTGATGAGGAATTCATGAAATTCCTTGATCATAATACCATCACCCTACAGTATTAATTATCCCATTCTTCCACCCATGACTCATCAAGTAAGCCTTTTTTTGGGATTCCTACCTCCATTTCTCCCACTCTTGATCCCACTTCTATATCAGCCAGTACCAGTGTACCATTACCTGCTCCAGCCTCATCACTAGTCATTTCTTAGATTGAACCTACATCATCGATATCTGATGCACCTATGGCATCTATCGTAGTTGTTATGTCCATCACCCCTATAACATCTACCCCTCCATCATCTATGGAAATTAGTGTATGGATCCCCACTTCGCAACTTCTAGTTACGTCAACCCCTTTTAAGAGTCTAGTCATGTCTATCCTTACTACTTTTCTATCTATCACTATGAGGGTCTTGACGTACATTCCTCCCTGTCTCATCTACCACATTTCACCTACACCTCCCATTTAGGATATTTTCCATCATCATCTGCCACTTATATACCCATTTCTCAATTCACTTACTCGGCACCTCCATATACTGGTGTGCCACCTACATCCCATTCATTGTATCCACCTCCTTATACCATTGGAGGTGCACCTCAATCAAATCCAACCACATATTTGATCAAGATGATGATGGAAAAGATGTAGACCCTAGAAGCATCTATTTCCATCCCCTATAATTCTCTGACTTACGATGAGATTTGTAATGATCCTATTCACCCTTCTATTCTCATTTGTACCCTGCATATTGTGAAATTCAAAAGTTTAACTGGTTTAATAGCAAGGAGGATCCATAATAGAATTTACAATATTTTAAACATGTATGTTATCTAATTTCCCTTGGTGATGTCTTGCTTCTTTGAAATTTTCCAATGTCCTTGATAGGACTTGCATTAGACTAGTATAGTGCCTTACGTCAACATTCTATCTTTTCATTCAACTAACTAGCCCAAGATTTTCTTGATCATTTCTCCATCAACATTGGCAAGAAGTTTACTATCACCTAATTATATTCGATATGCCAATATGAAGATGAGTCTATCGCATATTTTGTTGCATGTTGGTGAGCCTTATCAACGAACTCACTTTTCAATTACCTCAAACTGAACTAATAGAGTTGTTTACTAGATCTTGTGCCTGAAATATCTCCCCAACTCTCCAATTCCAAACCTTCCAAAAATCAAATGAGGCATTCAAAATGGCTCAGAAACTTGAAACTCATGCTATTGAAGAGAAGAAATTAAAATTACGCAACAAGAGTGCTCCCTTCAAACCAAATGACTCTTCTTCTTCTTCCAAATCACAAACCAACCATTTAAAGCCTAAGGGATCTACTAATGCGGTGGTCCTGAAAGTCAGTCCATCTCATCCATCTAGCCAACCAAAACCATCCTCTACTCTTTCTCATTTTTAGAACTTTTAACACAAGTATGAGCAGCGACAATATACTCCCATAGGGGAACCTTACTCCTTTGTGATGGAGAAATATTTAAAAGTAGGGGCTATCATCATTCCACCAATCAAACCAAATATTATTTTTGATCCTTCTCATCCTTTTCCTACATGGTATACAGAAACTGACTATTGCAACTACCATCGCATAAGGGTTTATAGTGATGGTAACTATAAAAAATTAAAGAATATTATCCAGGAGATGTTGGATAATGGAGATCTCGTCCTTAACAATCCTAATGCCCAAGAAAACCAAAACTTGTAAATATTTAAAAAGCCTTTCCCAAACCACAATAAGTTATCAAACCAAATGGGTGAGACTTCTAATGCCAATGTTCATGAGGTCCATGTTGTCTTTGACATTGTACCTATCTCTTCTACCCAATTACCTATGATTCCCTCTATTGAAGATATCCTTACGCGACCTCCCCTACCCATAGAAGAGTCTTATCCTTCCACACCTCTACCCATAGAGGAACTAACTACATCTACATCTTCTCCTACCATTGAAACTATCTTACCTATGCCTCTACCCAAGGAGGATCCCATTTCACTTACTTCTCAATCTAACAGGAATTTGACCTTATCAACCTTTCTACCTAAATAAGATTTTTTATCATGTGTTTCACCATATCCTCATCCCCTTAAGGAGCCAATCATATATCTTCTTCCTATAAGTGATGCTTCACAGAGGGTCTTCTAGGATCCTGTTGATCTTCTAGTGTCACTCTTATCGATTGAATCCGAGGCAGAAGCCTTCCATGTGTCACTTTACTCCACATTTTGGACAGGTGTCACAACCCATTCATCACTTTCTAAACCAAATCAATTCTCATGTTTTGTAGACCAATTGGATTATGTCAATCACACCACACGCTAGGGTAACCTATGACTTCCAGTATCTACTCAAATGTAAATTTTTCCCATAGATACCATTTATCTAGAGGTATTTTATTCAACCAAGACCACAAAACCTAAACTAGTCACATCCATTCCTTCTTCATCATCTTTTCCTTTACCCCAACCTTTACCAACACTAAAATGCTCATCAACATCCAAATCTTCAATTAAGCCCACTACTACACGAGGGGTCCACCCTACACCTAGTCTAGTGTATCCCACTATCAAATTAGACCTGTATACTACACAACCATCTGTCATGAAGCCATTTTCCATACCTAAGAAGAAGCTACATTCTCCTAAGCCTTATTCACCCTCACCTCTTTTATTTATCTTATGCCCATATCAATCAACCTTAGTTAAGAAACCACTTCACCAAGGCAAGTCCAAGGTATGACAATTTACATCTACACCTTCACTAGCCCCTTTTTCCATGCCCTTACCTCTTTATAAAAACAAGCCCCATGTGTGGCAGCCCACACCCATATCTTTACCATCATCACACCCTCAACCTGCACCTATACCTATACCTTCATCACCGCTTCATCCCACATCCATACCTTTACCTGCAATATATTTTCATCCTGCACCTACACCCTCATCTACATTACCTACTTCGACACCACTGCCAACACAGTCGATTTCAGCCTGACTCTTCAAATTGCCTTCATCTTTCAAATTCCCTTTTACCTCACATGCCCCACCAACACATTTACCCAAGAAGGTGTTAGTGCAAATTCACAGCACCCCCAAAATGACCTATGGATCTACTTTTCTAAGGCAATGTCATTTGGTGTGAATGCACAACATAGAGCTTTCCCAAAGTGTGGGACCTTTGAAAATAGGGAAAGCTCTCTAGAGAAGGCTAGTTCTTCTTCCTAAACTACCTGTCACAAGATATTCTAGTGCAGACAAGCTAATCTAATCCTAATATAACTATGCCAAGGAGACAGAGAGAGAGAGAGAGAGAGAGAGAGAGAAAAGAGGGGAAAACAGAGCCTACACTAAAATGGTGATACACCAGAGAAGGAAAATGTTGAACATCTATCAAAACTACCATGGAACAAGAAGAAGTGAGCAATGGAAAGTATGGACAAGTGCATCACAAAACCAAGGATGGATTTCACACAAAAAATGTTCCAAAACTCCATGAACATAGTTCCAAAGCCTGAAATGAAGAGAGGGAAGAATAAAAACAAGTAAAAATGAGCAAGGATGGACAAATACATCACAAAACATGTTTTTTATTGCTCCATAAGTTTGTACAAAACATCATTTTGCTGGTAAGAGGAAAAAACACCATTACAGAGTAGGGGAGGAGGTTCTAACTCCATTTTTGACCCTGGGGAAGAAAATAAGGGAGGGCGGAGAAGAATGATGAACAACCTATTACAAATGAGCCAAAATTGGCATTTAACCATCGAGGATAATGGAAAAAGGAGAAAATGTGGGACAATCTGATTTGGAACTTCAATCACCAACAAGATTCATCTAATGGCCCTACAAAATGATGGGTTTCCATAAAAATCCCATACTTCGAAGTACATTGCTTTACAGAGCAAAATAGAGGCCCATACTTCATTAATTTTGGTGGTTGGAGTCAATTTCTATGTTTTTTGCATGCCAGAGATGTTTTTCCATTTTTCTCCCAAAAATCTCCATCAAAAATAAAAATTGAAGATTCCATCATGTAGAGGATTTCAACATCTTTCCAATGATATAAATAACGTGAATATCCAAGCTCGGGATCGATGCCCCTTTGAAGATTTAGGGAAAAAATGGGGCAAAAATTGAGTTGGCGAGCCAAAACTTGAAAATTTTCCTCTTTTTTGAATTTGGGAAAATTTCTGAAAAATTCCCCACACCCCGCCACTCCGCTACCACATGGCACTTCCCCATTCATTGATGAAAATGTGGGCTTCAACCTCACCCTTTTTCCTTTTATTTTTCATTGGGAAAAATTCCCAAATTTTCCTCGTGCTCAGCTGTCCTGGTGACACATGTCAGCTCCTAGTCACTTAGCGGGTGCACACTTCAAAATTTCCCTTTGCACATCTATCACTTTGGTAAAAAACCCAAGTTTCTTCCACACCTCTGACTCCCGCCACAAATAGGGACTCGTGGCATTTTCACATTGGTCGCGGGCCTTCTAAACTTTTCTCCATCCTCCTCCACGGGCCTGCGGGCCAATTTTTTCCTTTACGCCCTTTGACCAAAGCACCAAAAACTCCAACATCCCCCTAACATCCACTTCTCTACCTTGCCACGTGTTGGTTTCTCATTAGCCACGGGCCTGTCTAGGGAAAAATTCCCCAAAAAACTCTCCTAAGCCATAACTCAAAAATTACAAGGAGTTAGGAGGAAAATTTTACCTTTCTGGAAAGATAACAAAATTCTCTATCTAATGGAATCATTTCCAGAACCCTTTCACTACTTGAAATGTGTGAAAATTGAAGTTGAAGCACAAAGAAGGAAGGAATGAAGGCAAGTTAGCCAAAATAAGCAAGTGGCTCATTTTGGAAAACAACTTGGTGACTCTCGGGGGTCATCTTCCTACTAGATGAATGATTAATGGCCTTTGAAGCATCCATTAGGAATGGATTCAAGGTTGATGAACTGATTTTGATCTGAACTATGAAAATATGACCTCTGAGCTATTTGGAAACCCACTGAAACTGAAACTAATCTTCACCAAAGTGCTACTGAAATGAACTGTGCAAGAGCAAAACCAGCACCACAAAAAACTATGTACAAACTAAAAATTATACATGCTCCAAATGGAACATACAAAGTGTGCACAAACACTTCTTCTGCTGATAGAAAACCTACCTACTCTACTCTAACTGGAAGTAAAGGTGGGCTAAACAAACCCTATAGCTGGTTGTGCAAAATAGCTTCCTTTCTTCAAAATTGGTAGCCATGTAAATGATTTAGAGTTGAGTATGGCTGCTTGGATGAGTGGAAAATCAACAAGAAGCTGGTATTCTACCCAAATTAGCAAGGTGTCAGCTGAAATAAAATTGAATACCTCTTTTAGTTTCTCTTCATTTGGATTGAAGAGGTATGGCAACTGATCCTTAGTACTTTGTAGCTCATCCTCATGCTTAGAAGCAAGCATGATTGTTTGTGACTTCTCCTTTGGCTCCAATGAAGCAGAATACCTTATTGGGCAAGTTATGATCCATTTGATATTACCATAGGTCTGATTTTCAACTCCAAAATGAAGTCTTCTTGTAGAACTTCTTGAATGGATGGTGTGGAAGAAATGATGGAACTATTCAGTTGTTTTCCTTCCTCTAATGAAGAACATGGAAGATTTAAATCTTCCAATCTTGATTCCAAGGAGCTGCTATAAGATGCAGGATGCTATAAATGAAAGTTCTCCTCCATGACAATAGGCTCAAGTGTTTGGAATGTGGATGATGAAGGAGAAAATGGTGTGATTTCAACTGGTTCCTCTTCATAAAAGCAGTCCTCCAAATCAGATAGGTAAACTACCTCATTGTTGTCCTACTACAAATGTTCAACCTCTCCCATGATGTTCTCTTGATCTACAACTTGATCACCATGGTTTCTTTCATCCTCCAACATTGAGTTTGAGAAATCAAACTCTTCTTCAACCCTAGAACTCAAGAGAGATGAAGTAGAAAGAATAACTGAATGTTCTTCTATAGCCTGCTTTGTGCTCAAAGCCTTTAGATCTGTACTTTTCTCCCCCACAGCTGGAATGTGCTCCTCTTATTTTGGATTTGGAGCAACTTCTCCTTCCTCTGCTGCTTGAAGACAATCTTTCTCTTAATTGAACTCTTCCTCTAGCATGAAGTTTATCAAGTCAAACTCTTCAATCTGCTGCTCTAGAGGATAAGTTGGGACTACAAGATCTTCTTCAGAGCTTCTTTCCATGGCTGATTGTGCAACTTGAATTGGACCAGCATTTTCTTCAAGTAGATTGCCAACATGGACACTACATTATGAGAAAACTGAATGTTGATCTGCTTCTTCTTTTTTCTCTTCTTCTACTGCAACAAAATCAGCCTTGGTCACCACTCAATATTCAACTCTAACCTCCTCTATTGGTTTCACCATCAAGGGAATTTTTGTAATCCCAAATTTAAGAGCCAAATTCAACAAACTTTAAATCTTTTCATCCTTGTTTGGATCTTCTTCTTTCTTCCTTTTTCCTTGACTGGAATTCTGATTTTTGTCTTCCCAACATGGATTTGGGAGTGCAAGAGGAGGGGTGGGTTGTAACTCAATTGATTTTACAATTTTTTTGTGGTGTTGGAGGAGATAGAAACTTATGTTTCTTTGTAGGGAGTGGCTTTTTGGAAGGGAATAGGACAAAATAATTGAGATGGGTTGGAAGACTAGGGGATGGAGAAATGGAATTAGGACTTGGGGAAGCATGGGATGGATTTGGAATTTGGAATTCAAAATGAGATGGTGTTGCTTGAGGAATGGAAGGAAAAAGAATAGATGATGGTGTAGAACTTATGCATTGACAAGGTCACTCAACACCAAGTTTATAGGTCTCTATCTCCAGTGTCCATTGTGCAAGTTGGGCAACATCTTAATCATGAAGTCTAGATTCTCCTAAGGGCTGTAATGTCTTGGAAAAATGCCTCCCTATGGACAAGGTGCTCTGAAACCAATATGAAATGCCTTCATTTGTGCTTGAGCCCTTGATCGCACCTTGCCAACCTCCATTTTTTGGATTTTCTCCAACAAATCTGTACTTTCTTCTTGACTGCCTTCATCATATGCGTATCCTTGTGCTTGATGTGCTTCATAGCCAAAATAATTATGGCATTTCTCATATGGATATGCATACTGATTTTGAATTTGATCAAAATGCTGATATGGAGGATTTGAAAAACATGTTGGAGGTGGAATATATTACTGCTGTTGTGAATACAAATTCCATGATGGAAATGAAGTCATGATTTCACAACTTCATGGAATGAAATAAGATGGAAGAGATGTAAAGAAGAATGAATGAAAAATGAATGGAAAACAGGGTCTGTAACTCAGATAATGAGTTATCTTACCAGATGGAGTCGTCAGATGTGCTTTTGAATATGCCTCCAAAGGTTGAATCCTTAACAGGAAGACACCAACCTATAAAAACTAAAGTGGAAGACCTCTAAGCTCCCACCGGGCGTGCTAAATTGTTAGTGAAAATTAACAACACCCCCAAAATGACCTATGGATCTACTTTTATAAGGCAATGTCATTTGGTGTGAATGCACAACATTGAGCTTTCCCAAAGTGTGGGACCTTTGCAAATGGGGAAAGCTCTCCAGAGAAGGTTGGTTCCTCTTCCTAAACTACCTACCACAAGCTATCCCAGTGCAGGAAAGCTAATATAATCCTAATCTAACTATGCCAAGGAGACAAAGAGAGAGAGAGAGAGAGAGAGAGAGAGAGAGAGAAAAGAGGGGAAAATAGAGCCTACACTAAAACGGTGATACACCAGAGAAGGAAAATGTTGAACATCTATCAAAACTGCCATGGAACAAGAAGAGGTGAGTAATGGAAAGGATGGACAAGTGCATCACAAAACCAAGGATGGATTTCACACAAAAAATGTTCCAAAAATCCATGAACACAGCTCCAAAACCTATAATGAACATTCAAACATGCATAAATACCTACAATGAAGAGAGGCAAGAAGAAAAAAAACAAAAATGAGCAAGGATGGACAAATGCATCACAAAGCACATTTTTATTGCTATAGAAGTTTGCACAAAACATCATTTTGCTGGTAAGAGGAAAAAAATTCCATTACAAATAAGGGGAGGAGGTTCTAACTCCATTTTTGACCATGGGGAAGAAAATAAGGGAGGGCAGAGAAGAATGATGAACAACTTGTTACAAATGAGCCAAAATTGGCTTTTAACCATCAAGCAAAATGGAAGAAAGGAGAAAACGTGGGAAAATTGATTTGGGACTTCAAACATCGACAAGATTCATCTAATGGGCCTGTAAAATGATGAGTTTTCATAAAAAATCCTATACTTTGAAGTACATTGCTTTACAGAGCAAAACAGAGGCCCATACTTCATTAATTTTGGTGGTTGGAATCATTTTATGTGTCTTTTGCATGCCAGAGACATTTTTCCATTTTCCTCCCACAAATCTCCATAAAAAATAAAATTGAATATTCCATAGTGTATAGGATTTCAACATTTTTCCAATGATATAAAGAATGTGAAAATCTGAGCTCGGGATTGAGAGTTATGCCCCTATGAAGATTTAGGGCAAAAATGGCAATTTTAGGGAAAAATTTGGGTTGGCGGGCTGAAACTTGACAGTTTTCCCCTTTTTTGAATTTGGGAGAAATTTCCCAAAAATTATCCTACATGCCCTTACTCTGCTGCCATTAGGTGCTTTCCCATTTGTTGATGGAAACGCAGGCTCAAACCTAGCTTTTCCCCTTTGAATTTTTATTGGGAAAAATTCCCAAATTTTCCCCGCGCCCTGTTGTCCCGGTGACACGTGTTAGCCCCTGGTTGCTTGGCGGGCACGTGCTTCAAATTTTTCCTTTGTGCCTCTATCACTTTGGAAAAAAAAAAAAGTTTCCTCCATGCCTCTAACTCCCGCCACTGTCATGGACACGTGGCACCTTCACATTGCTTGCGCGGGCCTTATAACTTTTCTCCATCCTCCTTTGCGGGCATGCTGGCCAATTTTTTCCTTTGCACCCTCTTGACCAAAGTGCCTTGGAAAATTTTCCAACATTACCTCCACTGATGTCCACCACTCTTCCATTTCCACATGTTGCACCATTCTCATTGGCCACAGGCATGTCAAGGGAAAAATTCCCCAAAAAACTCCACCGAGCCATAACTCGAAAATCTATATGATGGAATCATTTCTAAAACCCTTTGAGTGCTTAAAATATGTGAAAATTGAATTTGAAGCAAAAATAAGGAAGGAATGAAGGCAAGCTAGCCAAAATAAGTAGGGGGCTCATTTTGGATAATAGAAGGTACAACCAAAATCAAAATCAAAAACAAAATATTTGTTACCTACCAAAAAGGTAAATCCACCTAAACCACCTTAATCAACACTTGTTTCACAATCATCACTCGTACCTTCACCAAAACCCACTCTAACGTCACATTGTGATTTGTGGGCAAGATCTTATGCTAATGTTCTTGCTAGGTTGTTAGAAACTTCAACTATCACATTGACACTCGTTAAACCTTATGGCCATCTCAAACCAAATCCAGAAGGGTTTGATGACACAAATATTTGTGCTTATCATCGCTCTCTAGGACATGATGTTGAGGGTTATAAAGCCCTTAAGAATGTTCTCCTCCAAATTTTTCCTCACGAACCCCCCGCAGAAGTAAATGACCCATTAGAGGTGGCATTTTTTACTAAATAATATGACCTATTAGAAAAGGAATTCACTTCCCCTATCGTCATACGACCTAAATCCATAACTATTCAATGGCCTCTACCTCCACTTCCACAGTCCTCTTTTCCTTCTCTAACCTTTGAGATTAATATCGTATGAATTAGAGAGCTAGCCCACCCCCCTCCAAAATGCAACTGCGTCATACTCATTTCACAAGGCTCTTATCCTGCATTAGGTTTTTATCCACCCTGTCATTATACCTTTCATGATTAATCTCCCCCTTTTCCTTAGATAAATATGATTCTAGTTGTCACTCACACATAGAAAGACAAAGGAAAAGAAAAAACATGAAATCCATCCACTACACCTTTACCTAATCTGCCATCTGCACCTGCTTCTAAGGTAATCATCTGAGATCCGGCCTATCCAATTTCTAATTGCATCACACATCACACCATGATCAAACAAGTACATCAGTACCATTTAAAAATATATTTGTATGACCTCATCCATACCTCTGAATCTCATTGCCATGCCCTCTTATATATCATGAAAACTATCGAGGTACTACCAAATGACCCTTCACCCATTTTCACCATTTTCACCCCTCATCACATAGCCACTCTCACTACTCCACCCAATAATTATATTCCCTCTACCACTCTTCATATTTCTGCTATCAATTTCTCTTATGCTAAAATTTCTCTTTTTCATTAAGAGGATCCTGACCCATCCCTCTTCATCTCTATCCACATTGATGATACTAACGTCTGACATGTTATGATCGATGGAGGAGTGAGCATCAATATAATTTCTTCCCCTATGTATGAATAAATGTGCATACATTCCCATTGCATGCATAATAACCCAGTTATGTTACACTCATTCAATGATGCCATAACCACTACCCTCAGCACTGTCATTCTCAACATCTTTGTGGGCCCCTGCATCATTCTCGAATTTTTCTATTTTCTCGAGGGGGAATTCCAATACAATATGTTTCTGGTCTGACCTTGGATTTCTACCATGGGGTGTGTTCCTTCAACTTTACATCTATGCATCAAGTTCAAATATGAAGGACACCCTTATACTATTCAAGCAAGCCCTTCGCCTTTCAAAACCTACAATATTTTGTACCAACCAAATGATTTTCTTATTCTAGTGAAGGCATATACCACTATTTTTGCCTCATCTACTACCGCTGCCACATCATCTTCTACCATGGCTGCTTTTTCTTCTACCACTACATATTTTACCATCTCTTCTATTATGCCTTCATCAACTAGCATACTTCTCCCCACTACAGCCGCAGCTTCCAAAGTTAAATCTTTATCTTCTTCTTATTCCATTCCCACCACCCAAGTACCTATTTCTGACCCTTTTGAAGGTATTTTTCAATGTGTTACATTGGGATAATATCACTTGTACAATATTGATACCTTCCAAACTCCTCAAGAGTATGGAAATCTTCATCAACACCCGCATTATGATTGTTGTATAGGATAAACCTTTCCATATGGTCCCCCTTACCTACACACCAACCTAACATTTGTGGGACTTTATACTTCTTCCTATTCACCCGAACCACCTACTCAAACATGACCCTTTTCCTCCAAATTTTGTTATCTCACCAACCACCATTTCACCCGCACCTTTCTCTATCACTATTCTTTGAAAGGCTTCAACTTTGGTCTTTACGAACAAGGTCGTCACACGATTATTCCTTGTACTACCCTCAAACATAAGGAACTCCATGGTATTGGATTTTCTAAGTCACCTAATCCTAAGAAGGAAAGAGCTGACCTTGTAGAGGAAGACCAACCTTCTTCACTTTCTTCACCTTTTTTACCTTCTTTACCATCTTCACCTATCACATTGCCATCACCTATGGAGTCAATTGATTCATAATCCATACCTCCTAAAAAAAATTTCATGAACACCATTTCCTTGGGACCTATGACCTATCATCGTGAAGGTGACGCATCCTCTTCCCTTCCCCTTCTTTATCCTAACATGTTGGAAGAAGATACACCTTCTATGAACATTGTTCAATGTCAGGATGATGATTCCATTATCACCTATCTAGGTGAAAAAGATTCTAACATTCACTGGTCACTACCTTCTGATGTTAAATGAATCAACCATAGAGATCAACATTCACACTCAAGATGACACTCACATGCTAAAGATAGGCCAATCTTTAGATTCCGCTGAATAGGAATCCTTCACCTCTTTCCTTCGAGATCATGGAAACACTTTTTCCTCGTCTTATATCAACCCAAATATCATGGTGCATAATATCATCACTATCCCTGATGCTAAACATGTGAAACTAAAGCTACAAAAAATGCATCCATGCATTTCCCTACTTGTGAAACAAGAACTCTAGTGCCTCCTTTCTATTATTTTCATTATACCCATTGACTATCCACAATGGATCTCTAACATTGTACTTGTCACCAAGGTGACAAGGGGACTCCACATCTGCACGGGCTTACACGACCTTAACTCCACTTTCCTTATGGATGAATTTCCTTTACCTAGCATAGACTAACTTAATGATCTTATAGCCTACCATGAGATGTTGTATCTCATGGATGGGTTTTCAAGTTATAACCAAATATTAATCGCATCAAAAGATCAACATAAAACCGCTTTCATCACCACTTGGGGAACTTTTTTTTTATCGCCTCATACCCTTTGGATTGAAAATTTTTGGTGCCACATATCAGTGTGTCATGACCTATATATTTCATGATATCATGCATCATATACTGTAATATTATGTGGATGAACTTCTCAGTAAGTCTAAAAGTCATTTTGAACACCTCCCCGTGCTCAAAATCAATTTTGATCACCTCATCAAATATTGTGTTCACCTTCAACCAAAGAAGTGTGTCTTTATATTCCTCTCTAGAAATATCCTTGGTTGCATCATCTCTTTGTGGGGCATCGAATTCAATCTTGCCAAAATCAAGTCCATTTTGGAGATGCCTCCACTAACTAACCTAAAACAACTCCATAGTTTGCAAGGAAAATTTCAATCTATTTGACATTCCATTTCCCAACTTTCTGATAGATGTCACCCTTTTCCTCATCTCCTTAAAAAGGATGTTTCCCTCAAATGGGATGATGAGTGTCACAAGGCCTTTGAAGTGTTGAAGAAATATCTTCATCAACCACTCATTCTCATCCCACCACAAGATGACAAACCAACAAAAATCCCAACAGGAACTGGTTACATAAAGCTCCATTACATACAGCCTTGGACACATCCCTGGTTTATAATGACACTAAAACGAGATCATGTTAGGATTTCCTGGCCATCCCAAAGTGCTACTAACTGTAGGTTTTGAAATCCTCTACACATTTCAATAGGATTTTTGAAGTATTCTCTCCAATACCTTCTTGGTAGTTGAGAGATCTGAAATTTTTCCAAAAAGATACATCAGTATGATGTGTAAGACGTATATAGAAACCTATTATTTGATCCGTGTGATTGAAAATATCCATTTTCTCAGCCCATATGATCTAATTTTGTAGCAAGGATTGAAAGGATTTTAATTGAAAATCCCCCACGAATAAGTTAAGCAAAAAGTTAGGGACACTGGTAACTAACATATTATGGAGGTAAAACTCATAGAGCAAGTTTTGAATTTCAGGTGTACTGGTCTTGTAAACAGATAAGAAAATATTACCATCAAGAACTTCGTAAGGTGCCTGACAACATAAAATAAAACAAATTCCAAGAATAAAAATACTCCTGAATGAACATGTTGTAAACAGAGGAGGGTTTCCTACAGGATAAGAGCTTAAAAGACAAAGGGCAGACAAAGTCCAAAAGAGAGAAATTTTTGTTTTTCATCTTGGATAATTTCCATCTCTCATTTTAATTTCTTATTTTCTTTGTTTAATTATGCATTCTGAAGAGATATGTGATGGAAAGAATTCAAAATGCTAAGACCTTTATCCTTCTATTGCTTTAAGCTACTAACTTCAATTTGTAAAGTAGTTATTTCTCTAATTTTCTCCATTATGCATTGGGTAAATTCATTTTGTAAAGACAAGTTGGTTTCCTCCATACCTTTCAATTTGGCCTTAATGAGTGCAATTTCTTCTAGATAATTATGAGGATTGACAACTTGACATGACCCAAGATGATCAATGTCCATTACAATAGGTGACACAACTAGATTCTGGGTTGTAGGTACTGAAGCAACTTTTGGAATTATGGAGTGAACTTCTGAAGATGTAGCCATGGGTGAAGACTAGGGAAAAGGATGAGCAGTAGTGAAGTTGGTGTCTAGTGATTTTTCAATGGGGACAACCTCGTTGTCTCCCTTATTCTCCATGTCCCACACAAGGACAGAAACATCAATGAATCTCTCCGACCTGGAGCTTCCAATTTTATGCGATACACAAGACCAATGTGGTCAGGAGCACATAGAAGAAGATGGAGCAGAGGTATTCTAACCCCTAGAACTAGAAGTGGTCAAAGATGGACTTACTTGGGAAACTAATTTTTCCACGTGCATCAAATTGCCAAGTTCCTCCTTTTTCTTGTGTGTAGGGCTAGAGGCTAGTGTAGGAATGAATCGAGGTGTGGAAGATGGCCCTAATTTTAACTGTTTTGGATTGGAACTCTCCCCCATAATAACCCTTTTGAGCCTCAACTTTTGCTAACAAAATACCTTATGTGAGCACAATAAATGAATTAGCCATGGGTGTTTCAACATTGCATTTCCCCCTCTCAACTTGTATTTTTTTCCAACTTTTATAACGGCTTCCACCAAGTATTCAGATAAATTTACCCTAAGGTCTGGGTCGATGCATCCTTTCTTTAAATGAATAAGAATATTGAGTGCATCACCACCTAGCACAAATGTCTGGCCATCACATATAAAATACATGTTAACCCATTTGGCTACCTCACTCCAAATTCTAGGCAAGTTATACCACTTAACGCCTTTCTGCACACCCTTGGGGGTAAGGATAACCTCGGGGAATGCCTCACCATCCTCATGAAATAGAGTGAGAAATTATTTGATGGGAGCATTCATCATATTTTTCAAACCAAAATCCAACAAGCCAGATAGTTCAAAAACTACCTGGCTAGTAATCTCAACTCATTTTCTGCCAACACGTGAATAGGTAGCCTCAAAATTTTCTAGAAACTCCTCCACAATACCTTCATCAAAACCTTCAAATTTCTAGACAAATTCAAGCCAACCTGAGTCATAAAACACCTACAAAAGCACAACATTCCTGAGTAATGGGTCCAGAGAATCAGGCTCAGATTTCTTCTTTTGTCCCATGCTAAAGGCAAATGAATCATGATAGTAGAGAAAAAAAGAACAAGCCATGCTCAAATTTACTCTGTGATGGCAGGTAGAATGATATGCTCAATACTCATGAAGAAATGATAGGAAGTAGTTCGGAATTATTAATTTAAATTACACAAGAATCCTTGAATGACATAAAATTAGAGAAAATTTGGTGGCACAAAAAGGTGGTCAAGACCATCCATCTGTGAGATTTTATGATATGCGAGATGGTGCACATCCCATCATTTGAAACCCAATTGACACTTGTCCTGCTTCGTAGAATGTGATGCATATGAGGTGTGTGAAAATCATGACTCATTACATCCTTATGTTGTGATACTGTAGCGTTGGATTTGGAAAGGTATCCACAATAAATATATTGACATTTCATGATGGATGTAATTATGAAAAGTGCACGCATGTAGAATTTCTTCATAAGGAAGTATTTTTTTTGATTTAGGATGCACTTACCCATGCGAAGTTCAGCATCCGATATCCATAGATTCCCACATCCTGCAGGTCGAGATTAAATGTGATTAACGGTTTTGAAATAATGAAGATTTTTGCATTTATTGAAAACAAAATAATCTAACTTAAGGGAAGAAGATCAAAGCATGACCATCATCCTTTATTTAAATTAACAAGAAACAACTACTCCAGGTTTGAGGGGTGAATAGCTGCCTCAACATGTATGTCCTCACTCAGCATAATGTCCTTGGTGCAATTTTCCTTATCAAGAGGTCATTGGTAAGTCCTAAGTATGTTTCCATTCATAAGAAGAGTTTTTTTATCACCATCGATTGGTAATAGCAGCACAAATCCATTATCAAACACTTTTTCGATCTAATAGGGGCCTAACTAGTGTATCTGTAACTTACCTTTAAACTGTTGATATCTGGAATCAAAGAGTAAGATCCAGTCCCCTTCATGAAATGTTCTAGATTTGATATGAACATTGTGTCAAGTCTTCTACTGATATTGAATAATTTCCATCTGGTGTTGTGCCTCCATCTACATTTCATCTAATTCATTCATCTGCATAACTCATTCACGTTGTGCTTCATCCATATCGATCCCAACTTCTAGTGTTGTTCTCCAAGTGCGTAATTCAAATTCAACATGTAATAGTGGCTTCTTCCTAAATACCAACTCATAGGGGGGAAAATCATTAGTGGTTTTCCAAGTCGTTTTAAAGGCTCAAACAGCTTCGGGAAGTTTTGGTACCCAATTCTTTCTATCAGCATTGCCCATTTAGTCAAAATATTCTCAATTTCTCGATTGGTTACTTCCACCTACCCATTAGACTATGGGTGATAGGGTGAATATTTCTAGTGCTTGATTTGGTAGATATCCAAAAAATCCTCAATCATGTTTGAAACAAATTGAGGACCCTGATCAGATACAATGGCCCTGGGTGTACCGAATCATAGCAATATCCAACTGTACATGAAATCAGCAACAACATCCTCATTGGTAGATGTAAATGCTTGAACTTCAGCCCATTTAGTGATGTAGTTCATGCATACCAAGAGGTATCATTTTCTGAAATATGGGGGATTAAAAGGTCCAACAAAATCAATTCCCCATTTCTCAAATGGTCCTAAGACCAGCTGAGGATTAAGAGACATTTCTATTGAAAGTGTGGGCTTCCCCATCCATTGGCATACATCACACTACCAAACATACTTTTTGACAGTCCTGTGGAGGGAATGCCAATAGTACCCTGCTCCAAGGACTTTGTGAATTGTCCTTTTTACTAAATAATGTTCACCTCTTGGCTCATCATGACAAGCTCAGAATATGTCAAGTACTTCATTTTCTCAAATGCACCTGCAAAGAACCGTATCATGACATCATTTGAATAAAATTCCATTACACCATTTATATGTTGCACTATTTTTAACCAGTATCCATTTCTCCTTATGAGTGAAATAAGTAGGAAAATTCCTTGTTGTTAAATAATTCACAAGATCGGTGAACCACAGAGTCTTAGTTGATATAGAAAACAAATTTTCATTGGGAAATTGATCCTGGACTGCTTCATCATTACCTGAAACATTCATTCTTGAAAGGAAATCAGCAACAATGTTAGATTTTCCTGGCTTATCAATAATGGTAAGATTGAATTCCTTTAACAAAAGTAACCATCAAATAATCCTACCTCCAACCATTGGTTTATTCATCAAGTATCAAATGGCATAGCGGTCATTGTAAACAAATATTTTATACCCAGTGATGTAATGAATAAATTTATTCAAGGATTATACCATAGCCAAGAATTCCTTTTCTGTAGTAGTGTAATTTATTTCTGTAGAATTCAGGTTCTTGTTGATAAAGTAAATGGCATACATATTATCTTCTGTATCTTTTTTCCCAAGGACAACACCCATGGCTATATTAGAGGCATCAGTGTGGATATGGAAAGGTTTTCCCCAATTAGGGCCTCGTAAGACTGGGGCAGTGGTTAGATTCTCTTTGATAGAATCAAATTCTTGTTGGAACTAAGGGGACCACACAAAAACATAATCTTTTGTTAGAAATGAGAATATAGGTGCAGAAATTTTACTAAAATATTTTATGAACCTCCGATAATACCCTGTATGACAAAGGAAAATTTTGATGTTAGTCTGATTAGTTGGTGTAGGTAACTGAGTAATGACTGATATCTTTTGGGATTAACCTATATACCATTGGCAGAAACATGGTGACCTAAAATGATTCCCTGGTCGACCATCATCAGGCATTTTTCATGACTCAGAGATAATTGGTGTTTCTCACATCTTCTTAATACTTTCTCAAGGTTATTCAAGGATTCATTAAAAGTGGATCCGTGGATAGTGAAGTCGTCCATGTAAACTTCAACATAGTCATAAGTGAGATCTACAAAGATGGCTAAGACTGCTCTCTAAAATGTAGCGGGTGCATTACAAAGTCCAAAAGGTAAGGCTCGATAAGAAAATGTATCCTAGGGGAAAGTAAAGGTACTTTTATCTTGATCATCAGGGGAAATACTAATTTGGTTGTACCCACTAAACCCATCCAAGAAAGAAAAATATTTCTTACCAACAAGATTGTCCAAAACCTGGTCAATAAAAGGTAGGGGAAAATAATATTTCTTGGTGGCCTTGTTAAGTTCCCTGTAGTGAAAACATATTCTCAGTTTACCATTTTTCTTGGGAACTATAACTAATGGGGAGACCCACTGACTATCAAATATAGGGTAGATGAATCCTACCTTTAGCAATTTTTCTATCTCTCCTTTGACTATGTCTCTGAGCGTTGGGTTAATTCTCCATTGTGGCTGCCTTATAGGTTTAACGTCCTTAGTGTAGATATGGTGGGTACAAATGTTAGGATGAATTCTCTTCATATCATTGTAATCCCAGGAAAAATCATGGGAATGTTTCTTCAAAACTTCGAGAACCCTGGCTTCTTGATTGGCCTCTAAATCATTACCAATGGTCATCTCTTTTCCTATTTTGAGAAGCACCTGCTTGGTATCATTTAAAAGATTGAGCTCTGCATTGGTGATTAAGGAATTTAATGGGAAAACATGGGGTTGAAGCATGTGTAGAATGGTTATATTGTCAAGAGACAAAATCTTGGTCAAAGGATAATAGAAATCAAGGACTGAATATTCTAACTAATAATCATAGATTTCTTTACAAGACTTGTCAGAAGTATTACTTACCAAGGAAATAACATTGGATATGTCTAGAGAAAATGGGTCTATAGCTAGAGTTCCAATTTCTGTAGCCAGAGTGCTAATTTCCATAGTCACAGTGCCCTCTGCATCAACAATTGTATGTGACTCAACAACTTCTAACATATGGTTTTGCACTGCAATGGTGGCCAAATAAGAAGAACTCAGAGAGTTAGTATCCAAAAAATCTACCCATATATGGTCACAAGCACTCACATAAGGATAGGCAGGAGGGTAAAATGAAATATGTTTGGATTTCTTCCCTTTTAAAATGGTCATTTTTCCTAACCTACAGTCAATATATGGAGCAACAGTGGCTTACTAGGGTCGCCCCAAGATAACTGGGTACCCCAATTTTCACACTTTAGGCTATAAGACCATAAAATCTAAAGGATACTCCTAAGATTCAACAGTGACCATTATATCCTCGATCACACCATTTGGTATAGAAATGGACTGATCCGCTAGTTGAATAACATTGTTGGTAGGTTGTAGTCCTATTAAGGACAACAGATTAAACATTTATGTTGTGATGGCATTAATGGCAACACCAACATCCACCAAAACATTAGATATTGACTGATTGTTTATACAAATAGTAATAATTGGACTCTCAAGGTCCCCATATTTTTATGAAATAAGGTTTCTATCTACTAAATTAGCCAAATTTCCTTCCACCCGAATAGTTTTTGGGTATTTCTTTTTCCTCCCTATTGTTTTGATACACTCATTTCTATTAGTTTGGTTTAATTTAGGAATGTCCCTTATTGCTCATAGAAGTGTGACCTCAATGTGCACTTTTTTCAATTCTTGTACTGGTATTGTGTCATCTGTAGGTTGAGTGTCTTGTAACTACTCAGGGAAAGGAGCTTGATGGGTATTCTGGTTAAGTTGTTGATTGTTCTAAGTGTTTTGTATCTGTGGAGAAGGTGTTGGTCCTATATTGTCCTCAGGTGTTTCTTCTTTATCAGTGTCTCCAGACATTTCTATGATAAAAATAGGAGGATTCAATGTTTTTCCATACCTCAGTCACAAATTACCAACTGTATTAACCTGCATTATGTTACTTGGTCCTACTTCATCAATTGAAGTTGTCTGCTGATTTTTAGGATTTGTTAATGGTTGGGCTGGAAGTTGGGTTTGTGTTTCTTGTCCTTGTTTTTGGTAGGCTTGTCCGGGGGGGGGCATTAAATCTTGTTGAGGTTGTTGGAATATTTATTGTTGATTAATTTTTTTTTGTGGTGTCCATGGCTAGTTTTGGTTAGGATTTTTTTGAGAACCCCATTATTGGTTGTGTCATGGACATGCTGGAGTTGGTGGTGTCCAACCTAGCTGAGTGTAGGGATTCATCCAAGGTGGTGGATTTGGATAAGTCATCCAATTTGATGTGTCCACTCAGGTTGTCCCCAACTAGGTTGAGGGGCCTGATTGGGCCATGACATCCTCCAGGGGTTCTGAGAAGGCCAAGGTGGAAATCCAACCTGATTATTTGGTCTTTAAACAAATTTTAACTCTACATCAGCTTGAGAGACAATATCCAAGCATCCTTTCAACTATGGTAATACGGTGCATTGCTTAAAGTCATGGTCAGCCACTTCACAAATTAAACACATGTCCATGACATCCAAAGGACATTCTCTCAGGGGTGTCTCTTCCTACACTTAGGGAAATATATGTCTAGAGGTTCTTTGTCAAGATTAGTTTCTACCTTGAGTCCATCTATGGTTGATGTTAACTTCAAAAAAATGTTTGTTTTTATGTTATCCATTTCCTCCAAAAGTTCAGAGGTACCCAGAGTAAGTTTGGATGTCTTTTTGTTTCTTATACCCCTTCATCTTCTGGAGTAACTTCTGCATAGCTCAATGACTTGTTCCAAGGTAAGTTTATGTGCATCTCCTCCTCCCATGAGATGAAGGGAATCCTTAGTTTCCTCATTAAGTCCTTTAATAAAAAAAATTTAGTAATGTTTGTGTGTAACTCATAACCACTTTGTCGGTAGAGAAAGAGAAATCTATCTAGATGATCCTCTAGATTTTCATCTTCTTTTTGTCGTATCTGGAATAACTCTTCTTTTCTATCCCTTCCCCTACAATAGTCTTGACATTTATCCAAAAAGGTTGTCTCCATGGCTTTCCAAGAATTAATGGAGGTAGAGGTCAACCTCATGAACCATCTCACAATAGAATCTTTGAGAGTGGAAGGAAATAGTTTGAGTTTTTGATTATCTGTTCTGTAGTCATATGTCTAGCACAGTACTTTGCATTCAAACAAAAATTTATCAGGGTCTTCCATAGACATGCCTCGAAAGATAGGCAGGATGGATGGTGAGATATTTTTAATGGGTGCATCCTCATCCTCATCCAAGACAATGGGGTAAGTAAATGTCCGTCCCAGGGGGAGGTCTTCATTGTTCCCCTGGTCCCTCATTTCTGAGTGTTGGTTAGAGGATACATAAGGTTCAAAAATGATTTTAGGTGTTGTCTTAGAGGTAATGTTATTCATGGTGTCTTCTACATGTAAACTATCTGGAGATATTTTTTGAATGTTGCGTGCTATAAATCTTCCTTGATCATGTTTTGGCCTATGCATCAAAGGTGGTTCTTGAAATAAGGCCTAGGACATCTACTAGTTTCATATATGAACTCCATTAACACCCATAGCATGTGGAGTGAAATAATGACATAGTGTGCTTATGGTCATCCCCGGAAATGGTTCCAAAAATGATGGGTCGTTGTATTCTCCAATCATTTAAGTAACATGATCTCATGTTAGTGTCATTATAAACCAGGGATGTGTCCAAGGTTGTATGCAACAGAGCTTTATGTAACCAATTCCCGTTGGGATTTCTATTTGGGGGTGTTGTGTTGGTTAATAATCTACAGAAACCTAAGGTAAATCTACGAAATTCATCTATTGTAATGAAAGGAAGTCTAAAAGGCTACACTTCTAATTGAAATTGAAATACACACACAATACTAAAACAAATGAAACTACAAGTGCACAATTGAAGCTAGAATTTAGTAAAAGTAAGACTGCATGTTAACTAGACTTTTCATAAAAGGAAACACATATTTTAGATAAAAGTGTTGGTAAAGAAAACAAATGTAGTCAACCAAAGATTGCATGAAATATACTGAAACAAGGATTGCAGTAAGACTTATCGAAAAACCACATATGTGAACATAAAACAACCTCCTGTCTCCTTGGTCGAGTGGGCCCTTGCTCTCCCTTGGGATAGAGGAATTACCAATAGCTTTAGATCTTCAAAATGATGTGTACTACTATTAATTTAAATAAGTTCCATATCGTATACAACATATGAAGTTGAAAGTTCTGAATCCCAAAGATGATATATTGCAAAGTAACTCCAAAAAATAATCACTAATCATGTTCTTAGGAAGGTGTCTTAATATAAACACAAACGGTTATAGTATTTTCCATAATGGGTGGCACTAACATCTTCCACTAATAAATATTAACTAAAACTCATAAATTCTTATGGGACAGTTAGGAACAAGTCCCATAATAATAGGTCGACTGGTGGAAAAATTCTTCTACTCCCGTATTCCAGCTCCAAACTCAGACTCAACAACAAATGTCCATTATTTCTCTGCACACATCATCTCATTTTCCTCACAAATACAGTTAGTAGGAAGTTTATACGGTAATCAGTTTTTATGAAAAAAAGCAAGAAAAATGCATCAAACTCACTATGATATAACTATACAAAGCATCCCCATACATTAGCAAATCATTTCTAAGTGGAAATTTACTGATCGTAGGAATGATATAAATGAGCTAGATGATTCACTCATCAAAAAGGATGTTTCCCTCAAATGGGATAATGAGTGTCACAAGGCCTTTGAATTGTTGAATAAATATCTTCATCAACCACTCGTTCTCATCCCACAACAAGATGAAAATTTTTTCTACTTATAAATTTATTCCATTGACCATTCCTTAGGTTTCATGCTCACTCATTATGATGTGTAACACAGGGAGTAAGTGGTTTATTACATAAGTCGTACGCTTTTAGATTATGAGACTAGATATACCCATGTTGAAAATCTTTTCCTAGCCTTATTCTTTATCACCACACAACTTTTTTACTACCTACTTAACCATAAAACCTTCTTCGTCACTAATACCAAGCCTTTGCATTACATTTATGCCAAACCTTACCAACATCAAGGCACCTTGCATTGGCTCATGCTCCTTGCAGACTTATACCTGGAGTTCATTCATCAAAAGTCTATCAAGGGGCATACCATTGCAGATCAACTTGTAGATGCTTCACTTCCTGGACACCAATCTTCTAACTTCAATTTCCTAGATGAATCTATCACTACCCTTTCCATCGATGATTTTCCTCTTAACCCTATCGTTTACCAAATGACCTTATTCTTTGACAGTTCTAAATATTAACATGGGGGTGGTGCATGAGTCATCCTCATTCCTCTTGATGGTGAGCCTATGCCTTTATCATTCAAATTAGACTTTCAATGCACCAATAACATTGCCAAGTATGAAGCACTTTCCTTAGGTCTTCAAACTATCATCACCTTAGATGTTAAATACATTAATATCTTTGGTTATTCTCAACTAGTTTTGAACCAAGTCAATGATGTAATGAGGTACTTAAAAAATATAAGTTCTATGTAAAATTACTTTTGAGATCCTTTGACCATTTCCTCCTTTAAAGCACTCCGCGATCCACCAAAAAAATCACTAATACCATAGCTTCTCTCACCTCATAAATATCAGCCTCACTTTCCAACTCGAAAATATTTGTCACAATACAACGATTACAATCACCTTCCTACATCATTCCCAATGTTAGTTTTTTGGGACTTATTAATACCAACCCATACTACATTTGGTATAATCAGTACGCCGAATACCTTTCCCTTTCAATGTTACCTCCAGAATACACTCGCAATGGTCAGTGTGCCTTCCTCCACAAGGTATCTTGTTATGTCATTATGAGAGTTCTTCTCTACAAACATGGCTTTGACAATATCCTACTCAGGTGCCTCACTAGCTCTGAAATTCCGTACACCATTAACCAAGTCCATGTTAAGTTTTGTGGTGGAAATTTCAGTGGCCAGATTGTTATCAAACGCATCCTTCGCCTTGTCTATTATTGGCCAACACTTAACCAATACTGTTGTGAATACGTCAAACGTTGTGTTAAATGTCAGTAGCATGCTAACCTTCACCATACTCCTAGTCACATATTACCAGTTTCTAGTGAATTTTGGCCTTTCTCTTAATGGGGTTTGGATCTCATTAGATAGATTAACCCTCATTCCTCTCAACGTCATTAATGGATCATCATAGTAACTAAATATTATACTAAATGGGTAGAATCCATCCCTTTCATTTCAACTAAAGTCGAGAAAATATGTGAATTCATCAATCACCATATCATTTTTCACTTATGTGATCCTCATCACCTTATCAATGATAATGGAAAACAATTCAAAAACAAAACCCTACGCAAACTATGTTATAAATTTGGTATTCAACTTAGTTTTTTATCACCCTATTACCCATAGACAAATGGGCAAGCCATATCTTCCAACAAAATCCTAACCAAAATTCTTATGAAAGTCATCAATGATACTGGAAATGATTAGCATATGCATATTCCTTTCTCCTTTTGGTCTTACCTTACTAGCATTCGTACCTCTACCAATGCTAAACCTTATATTTTATTCTTGATATAAAGGAAAATCAACATGTAACAAAAGCATAGAAGATAAAATGGGGAAATTTTTCTCTTAGTTGGCTTGGACCCTATATTGTTACCCATGCCTATTGATCAGGTGCATATCGTTTATCTTCTCTTGAAGGTAAACCCTAACCTGAGCCTCTTAATGTCTTGCATCTTCGGCCATTTTACTATTCAATAAAATACTACATCACTTTATGTCACCTGTATGCTCATCCCTTGAGAAAACTGTTGTACTGGAAATTTCATTCTCGCGTAATTGAAAGCTGATACTGGAAGCCACCAGCAACTTTGATTGATGGAGGTCTTAGGACCTCAGATGCGGATGTGGATCTACGGGCGCAAAGAAAATAGATGTATGATACAAAGAAGATATAACTATAAAACTGAAATAGAAAAGATTAGATAAAAATATGTAGGGGTTTCCTAAATAGTGTCAGTCCCAAGAGTATTTTAACTCCCTTGGAGGATGTCAACCCCTATGTCTAGAAAGATAATGATAAAATACAAGATAAAAAAATAACATGCAAGCTAATGAACAAAGGAACCTGGCGCTATAGGTATGTAGATGATGTTCTTGATCTGATCCAAACACAATGTGCAACATGAACCAAGCTACGTGAACTAAAAAATCATGAGCATAGTATTATGGGGATTACAATGTTGTTACGAGGACGTCATGAGAATATAAATGATAAACAAGAAACTAAGAATTCAAAACAGCATTTTCCCAAATTTTCTAACTTGATTCCCCCTCTCTAAAATATGGGGGAAAACCCATATTTATATCTTGGAGGTGAGGTTAGATTGGGGTTAACAAGTAACCGGGGTTGGGTGGAGTAACCTAAGTTAAGAGTTATGATGTGATCATGTGGGGGCCACATTTTGACTTATTAGATGGAGTGGGGAGCATGATTGACATGGTAGGTGAGATGATAGATTCCATTTGAAATTTAGAAAGGGGTTTTGGATGGGTATATTAATACCCATGGATTGAATAATTTGTGAGAGATGGGGGATAATGCCAAAATATTAATTATCAAATGGGTCCACATGGATCCCATTCGATAATCAAATAAATAATATGAGTAAATAGATGGGATTTATTTAAATTTAAGAAAAATAAAAGTGAGAGTGAGAAGTGAATGGATGTGAGATGACGGAGGGGTTCTATACCAAAAATTGGTATCTACATTTGCCCCCTTTTGTTGAGTGGTTTAAGATAGCAAGCCATGAGAAAAAAACAAAAAGGGTTAGATGAAATATGTGTTCAAGGATGGATGAATACATGACCAAGGGAAAGGTGCCTCAGGCAAAAAAGGATAGCAATAACAATGAAGAAAAAGTATGGCGGTGACTCCAATATCACATCGGTAGAGGAAAATTATGGTCTCAACAGAGACAGACGACAACGTTATATAGACCAGTGAGTGGGTGAAGACCACTACAGTATGGATGTAAACCAATATGACCAATGGGTCATAGGAAAACATTAAAATATGCGCAACTGAAAGTGAAAATATGTGTGAAATCCTTTGACGGTGAGGAATCAAATGAAAAATCATGCATCCAAAAAATGGACAAGGATGAAGATAATGATGCCCTAGCATGGGGCCCGAGAAGAACACAAAGTGATTTATATGTGTTGGCAAGTACAAGGATGAAAAGGTGCCCCAACATAAGACATAGATGGATGTTGAAATAATATATCCCAAGGGGAATAATCATAAATGTGCCTATGATGATCAGATAGGATAGAAGGGTGAGATAAATTCCCTAAAAGGGTGATAAATATGATGTTAATCATGTTTCATAGGAAAGATGCATGAGTGTTAGCAAATTAGAAGATGAAAAATCAGTCCTACTTGTTTGATAAGTAATATAGGAAATCATGATACTTTTCCAACAAAGTAGAGAAAACATTTATGGACGAGAACAAGATTAGATAGGTGATGGATGTTATGTTATCTTCCAAGAGAAAAATGTCAAAGGAAGATGGGAAGAGATTCTTATAAATGGATATGATGATGTCCTTATGAGAGGACTAGAGAAGATAAAAGATGTGATAGGGTTCTCAAAAAGAGAAGAGTTCAATGCTGCAAAGAGAAGAATGAGAACAATAATGAAATGGATCGATAGTGGTACATAAACAAAGAAACATTGGAATTGACTGTGAATGTCAAGTGTGAGGGATTTTTAGAAAGAGAAAAAGGAATATACATGAGGATTGGTTGATTATGAGAAGAGTAAGAAATACCGAATGTGAAGGCGACAAGGGTATGGAATAGACGGACGGAGATAGAGAAGGAGAAAAGAAGGAAGGAAATGGGAGGAAGAAGATAACAAAGAAGGATTATACAGAAAGGGGGAAATGAAGAAGGAAAAGTAAAGAGAAGACAAGAAAAGGACAGAGTAGAGGGTGAAATTAAGAAAAAGAGAGAGTTATTTAAAATGAAAGGTGAACATGAAGTAGAGGAAGGTAGAGAAGTAATGGAAAATTAAAGAGATGATAGAGCAAAGAAAATTAAAGGAAGTAGATCATAGTGAGGAAATCCAAGGTAAATAATATGGAACTGACCACATGGAAATGAATGTGGATGGTGGGATGATAAAAAAGATGGGACAATGCTAAAGAGTCAGGTTATTGATGGGAAAGTAAGAAGGATGTGCGAGGTAAAATGGGGAGGAGGACGATAAAGAGGAAGTGAAATAAGATGAGGAGAAGAAAGGAGGAGGAGACAACATAGAAAATTATGCAAAAGTATGGGAACCAAGAACGGAGATATTTGATAAAGAGTGAGAAGCATAAGGAATGTAAAGAGAAGCTTGAGGGGAGGAATGACAAAAATTGGAAAAAAAGCGGAGATGCATGAGATGAGGATAAGTTGATGATGAGAAAATAGAGAGAGGGTTCATGATAAAGATAGTGAATAAATTGACAAGGAAGAATGGAAGATGGAGAGATGGCGAGGAAAAAGAGAGGAAGGGATAGGATAGGCAATGTCAGCAAATGGATGTCAGGAGAAATCCACCAATAATGATCAGTAGGAAAGGATGGGACAAAAGATGAGATGAGGTAGAAAGTAAATGAATAATGGAAGGGGGAATGACAATGAAGGGACGTTAGGAGAATTCCCCTGATAATGATCAGAGGACATAGAGGAAGGAAGGAATGAAGATAGAATGGAGGAGGTCAAAGAAAAATATCCAGGCTATGCAGAATAGGGATGAGTAATTTTTAGGAGAATTCCACCGATAATTATTAGCATAGAAACATAATATTATGATGAAATAAAGTTAGGGGATGACCAAAAACAATGACGGGTAAGTATGGGGAAAGATATGTGGGAGAACTCTAGAAGATGGAGTGGAAAGAGTAAATAAAATAGGGATAACGATGTGTAGGAAGATGAAAGCAAGGAGAGGATGCAGTGGATGAGAATGAATGAGAGAAAAATGAAGAAACAAGACATGAAATGAATGGAGAAGCAATGGTTAAGTAATATTACCCAGTGGCAGATGATGGAGATGAAAAATAGACAAGTAGGAAGTTGTGTTTGTCATAATGAAAGAGGAGGTGAGAGGATGTGATGATGGGGAAGGATGATAAATGTAGATGGAGATAATGTGGGGTAGTGGACGAGTGCAGGATGACTGATCATGCTTAAGATATAATCTTAAGTAAGATTTCCATGCCACAGGAAGAGTTAAGTAATATCACCAAACTAGCAGTGACGATATGGAAGGAGAATGAAAACATTGTATTGGATACAGGTGTGGAATGGTTGGTTAGAGAGGACAAGTATGATGAGAGGTGGGAGACATAATATGAGGAATATATGATGGTAGTTGGAAGGGTCAGATGGAAAAATATTCTTAAGAATAATTCTTAAGTAAGATTTCCCTGTGACGGGGACGGTTAAGTAGCATTGCCAAGCCGAAGAAGAAGAAGGGTGATGAAAAGACTGAGCATTGTATACCAAAATGGAACAAGAAATGAAAGGAGGTGATATCAAAGTGATAACAAGGAAACAAAGGAGTGTGATATGAGTGGATAGAGGAACATATGCATTATAGACAGAGAGTGTAAGGGAAATCCTTAATTGGGATGCCCACATGGTGGGAGTGATGATGCAAGAGTTTCAAGTTGAAAAGGAGGAGCAAAAAGATGTTTTTAGTGGTGATTGTTGTTTGTTGAAAGAGGAAATGGTGGAGAATCTTCTACATTGGGAGGATCCAAGGAAGAATATATACCTTAACTAAGATTTGCTGGCTATATGGATTGTTAAGTAAGATTGTCAAACTAAAAGTGGAAGATTAAAATGGAAACTCAAGAAAAAAGACAAGTAAGATATCTGGTGTGGTGTGAGGTGACAAAAAGGTGAGAAGGATGATGTGGAGACAACTGGGGATGAGTGGAAATGGGGAGCGAGGAGCAATGGATCAAAGACATTGTTGAACATGTTGGGAGATAAGGAGTTGTAGGATAAAAAACTTACCTTGAGAAGGATTCTCAAGTAGGATTTGTGATTATGCAATGATGATCATGTAGAATTCACAAACTAAAAAGTGTATTTGCAAGCGCATTCATGGATATTATGGATAGATATAGAATTCATAGTATGAAATTTGATGTGATTTTGATAAAATATGACCTTAATGAGATGAATGGAACATAGTTGTAGCAAGGGCATACAGGGAAGCTACATTTCAAACTAAATTGGAGATAAACAAGAAAGGTTACCACTCAAGGCATTGCACTTGTAGCCAATAGCAAGTGTTAATACATAACCAAGGATAGTTACTTATACCAAAATATCATGAGGGAAATATGGATGAAAGATTCCTGTAATCCTAATTTTGACATGACAAAGGGATTAAAGATGTGAATTTTACTTGGGAAGAATGTTCTCCAAAGGTGGTGTTCCTTAAGTCTATGCCCCAGCTCTAGGAAGTGGAAAGAACAATAGAAAAAAGTTGATCAATGTGGGAAGCTTTTGGAAAATGTTGATAAAATGAAGGCTAATCAATGCAAGAAACCTTCTAGATGCCATAATAAAATAGTAGACATCCTTCGAGGGTATGGTCTACTTTATACATAATATGGATGATAAGAGTAATGTGATAGCCTTCCTTCAAGGGATCAGTCTATTTCTTTTTATTTTTCTTTGATTTTGATTTATATGCTTTGCTTTTTTTCTTTTTGCATGAACAACTATCCTTTGAGTGATCAGTCTATTTTTGATCATTTTGATTTTTCCTTTTGCATACTTTAATTTTATATTTTCATGGGAGAGAGATGGGAATAGTTAATTAAACCACTTAGGAGGGGATACTGAATGTATAAGAGACACTCCAGGACCCTTTGCATGGTTTGAATAGGAGAATGAGAAGGTGATGGATGTAATGGTTATGGGGCCATATCAAAGTAGTGAAGGTAGACCTCATTATTCAGATCATTACAATGATAAATGGAAGGGGCTAAGGATGGAGTAATAATCTAAGGATATAACTAAGTGCTCATTAGTAGAAATGCTAACAGTAGAATGGTCACAAGTGTAATGCATTAAGAAGTTCCATCTCTGTCTTACCACCACAAGAGGGAAGAAAATGAAGTTGCAATATAATGAGATGATAGACAAGCAGGAAATAAAACTATCTCCTTAAGGAAACAAAAAGATGATCACAAATGTAGTCTTGATGAAATAGATGGTGCCTCAAAAAGATACACAAATATGGCCACAATGGTGGACTTTGATGAAAAGGGCCCTCAATGGAAGGACAAATATGGCCTCAAAAAAGGAATTAGAATGAAATAAATGGTTCCCCAAAAGAGACACAAATATAGCCATAATGGTGGACTTCGAGAAAAATGTCCCTCAATGGAAAGAGTTAAAGGATGTCAAATTATTTTAGATGATATTGGTTTGGATTTGGATGGGATAAATGAAACAATTTCAAGGGGTGAAGTTCCCTAGTGACAAGGGAGTTGTACAGATGATGTGCTCAAGGGTGAGGAAAGGTCATTCCCCCAATAGGTTAAATGTGAAGGAGTTAAAGGATGTCAAAAGAGTTGAGATGAGATTCTTTTGGATTTGTATGGTATAAATGATTGGAGAACACAAGTGTGTTTGGCAAGACAAGTAGTATTAATGAACAATAGAGGACCTTCTTTAGGAGGAATGTCTTGTGTAAGAGGAATTTTAAGGGATGATGTGGAGGGAAGAATCATGGGAGATCCAACAGATGAGATATGAATTGGATTCAAGGTAGATGGAGAAGGAACTTTCCCCTGGATTAGGAAATCATCTTTCTCAATAAGAATGTGAACAATTGTCTAAAATTCCTTACAATGTTTGATGTCATGGCCCAAGGTATGATGATAAGTAAAACTACAATTAGGATTGAACCATGATGGATTGGGACTATAGGGATTAAAGGCTTTAATTGGAGGAAGTGTGATGGCAGATATTTGAGTTAAATGTTGAATGAAATCTGCGTAAGACCCCATTGAAGTGTCATGAGGAAGGTAACTCTTGTGGGTTTTGATAGGATATTTCAGCTTGGAGTTAGGAGAAAAAGTGGATGTAGATTGGATGGGTGAATTTCATGTTTTTGAGGAAAAACCAAATTTGTTTGAATGATTGTATTGTTTGGATGTGGATTGATTGTGGCAAGATTTCGTTCATGGAGAGACTGATCCTAACATAGATGTTGTGGCATTGGATTATTGAGAAGAGGGAAAACTTGAATGTTTCTAAGGATGCGCAGGGGACTATCATGGATGTTTTACCCAAGCCTTAAACTTTAACCAAGAATATTTACCTCTAACAGGGATGATAATAATCTCAAGCAAAGGATCAGACAATGGTTGTGGGGTTATTAATGAATAAAATGTCCTAAAACAAGATGAGGATGTTAATGGAGAGATAGGTGTTTGTATGATACGATTAATGATATCTATGTGAGATGTGGATTGTTTCGGTTTTGGCATGGAAAGAGTTAATTTTGAATAGGGAGGATATAGACCATATTTATTTGATTTAGGTGGATGTATTGGTTCAGTAGATATTTTAAAGGGTTTATTTGATAGGGTTTAAGATCGAGAGGATTTGGTTGGTGTGATAGAAAAATTAGACAAAGAGTATTGGGATAACACTGGTGATGTGGCCATTGGAGAAGATATAGGTAAAGATGCCAAGGTAGGGATAGGTGGATTTTTTCATATGTTAGATATAGGGGTAGCTGGGATAGATAGGGATGTAGGTGTATTTGGGATATTTAGAGATGTGGTTGATTTGATAACCGATGGAGTAGGCCTCGTAGGTAATGCAACAAATGTAGGATCATTTTTAGGTGTAGAAGTAGATAGGACTGGTTGTTTCATAAATGTTTTGAGGGGTAAGAATGATATGTTTGCTAAAGGGGTTGATGTCAAAGGTGGTGTTATAAGGGTGCATGTAGTAGAACTGATTTTAGTTGGGATGGTTGTGGAGATAAGTGATGTAGCTGTAGTAATAGGTGTGTTTGATGAAGATGTGAGTGAAGGAATACATGTGAGAGTTGTAGGGATGTGTGCGGATATCATTAGGGACGAAATGGGTGTTAAGGATGGATTTAATGTGGTAGATTGAGGTATGATTGCAATGGATGAAGTGGATGGTATATTCAAATTTGATGTAAATGTGATAACGATAAGAGAAGGTGTAGGTTCAGGACTGGTAGTGAAATTTGATGTAAGTGTGACAGGTTCCACAGAAGGGATGGGAACAATGTCCATTGTGGGAACATGCAGAGTTGGTGATAAGATAAGATCTTGACTGATAGTGTCAATCATATAAGCATTTGATAGTTGGGATGAAAAGGGGATGACGTTATTTCTTGGTAGTTGATTATTTTGCGTCATGGAGCTATCAATTTGGATATCCCCTTGATTTAAGAGTTGTTAGATGTGCTCTTTGAAGGAATGAAATTTCTCAATGTTGTGCCCTTTTACTCGATGATATTTATAATAGTGGGCTTCGTGATACAAAAGAGGCTTAGCTTGTGAGTTTTCCATGGGTCATATGGGAGGAAGTTGGATGGCATTTACAGTAATCAATTTGTTAAACATAGAGCTATATGATTCTCCCAAGGAAGTGTAGTTGGTTGTTGATTGAGGGAATCATTGTTGAGACCATGTGCCTGATGTAGATGCTTATGAGAGTTTATTGACCATAGTGTTGGATGTACCCTTAAATTTGTCATTATATGTGAATCTTTTAGTAGATTCAACTTTAGGTTTAGCATATCTAGGTTTGAGATGACCCTGCTGAATGGCATAGGTTTTGATTTTGTGAGACATTGTGAAAGTGTCATCAAAGGTTCAGAATAATTGGATCTACAAAGTAGAAGATATATGTTTCGCACAAAAATGCAAAAATAATTTGATTAGATTAGTTTGCGGGAGAGTGAAGGATAGTTGGTTTATAACACCACACCATCTTGTGACGAAGTCGGCGATGGGTTTGTCTTCAAACTGTTGAATGGTATATAGATTAATGATAGTGTTTTTGTGTGCAATATTAATATAAAAGTGTTCTAAGAACAATTGTGCAAGTTGAGTGAAAGAGAATAAGGAAGGTCACAGGATATTGTTGTACTAGTCCAGCCTAGACCAGAAAAATACATGGGGAAAGTACGAAGAAGTAGATTTTGATCATGCACAATAAGACAACATGCATGTTTGAATGTGAAGAGATGTTGTTGGGGATCTTCCTTGTTGTTGAACTTAGCAAATGCATGAAGTTTCCAATGAGAAGGGTAGGGTTTGATTGGAACCAACAGATGAATGGGTTCAGTACAGATGTGTTCATAGGATAAGGTGTTCTTAGGTTCCAAGGTAACAGTTTTTAAATTGGCCAACCGATTCATTAAGGCGTGGATTAGATCACTCAAGGTGTTATAAGATTGAGATTGGATTAGCTGTGTGGTTTGAAAGGTAATTTGATAAGGTGAATGATGTGTTTGTGGATGTGTGGGTAGTTGGGGAATCATCTGATAAGGTGGTTGATAAGTTTTTGAATAGGATGTTTGTGAAATGGTTTGATAAGATATTTGATTAATTTGCATATATGTGGGTGTTTGGGAAGCTGCTTGGTAAGGACTAATATGTGTCAAGGGTTAAGAATGTTGCATGTGGTGACTTTGAACATTATGGACATGATTTTTTTATCAAATTCGGGTAGGTTGTTGTGGTAAATGGTAAGCAGGGATATGTGTGTTAGGAGTTTGAGATGGTTGGAGCATACGATAGGCAGGAACATAAGTGTGAAGAGGTTGAGATGGCTGGGCAAGCCTATTAATAGTGGATGAAATAGAATTGTCAAAATGAGATGTGGGTGGAATGCGTTCCACCAATTTAGGAGATTGGGAGGATTGAGATATTGTATTATATTTTTGGAGTAAGAAGTCATATATGGGGTTAGGAGGAGGCCCAAGTGTCTCGAGAGGAGTGGGAGATGGTGGTGTGATCAGTTTAGGAAGACTGGACTAATGAGGGATATGAGGGTTGGTGTCAAGGTGGGGACAATTTTGGATGACATGGTTCTCATGAGGTGAGAACATGGAGACTGGAGGTTTGGTGACTGAAGATGTGGTTTTTAGTTTAGTATCTTGTTGGGAGAGAATTTCAGAAGAATTAATATCATTCGATAGAGCAGATTGTTGTTTTGTCTCGATTCGAGAGAGAATGAAAATAGCTGTGAGAGAGAGAAACATTTGTGTATGTATGTTGTTGACAAACAAATCAAGTAGAATATTTCTTATCATCATGATTAATTTTGAGATGTAAGGTAAAATGGATAATGAAGGTGCCTAAAGAATTCTAAGGTTGGTTTTAGAAAGTTTTAGATTGGGAGATGTCTGAGATGGTTTCCTGTTGGGTGTTTAAGTCCCAATCAGTTAACCAGGTGAGAGGAATGTTTTGATATGTTAATTATGTTCATGCAGTCTTAGGAAGTGTGTGATAAGTGAAATGTAGAAACTTAAACCTCTTATTTAGGTTATGTGATCAGGTAGGATGCAGAAGTTTTTTTTTAGACCAAAATGAAATGTGACATTCGATGTAGAAAGTCACCCAGAAAAGGGAAAATTCATTGCAAAAAAGAGAAAATAGAAAAAAATGAGGAATACCTAGAGAATCATTTATCATTTTCCTTCATGATTAGATTGCAAGTGATGATGGCATACTTGGAGGTGGCGGTTAGTGGCCAAGAATGTCTTGGTACCTTAAAAGTGCACCATTCACGATTACAGATGGAGTCGGTGAAAGGATATTTACAACATGTTTATGGTTTAAAAGTAATCATCTTTCACAACATAATTGGATGGTCGTAAGGTCGTAGAAACTACCCTACAAAATCGAAGAACACAATTAGCCACCTAGTCTGAAATAGTGTCACAGAAAATTAAAGGACCATAAAATAATTATACGATACATAAAACAAATGGAATAGAAAAATAAGTAATTGGAATACGACAATGTACAAATTAAAATCAGACTAATTAGGATTAAAGATTAAAGGAAAAAATGAAGCTTATTTAAATGAAACAAACTCAAAATGGCTTAAATAATGATAACAATGATTGTTGATTTAATAGAATCTATTAAGAAATGGATAATGGTCGAACTCAAAGACGTTTGGATAATTGATTTAATGTATAGAGTTGAATTTAATCTTATGAAGGAAAATTGGAGTAATTAAAAACAATGTTCCCAATGAGAAAGGATTTTGTCATGAGTGGATTTTAATCAACAACTCATTTGTGAAAAAGACTGATAACCAACATTACATAGCTTTTCTCCTCACAACTCAGCGAAGACAAAGAAAAATGAACGTAGGGGCACGTTTTGACAAAAAGTACATATGTGGCCCAAGCCATAGGTCAATACATCGATTATGCCTTTTAAAAAAAAATTCAATCACTATGGCCCATGCATGTCAAATAAACCAACTAGACCTCCACCAAAAGAAGTGACAATGGGGAGTAGATCTTTATCAATGGTAAATCAGTTCAAATCAATGTCAAATTATTTCAAATTCCAATTTATGTAAAGTTAATGTGTGGAGGGTGTAAATGGTGTGACTAGTGTTCTGTTAGGATAACGACTTTGGTCAAGTGGTTTTGTGGTAGGGCCCTTGGAGAAGAGCATGACGAGGGGTCTAGGCGAGCTCAAGAGAGCTTGGGGGGATATGTAAAGATTTAGAGACCGTGAAATGAAATAGTTTGTTAGATTACTATCTAATTTTTAATTGGTATGGTCCAGAAATACTTATGTTTTTAACTCTGCTTCTGGGTTGGTATACATACAATTAGAAGTAGGAATACATAGAAAAGGGAATCGGGATTGTAAACAAGTAGGAATTTGGTGGAGGATATGAGTGTCTTAGGCAAGGTAAATGGAAACTTATGTGAGGTAGCTAGATACCAAGACTAGGAGAGTGGTGGCTGAGGTTGGGGTGGAAATTTATTTGGGAAATAAGGTGTAATGGGAGATAGCTCAGCTTGATAGGAGATAGCGAGTGATGGGAGAGGACGATTTAGTAGTTGAAATTTGAGATAAACCACAGAGTGAGGTGGAAGATTATGTTCGACCGAGGCTAGGAGTTGGGAGATCAGGATAATGGAGGTGTTAGAGTCATAGGAGGAAGTTAGGCTCAAGAGGAGAGAAAGGATGCGGGGAGTTTTGGGATTTGGGATGTGAGGTCAGTGGTGAGGATGGATTCAGTTGGAAGGTGAATAAAGATGGCCCGACCGAGACTAGAATAGTAGGAAGCGAGTGAAGGAAGTGGGTTGAAGGGTCTTTGTGAGAAGGAAGGGAGATGGGTGGAGACTTGAGGTAGGTGTCATGGGGAGGAAGGGATTTGGTTTGAAAGATCTCGTGAGGGAAGAGACTGTGGAGAATGTGTGAGGCTTAGATAGGTGGGATCTCAGGTAGGGATAAGTGATGGGAGTCAGAATGGAGAGAATTCAACCTTCGTGGGGACAGAGTGGAGCAAGGTGGAAGGGAACTTGATTGAGGTTAGAGAGGAGGTGGGATGTCGATGTTTGTGTGAGCCTGGGTGGTGGGAAGTCATATGGGATATCGGTGAGGGGTTGGAAGGAAGGATTGAGTAGAGTGAAGGGAGGTATGGCTCGGCTCTCTAGGGAGTTGGGTGAGGATGAGAGTGGAGAGAGGTAGATGGTAGACTGGGATAACACTATTATTATTATATTATGGTTTTATTTTTTATTTTTTTTATTTTTTTTAAGTATAAATTACATTTGTTTATTATTTATTATTATTAATTATTTATTTTTAACAGTAACAACAATAAAACTATTGATCAATTATAAACAACCAAAATAAAAATAAAAAATTTCCAAATAACAAAACCACGTACCTTGTGATGGAGAAATATGAAAAAGTGTAAGTAACACGCTAAATAGATAAAGATAATACTAAATCCCGTGAATAGGTAAGTCAAAAAAATGAATGATGCACAATATATATAATGTGACGACAATTAGGAGAATAAGGTTAATTTCTGAATTCATATTCCATGTGGGTAGATTTTAATAGAAAAAAAGAAGAGCATGTACCTCCTGATGATTCCAATGAGTGACCGTACTGAACTGAAATCAACAAATACTAAGATATTGTAAACAAGCAAGTTAGAAAAGATGAGTAAAATAATAAAAAAAAATGACCAGATCTAGGATCCGGTCCCACCGGGCGTGCCAAAATGTTATACAAGAAACTTCATTCTTGTGCAGGTGAAATCCAATACTGGAAGCCACTAGCAACTTCTATTGATGGAGGGCTTAGGACCTTAGATGCAAATGTGGATCTACGGGTGCAAAGAAAATAGATGTATGATACAAAGAAGATAGAACTGCAAAAATGAAATAGATAAGATTAGATAACAATATGTGGGGGTTTCTTGGATAGTATTGGTCCTAAGAGAATTTTAAATCCCTTGGAGGATGTCAACCCTCGTTTCCAGAAAGATAATGATAAAATACAAGATAAACAAATAATGATGCAAGTTGATGAACAAAGGAACCTAATAATGTTGAGGTACTGTAGATGGTGCTCTGATCTGATCCAAACACAATGTGCAACATGAACCAGGAAATACGTGAACCAATAAATCATGAGAAAAGTATTGTGGGGATCCCTGTGTTGTTATGAAGGACTGTCATGAGGATACTTATGATAAACAAGAGGCTTAAAATTCAAAACAACATTTTCCCAAATTTTTTGGGTCTAGTGCTCTTTTGAAATATGGGGGAAAACCCATATTTATAGCTTAGAGGTGAGGTTAGATTGGGGTTAAGTAACCGAGGTTGGGTAGAGTAACCTGAGTTAAGAGGTATAATGTGATCATGTAGGGCCCACGGTTTGACTTTATTAGGTGAGTGGGGAGCATGATTGACATGGTAGGTGAGATGATAGATTCCATATTTTGAATTTAAAAAAGGGGTGCTAGATGGTTATATTAATACCCATAAATTGAATAAAATTGAGACATGGGAGATAGTGCCAAAATTTGAATTATCAAATGGGTCCACATGGAGCCCATTTGATAATTAATTAAATAAAGGTGAGAAAATGGATGAGATTTATTTAAATTTTAGAAAAGAGAAAGGCGAGAGGGAGAAATTGCATGAACGTGAGATGATGGAGGGGTGCTATACCAAAAATTAGTATCTACACAAACCTCTCCTCCATTTACCTATTTTAAGGACCAACAACTAAACCAGGATTGTGTCATTATCTGTCACCTTTCTGTCTTGTCTTTAATATGAGTACCACAACTATAATCATGGCATGATTCTCATGGATACCTTTTGTTCTTTTCAAGATGGAATTCCATGGTCATTCTTCACTTAAAACTTCTTTTATAGTTAATATTTACGTGATATGGTCTTTCCTTCATAAAAGAGGCCTATACTCGTTTATAGTCTTGTCCATGATTTCAAGTTCAAAATAAAAAATAAAAATATACACAGGATAACCAAAAACTCAACTCTCTAAGTCAAACTTCTCATAGATATATGAATCCCTCAAAAGGACATCTACTTCTCTTTCTTTCTTCTATAACTATATTTCTCCCTCGAAGGACAACTATAAAAAGCTAGCCCCATATTGTTTTTATTCTATCCAAAAGATGACTAATTTGTACTTCTTAAATAAAATAATTCTAGAGCTTCCTGCATCGATCAGCTTTAAGAAGACCTCAAGGAGAACTTTTAAATCCCATTATAGAATTCCCACATCGATCATTCTATATATAGGAAAAATAAAATAAAAGGAAAAAATTCAGGAAAAATACAAAATTTTGGTCAGGACTTGCCTATTTTGGTTTTTGGTATCTTGCAAAAGGGTCATGTTGTCCCACAACAAGGTTAGGCTAAAAATAAACCCTTCCACCTACTGCTATTTTAATATCTTCTAAACCAACTCAAGGGACGAAGTGTGTACTTTACACATTTTGATCACATAAATTATTTTACCTATAGACCTATTGCATCAAGCAATGTATCTAGGGACTTACATTCAATGAGTCTAAGAATATGACAATTAGGGTATTTACCAAGTTGGGGCATTTTGATTCTATTCATTTCAATCCTTTGTTTACTTATTGATTCTTCTATAGAGGACAGAACCTTCGACACTTATTTTCTGGTATTTCTTCTCCTTTCACCTACATTCACATTCATCATCTACATTAGTCAACTCATCTTACACATCCTATCAACATAGACACAACCATGCCTAATAAACCTAAACGAACCATGCTTAACTCACCTTACCCATTTGACCATAGATAAAATCATCACCCTACTCACCTACCTTATCTTATTCTTCCCTATCTTATAGGAGAACTACATTGGTATGAGGCCCCTTTTGCAAGGGCTATGTAGGTAACACTCTTAGGGCATGGGTCCCTTTGAGGTTAGCTCGGCCACTCTTTTACCCATCTTCATTTCCTCCATTAAATATTAAGTTTCTAGAAAAATAATAATTTGGAGGTTAACTCACAAACAAAAAGAAACACTACATTAGTACATTATCATTTATTTTCCATAATACCAATAACTTGGAAATTAAATCAAAACACATCAAATTTAACCATGCCTAAATGTATTATTTTCACACAATCAATACAATGAAAATTAAACCATGCAAAAAATTTATCCATGCCAACATCTTACTCCACCATGCCTACATCTGACTCAACCATGCCTAAATCACCTAGTTTCCATAACAACATTAACTTGGAAATGGAACCAAACCATGCCTACATCTACTTTCCATGATAATAGAACAATGGAAATGAGATAACATCATATCTATAAATATCATCATCCATCTACACATTGAAATGTATGTATATATATATACACTGAATACAAAAATATAAACATAAGTATCTCAAAAAATATCATATACAATCTCACCTCTTTGGCATCCACGCCAGTATATATGTCAACAATAAAAAATAAAAATACAATATTGTTGGTGAGAAAAAAATTCGGGTGGAAAAACTTGTGGATTTCTTTCCAATGCTCTAGTAATCTAAGTCCCTCTACCTAACCGATGTAGTTGTTGTATATGCATGCACAATTAAAGGTGGATTTTCTTGATAGCCTTGTGACTGGGGATCCAACAGGAGCACTCCACTGACCATACAGAAAAGCTAGAAATTTCTTTCTAGAGAGGAATTTTTCAAGAGAGTGGGAAAAGGAGTGAGAAAAGAGAAGAGGGGATTAATGTTGTGGGTAGAAAATCAGAGTCCCACACCCATTAACCAAAAATTTCACACATGTATTAAAGTTAAGAAGAAACAACCCTGCAAATGGCAATAAGATGAGTTAAGATTGATAAATAAAATTTTATAAAATATCCTCATAAAAAAAGGTATGAAACTCCTTGTATTGATTCTTGGGCAAAAATTGTACATAGCATGGAAATTGAAGAAATTTGAGAGTGGGGGAAAATGGAAGAAAATGGCAATCTCATTTGTTCTCTCTAAGTACAATGTACTCTTGAATCTACAAAATTGATCACCAACCCTTTGAAATTTGAATAGCTTCAAAATTTATAGGAAGAGAAAAGACCTTCATATGACCCCCATTGACCCTTCATATGCCTTGAAACTTTTCACCTTCTTAGGAAAAATTTAACTCCCCTTTTATAACTTAAGGGTGACTTATTACATTCAAAATAAAGTCATTTTTAATTAGTTAAGGAATTATGAAAAAGTGTAACCCCCAACGCAAAATTAGAACATTGAGAAGAGAGAATGTTGGGGGAGATAAGAGAGAGAGAGAGAGGAGAGAGAAGAAGAAGGAAGAATGATGTTGTCGATGAAATACTTTTCCTCTAATAAATTCCATTGATCCTTCCACATGACTCGATGGGATGCTCCAATGTGATGAACTCTGAATCTATAAAATCTTTACAACCTTAGAAATTCCTTCATCTTGGCTCATGAACACTTTCCAAGTTGAATGAATTGTTATGCCAATGAAAGCACTTCCCACCCTGTGTATGATATACCAATGACCCACACCATGTAATGAGTGTCGAAAGATACTGTCAGGTTCCTTGGGATGGATCTCGAAGGCCTTGTAATAAATTTCCATAAATGATTCCAAATGATGATGTTCCCCTGAATGATTATTGTGCCAAAACTTCCCTTTAAGTGTAAATTACTATTAATAACAAGTGCCCAACTGGAAGACTTACTATTTTTGGTGAGAGGTGTTTTTTTCCTCTTCTTGATCATTTTAATGTGATGAACTCTATCTTTCTCTCTTGCACACAATGTCTTCGCCTCGATAACTTCTCGGGGTGACATACTATTTTTAGTAAGTTGTGATTTTTATTGTTTTCAGCTCTAGACAATCATTTTAGCTTCTTGGTGATCTTTAGTTCACATTTCCTTTGGCATAGCCACTTTTGATGGGGACTTCCCAAACATAGCAAGTTTAAATAGGAAAATATGATATTATTTGAAAGTGGACTTCCACTACTTGGTTTGTGATAGAACACTATTTTTTGGAATCATCTCATTTTCACAGTCGCGTCCTCCGAATTTCACTTGATTTCACCCATTAGAATGCTTGGAAATAAAATTTAAAATTTTCTCCTGACAGTGGCTTTAGGAATGGAGCTGCCATGGTAGCCATTAATGGAGCTCAAAATTTGTAGTTCTGTATTTTGTCTCTGATCATGATGAAATTAAATCCATTTCTATAGGATTTTCATTCGGAGTCTAAGGAAAAGTTTTTAGCTCGATCGGACCACTGGTTTGACGGGAAATCAAACTTTTTTCTCTGTTGGGCCGGAAAGAGGATTTCTTCGCTTTGAATGTTTTATGCCATAGTTGGAGGGTTTGAATGTTTTTTTCTTATTTTTTTGATAGCGGAATGAACATAAAAATATGGTTCATCAATCCATACATCCATTTGAGATATCTCTGCAAAACTCTATTTTGTGGCAATGGAGATTTTCATTGTTCTTCTTCTTCATTCTTTATTTCTTCTCCTTCATTTGTTCAATATTTCTCCTGGGACCTGCATATCACCATGGAGTATAGGATTTCATTTTTGTGGTGAATTTGGTTTGAACTTTGGTAATGGCAGAGTGGTGGTGAGAATTTTCATAGAAAGTTACAGAGCAAGTTGTGCACGAAGGAGTTAGATGTTAGAAGTTAGAAGTAATATGGATTTTAAAAATTTTAAAATTTTCAAAGGTATAGAGAGATGCACATTTTAAGTTACCTAACATCCCCCAGCTCAAAGGGATATGAGGGACATCAAATTTCATAGTTTTCCTTAGCTTGACATGTGGAAAATATCTGACGACAGGGGATTAAGGCTAAAAAGTAGCTTTAAAGCACTGGAAGGGCTGAGAAGCAGTCACATGAGGAACCTAAAGGAATCATGAGGGCTGAGTGAATTTTTTCATCCCTAATTTAACTCACATAAAAGGGACATGAGGGACATCAAATTGCACAGTGTGTCATAAGTTGTCACTTGTCACAATCCTAGCGAATGAGAGAATGAGCCTCACAAGCACCTAGGAGCTGAACTGGTAATCCGAGGGGTCACATGAGGGTCTAGAGGGCTTATGGGGGCTAGTCACATTTTCTTAACCCTGATTTCCCTAAGATTGATGGATTTAAGGGACATTAAATTGCACCAGGCTCCTGGATCTAACATGTGTCATCGATAAAATTACACTAACTCCCGAACTAGCTCCAAGAGGGCAACTTGAAACGGTGATAACGTGAGATCTAGATGGAAATTTTTGATGAAATTTTATATTATCTTGAATTAAATGGACATATGAAATCAATGGTGGGGGTTGTAGGTCTTGATTCTTCCATGTGGTCCTATAATAAGAATATTTATGATCTGGTACTCCACTTATTCATGAGAAGAACTACTTACAAACCCATTGTGCCATAGTGTTGTGGAAAAAACTAATTTCACCATCTTATAGGTCTTAGAATTTCATTTTTGATGATTTTTTATTTGTTTCATAAATCCATCTGGAGCTCTGGGAATCACCTTCGGAAGCTCAGCAATTGTTTGTACATGTGCACTGCATAGGCCTGTGAACCTTGATTTTAGTGAAACTGTCCCAACTTATCTAGATCCTCCCTGAATCTTCCAAAATCACTTCCATTATGTTTCCAGACATTCAATTAACCTTCACATGTATTTTTTCTCTAATTCCCTACTCTAGGTGGTTGCGCTCATTCTGGGAAGGTCAGTGATAGCCTTTCCCATGACTGCCTGAAATTTACATTTTCCAAGAACACCTAAAATCACCTAGGGGGTTGAATTGACTTTCCTAAATCACCTGGGGGACTCATTTAACATTATATATGAGGTAACTAGACTGAATAAGTGGGTTTGGGGTGCCTGGGAAGGATAGGACTTGAAAGTTTTAGCGCATGGGTATTGTTTTCATGCTGGAAAATTTTCAATTTCCCAGTTACACATTTACATGAAAACAACTGGCTCTAGCTTGGGGACATGGTATAGACTAAGTGCAGTGAAGGAATATCATGAGAGCTCCAAAATATCACTTTACAACATATTAATCAGTTCCTTATCCATTAAGCCCTACGGAGTCATGTACAACTTACGACAAGAGAGAGAGAGAGAGAGAGAGAGAGAAAAGAAGGAAACACACACACACATGCACCAAAAATGACAGAAGGAAACACAAAACAAACATGGAAAGGAAAAACCACACACAATAGAAATGGAAACACATCTAATAATCACCTATGGTATAAGGTAGGAGACAACCCACTTGCACTAAAGCACTTTTTGTTTCTCAAAAGCTACCCCTGAGTTGGCCACACTGAGAGATGTTCTTTAGTGAAGCCATTGACTGGTTTCTAGAAGCTAGCCTCCTTTCCTTAACTATTTATGAAATCCATGCGCTTTTATGATTATCTGTGTACTTGCTAGGATTGATTCCACATGATCTTCTTGATGTTCAGGCCTTCACTTAGAAATTCTATTTCCTTCATGTTATTTTAAAATGGTTTCATAGTGTCAATTTTCTTCCTTGTTTATCCAAAAATATGTTTCTTCATTGAGCATCTCATCAATTCCCAAAAGCTGATTTTTATTTAAATTTCTTGAATATTTTGGATTCTTTTCTTTCACAGGTTTATGCTCATTGACATCTTCTCCATGAGAAACCTTATATTCATCTTTTATATCTACTCCATTATGAAGTTCTTGAAGATTGAATGGAGGATCAGAAGTAACCTCATACTTGTCTTGTATAGCCATGGAAAAAGCTAAGAGATCAAGAATTATCTTAGGTTCTTCTGTTCTTTCTACTGCATCTAATATTTATTGCATGGAGTTATACTTTGTTTCTTCCTGCAGTTTTTCTTTGTACTTCTTTGAAGAATCTTTATTTTATAGCTCAAGGAAACTATCTGGAGGGATTCCTTCATCATCTTAGGAATCATGGAATTCTATCAATCCTTTATCAAGAGGAGTTTGAGCTTAAAAGGTGTCAAAACTCCTTGCTTCAATTTCTTCACCATGGAAAGAGTCTTCCTCTTCAAATGGGAAAGAAAACACCTCCATTTTGTCATTGTATCCATAAATTATTGGCTCGGGAAAGACGTCGAATTCATCATCTTGATTTATTTAAACATGGCCAACCTTCACACTGGTTAAGGATTTCAAATCAATTTCATGATTGTCTTACATATTCAAGGCTTACATTAGGAGTTTGGGACTGAGCTCAGGGTCTTTTAGTTCTTCCATGACTCTTAGCAGTTCTTATACAAATGGTTCTTTCCCACTTTTTTAGGGCTCATTACAGACTGGATTGGTCTCTTCATGGGTGACATGATCGAGGGATTCCTCATCTTTGAATTGGAATGAGAATATCTCCTCATCACGAATAAGCACATAAGTTTATTTTTCTACTTGAAAATCATCAAGAACCATTTCCTCTTCTTCATGGTTTGCATCGTCCAACAATTCGGGGCCACCCTCTTATAACTCAAATCTCCTCAATGCTTCTTCAAGGTCTATACCTCTCTAGGAAGGCATGTCTAGACCTATCAAGATGGTAATATCATCTTCTACTTGATTTGTTATGAAAATATTCATCCTCTTACTATCTTGATACAAGATGTTAGTTTCCGGACTTCTAGAATTTCCCACCATGTACCTCATATTCTTCTCTAGAAGCAATTTTTCCATGTCCCCCTTCACTGGTATGGTTGCACAAGACCAATTCATTTGAATGTTTTCCCCGAACTACTGACATAAACCCTTGTTTAGTAACATTCCAATTGAATCCGAAATGTTTGCTACCAAAATCATCGCTTTGTCTAGAAATCTAGTGAGAGCCACTTGTGCATCTTTGACATTCCCTACAAATGGGGCCTCTTTTGACTCTAGGGAATAATAAGAGCCACAAAGTGGATTCATGGTGATTTTGAGAGCCTTGGTAACCTTTATAGGAATTACATTGTTGGAAGCACCAGCATCTATTATGCAATTGTTCAATACATATTCTCCAACGAGAAGGGAGACATATAAAGGTTCAACCTTATCAGTCTTTGGTGCACTCATAGAAATAATGCTATGTGAGGGAGGTGTAGGTGGGTTTTTTATTATTCCTATATAACTATCAACTACATCATTGGGTGTTAAAATACCACTCTTTATGTACTAAACAACCCTCAAGAATTGTTCAGGGTGAGTCCGCATATATTCAATTTTAGTAATTTGCACCTTGACTCTATTCACATATTCTACAAAGTCAAAGGTAGCATATGTGGACAAGGGAAATGAAGGGACTGATTTTGGAGTTCAAGTAGGTTTGGAAGAAAGGTTTTATGCTTAAGGAACGAAGGTTATTTTGAACAACACACTAGGAAATTTTGAAGCACTAGTTTTTACAGGAGAAGATTTAGATTTAGAACTAGAAGAGGCATCGGAAGACTTACTTGGAATTACGGGATCCTTATTACTTTCTACAGGATTAGGCTTCAAGAATTAGGACTCCATGGAGGATGGGATTGGAGATCCTTGACTGATTATTTTCTTTTACGGAGTCACCATAGGAGGATCTTTGTTCTTATTTTTCTTAACACCAGTGGAGTAAGAGGATCCTTTCTCAGACTGAGAACAAGTGAATACTGCACCTGAAAAAATGGGAGCATCTTCATTGTCATCCTCATTACCTATAGAATACTCACAGAATCTGATTTGTGTATCATTCTCAAGTTCATCAACTTCTATAAAATCACCACCTTCACTTTCTTGTTCAAGCTCTTCTTCATTTTTCGCTACTCCTACAACTTGCATTAACAGGTGGGGCCTCCAAGGCAAGCCTTCAAGGTGCTCCTGTAATTATATATTTTTTTCTTCTTTGGGAAGATTCTCATTCAAAAAACTCCCTCTTCAATGATTCCATCTCATTCACCAGTTTTTACAACAATGGATTTGTTCTTTAATCTCTTGGACATTGAGCTTTAACCTTTGAAGGATTCTTGATCTTTCTAGATAGGATGATATCTTCATCAAGTTCAATGGTAAATATTTGTTCTTCTGCAATATCTCTTGGTTGAACTCTATAGGAAAATCACCACCTCTAGTGATTAAGCACTAATAAATAATCTATTGACGTTGTTCTTTTATGGTGAATCCTCTTTCGGTATCCTACGGAGCAACCAGTCAAAATGATCCATGAAATCTCTCACAGTTTCATTTTATACTTTCTTCATTTATGCCAATTGAACAAGGAGATCTTGAAAGTCCTCATTGAATTTGAATCTTTCCTCATTCTAGCAAGTGATAGATCAGGAAAATAGGAGATATAACCATTCCACTACTTTTTCTTGGAGGGACTCTATGAACAATCTTACATCGACATCTTCATGTTGGACACCAAGAATTCCACATGATGTCTTGAAAGCATCGATGTGTTCTTTAGGATGTTGTGTGTTTTGACCTTTGAACTTTGGAAATTTCTTGTAGGAACTTGTTGGTAGATCATGAAGAGGGTGTTCAAGAGCAAGCGGTCTTGTATTCATTCCCCATGGAACAATGGGTTGAGGTCTTTTTGCTTCATCTTCCATCATCATTTTTTCTTCAACTTATACTTTGGAAAATTCTTCTTCAAATTCTAACAACGATATTTTTTGTACTAGGAATATGAAAAGACATTGTGCAATATGAAATGTCACTTGCAAGAATCAACAATGTGACTTTCAGCAATGGATTTTCATGAACTCCTTTTTTTCAATATTTTTTTTTTTAATTTTTGGACATTGCAATCATATTTTGGGTGTAGATTCTGTTAAATTTACCCCACATTGGGAACCAAAAACTGCTGGTGAGAAAACAAATCAGGTGGAAAAACTTGTGGATTTCTTTCCAACACTCTAGGAGTCTAAATCCTTCTACTTAACTGATGTACCTTCCATATATGCATACACAAGTAAAGTTGGATTTTCCTAGTGGCCCTATGGGCGCAGATCCAACAGGGGCACTCCACTAACCTTGTGGAAATTTCTTGCTAGAGAGGAATTTCTCAAGAGAGTCGGAAAGGGATCAAGAAAAGAGAAGAATGGATCAATGTCATGGGTAGAAAATTAGATTCCCACACCCATTAACAAAAAAGTTCACACATGCATTAAAGTTTAGAAGATACAACCCTACAAATGGAAACAAGATGAGTTATGATTGAGAATTGAAAGTTTATAAAATCTCCTCGTCAAAAAAGGTGTGAAACTCCTTGTATTGATGCTTGAGAAAAAAATGTACTTAACATGGAAATGGAAGAAATTTGAGAGTGGGGGGAAATGGAAGAAAATGGCTATCTCCTTTGTTCTCTCTAAGTACAATGCACTCTTGAGTCTACAAAATTGATCACCAACCCTTTGAAATGGGAATGGATTTACAATTTAGAGGAAGAGAAAAGACTCTTCATATGACCCCCATTGATCCTTCATATGCCTTGAAACTTTTCACCTTCTTAGGAAAAATTTAAGTCCCCTTTTATAACTTAAGGGTGACTTATTAAAGTGAAAATAAAGTCATTTTTAATTAGCTAAGGCATTATAAAAAATTGCAACCCCCAATGAAAAATTACAACATTAAGAAGAGAGATATTTTTGGGTGGGAGAGGAGAGGAGAGAGAGAGAGGGAGGTAGGGAGGGTGAGAGGGAGAGAGGGAGAGAGAGAGGGAGAGAGAGAAGAAGGAAGAATGATGCTGACGATGAATGAATCTACCTCTGATAAATTCTATTAATCCTTCCAAATGAATCAATGGGATGATCCAATGTGATGAAATCTAAACTCTTTGCACCCTAAGAAACTCCTTCATCTTGGCTCATGGATGTTTGCCAAGTTGAATTAACTATTCCACCAATGAAAGCAACTCCCACCCTATGTGTGACATGCACCATGTAGTGAGTGTTGAAAGACACTGTCAAGTTCATTGGGATGGATCTCAAATACCCTATAATAAATTCCCATATATGATCCCAAAATATGATGTTCCCTTGAATGATTATTGTGCCAAAATTGTCCTTTGAGTGTAACTTCCTATTAATAGCAAGTGCCCAGATGGAAGACTTACTATTTTTGGTGAGAGGTGATTTTTTCCTCTTCTTGACCATTCTGATATGATGAACTCCCTCTTTTTCTCTTGTAAACTTTGCCTTCACCTCAACCACTTCTTGGGGTGACTTACTATTTTTAGTAAGTGGCTATTTTCACTGTTTTTGGCTCCAGGAAATCATTTTGGCTTCTTGGTGATCTTCAGTTCACATTTCCTTTTCTATAGCCGCTTTTGATGGTGACTTCCAATACATAACATGTTTGTATAGGAAAACAAAATATTTTTAGAAAGTGCAATTCTACTACTCGGTTTGAAAAAAAACATATTTTTTGGACTCGGATCATTGTTGTGGTCACGTCCTTTGAATTTAACTTGATTTCGCCCATTATAATGCTTGGAAATAAATTTAATTTTTTTTCCTGACAGTGGATTTGGGCACAGAGCTACTATGATGGCCATTAATGGAGCTTAAAATTTATAGGTTTTCTTTTTTCTCTAATCATGATGAAATTAACTCCATTGCAATAGGTTTTTCATTTTGAGTCTAAAGGTAATTTTTTAGCTCGATCTGACTGTCAGTTTGACGGGAAATCAAGTTTTTTTCTCCGTTGGGTTGGAAAGAGGATTTATTCAGTGTGAATATTTTCTATCACAGGAGGAGAGTTTGAATATGTGTTAATGATATTTTTTGATAGAGGAATGAATATAAAAATACAGTTCTTCAATGCGTGCATCCCTTTGCAACATCTCTTCAAAACTCTATTTTGTGACAATGCAAATTTTCACTATTCTTCTTCTTCATTCTTCATTTATTCTCCTTCGTTTGTTCAATATTTCTCCTAAGACCTACATATCACCATGGGGTAGAGTATTTCTTTTCTGTGGTGAAGCTAGTTTGAGCTTTGGAAATGGTGAAGTGGTGGTGAGAAGTTGCAAAGAAAGTTACAAAGAAAGTTGTGCACGGAGGAGTTAGATGTTAGAAGCATGAGAGATTTTTAAAATTTGAAAATTTTCAAAGGCATGGAGAGAGGTGAATTTTCATGTCCCTGATTTCCCCTAGCTCAAAGGGATGTTGAGGTACATCAAATTACACATCGCACCTTAGCTTGACATGTGGCAGAGATCCGATGAGAGGGGATTAAGGCTAAAAGGCAGCTTGAAAGAACTGTAAGGGTTGAGAAGCAGTTGCATGAGGAACCTAGAGGCACCATGAGGGATAGGATAATTTTTTCATCCCTATTTTACTTCACCTCAAAGGGACATGAGGATCTAAAATTACACGGCAAGCGAGAAGCCACCACTTGTCACGATCTGAGGGAGTGAGAGAATGAGCCTGACAAGCATCTGGGAGCTAAACTGGCGATCCAAGCAGTCACATGAGGGTCCAGAGGAATTATGGGGGCTAGGAATATTTTCTTTACCCTGATTTCCTTAAGATTGAGGGACGTAAGGGAAAAAAATTGTGCCAAGCTCCTAGAGCTGACACGTGTCCTCATCAAACTTTGACTGACTCCCGAACTCCTCCAAGAGGGCAACTTGAAACGATGATAAATTGAGCTCACAATGGAATTTTTTGATGAAATATTATAATATCGTAAGTTGAAATTTCATTATGAACTCATTAGTGGGAGTATCAGGTCTTGATTCTTCCATTTGATCACTGAAAGATCAGATTTTTGATTCGGTACTCCATCTATGCATGAGAAAAATGGCTTGTAAACCCATTTCTCCAAAGTTTTGAGAAAATAATAATTTCATCATCTTGTAGGTATTGGAATTTCATTTCTAAATATGTTTTTTTTTTCTCCTAAATCCATCTGGAGCTCCTCGAATCGTCTTCGGAAGCTCAAGAGTTGTTTTTGCCTGTGCACTGCCAAGACCTGTGAACCTTGATTTTGGTGAAACTATCCCAACTTCTCTGGATCCTCCATGAATCTTCCAAAATAAATTCTATTAAGTTTCTATACATTCAATGCACCTCCACATTTATTTTTTCTCTGATGGCCTACTCCATGGGGTTGCGCTTATTCTGGGAAGGTCAGTGATAGCCCTTCACATGACTGCCCAAAATTTGCATTTTCCAAGAACACCTAAAATCACCTAGGGGGGTTGAATTGACTATCCTAAATCACATAGGGTACTGAGTTAACATCATATATGAGGTCACTAGACTAACTAAGTGGACCTGGGGTGCCTGGGCATGATAGGACTTGAAAATTTTGGCACAACGGTATCATTTTCATGCTAGAAAATTGTCAATTTCCCTATTGCACATTTGGATGACAACAAATAGCATCTCTATCTCACCCATGTGAGGGGCTGACACCTCTTCTATTCTAACTAGTACCCTCATCTAGTCATGTATTCTGCCTATTCATCATCTCTCTAGTAACCTCTCCTAGCCTTGACCTCCGTGAACTAGTCACCTCCCTCTGTCCATGCCCATGAGATTGGTGACTACCTATCATAATGGTATTGCAAGTCCGTAGTTGGCTGCCTACTAGACCCTTTGCTTAGCATATGTCATCACCTTAAGACCAACATCCAATAACTTATCGTGATAGTACCTATCCTTTTCCACAACATCTCTATACTTGTCCATGGCTATAACCTAAGGAGGTGTCATAGCCCATGGTACACCATGTCCCAATAGAAATGTCCCTTGTCCATGTACTTATGCGCTCTACCCTGCTGCCTATAATACAAGACCCTGTTGTGGTGCCTATGGAGGTGGTCCCTGTGCCTAAGCCTATACTATTTCCCATGTAGCTACTAGTTGTGCCTGTATAGTGGTCACATGTGCATGTAATGAAGCTACCTAAGCCTACAAACCTACCACTTGCCCCCCATCACCATCTCCAACTTGTACCAGTGCTTTTACTACTTGGGCCTGTTGGGTGGCCACCTATTTTTAGGACCTTGTCATTTTTCCATGTAACCCTGTAATATGTAACTATAAGGCAGTCACCTGCCCCTGTAGCCCATCCCTTTGAATTATAACTTTTGCCAAATTTTTCTGCCCTAGCCTCGAAGGTGCTGCATGGAACTGTCCTATCCACAACTATCGATAGCCATCAATGGTACCTATGTCATCAATCCTCCTATCTACTAACCTCTCCTCCTACCTTACTGGATCTGTGAGATGTGGTGGAGACAATGGTCTCTCCACATCATCTCTGCGATATAATAGAAATGAGCTCTTTAACCTAGTGCATTATTACATTCTACACATGTACATGCATTTGAATTCCCCTACCTATTACCTACACCCAAAATCACCATTTCTCGTGCTCATTCCCTACCTTATTTTTCATCACCTACCATTTTATCAAACCCCTCACCAATTCAGCCTACAACTTCATCAATTTTGGGTTTAAGAGGGATCATCTCCACCCATACATACGGTAACTTGACTTCAACCCATTCCTGGGGCAACCAATCCTATTTTTTTCACCACCACTCATCAATACAAGCTAAGTGACAAAAAGGGGCAAATGTAGACACCCAAATTTGGAACACATCCCTTTATCCCCTTTTAAATCATTTATTATTACCTATCCATGGCCCCTTCCCCCACATTGTTATTAAGTTAATCACCTATAGTAAAATTAATCCTCATCCTCATACTATTAATAATTTAATTACTTTAATTATATTAATATCCACCTCATTAATATCCACATCATCTCTCCACCTCATCCTAAGACCTAGTCCTAGCCTATTGATTAACTAAGACTATGTCCCTACTTATCCCAACCAACTGGGACTTAGTCTTTCGCTAACATTAATTCCCTCTTTCTTCTCCAAAAACACTCCTACTTATCTAAGCATCGTTCTTTACTTGAGACCCGAAATGAGGATTCAAATCATGCCAAAAATAGAAAAGATCAAGCTATTTTTGGAAACTTGGACTTATTCACCTTAATAGACACTGGTTATCCCTCAGTCAATGACAGTCACCTAACCACCATTGGTTATGTTGAATAAGAGTTTCTAACTCTTTTTTTAGGTTCTAAATCTAACTTCCTTGGCTTACACTTCTTGCATTTGAACACTCAATTACTCTTGTGACCTTACAACCAACCAAAGCCCCTCTCAGCATTTAAACGACATTTAATTCATCAATAGGTTATTCCAGAGCTCCAGTACATGCACTAGGAAGCATCATGCCACCCTATTTTTGTATTCACTCCTGATAACCACCTTCTATAACCACCACCACCATCCACATCTAGGATACATTCAACAACTAAGTTATGTCTCATATCAGTCATTTTTAATAGCTTAAATTGTTTTATTAAACTATCAACCACATCTCTTCATTTCTATTTTACCCAGATCTAATTCTCAGTGCCTCTGGCCAACCTTCTACCCATTTTTCCTTCCAAACATTACCTAAACCCACCTATCATTATCTCTCAGTCTGAAAAATAATTTCACGAACCTATCCTAGTCCCCATCATTCTCTGTGCAATCATATAGAGTGCCCAATTCTCAGTTTTTTACATTATCACCTTGTTGGTCATCAAAAGGACTTTGTTGAGAGCAACAGTCAAAAGACAAGAAGTCCCTCCTCTTTAATGGGAGAGGTTCCCTTATTCAAAAGCAAAACATATTTACATATATACAAGGTATAGTTTATATGTGGAACTTGGATATCATGAAAGTGTTTTAAAACAAAATAGATCATCAATACAAAAGTATGGAGGAATGTCAGAAAGGAACAAAAAGGAAATTTCAAGAATTATAGATAACAAAGTAATTCCTTATGCATGCTAGAATAAAATTGTTTGGAATAAAACCATTTGCATTTGAATCAACAAGATGCTATTGCAAAGACACAAAGTTCCAAAAATAACATCTACAAGAATACAAAGCTTCTTGACATAATGCAAATAAATAGTTCATCGATATTCAATGGATAGCAATGAAAAATAGGACCAGATGAACAAAGAAAGAAAGTTCTTTTGTATTGATTACTTTGCTACTCTTTACACTTTCAAAAATAAGCCAAGTTCTTCCCTTCCTTGAAAATGGCGGAGATAGGCCATTATATAATTTGACAAATTAGTTACACTTGGTAAATACTTATTTTAACTAAAATGATTAGTTAAGGGATGCTTAACGCAAAGCCCCAACTAATTTACAATAAAACAAAAATGAGAGAAAGAAGGAGAGAGAAGCCAGGAGGGGAAGGCAAGTGTTCATGACTAGGAAGGGCCCACTGACTTGAGGATCTGTTGTCTAAACCTTTTCAAAGCCTCTGCTATGTCTCTGCCACATGGAACCGATGTGTTGGCAGCAACCTGGGTCCAAGATCCCAAACATTTCTCCATCTCCTTGTCGAACTCAGTATGTGTATGGTACTCTTTATTCGCTTCCTCAATGGCAGACTGGAGGGAGTAGATTTCCTTGATCTTTTCCTTGGTGATGGAGTCCTCTTTGAACAAATTTTCTTTGACAAAAGCTCTGAATTGAGCTTTGATTTCCTATAGGGAGAAAGGTACACCTGAGGTCTCATCATGTAGATGACAGTGGATATGCTTAAAAGTAGATATCACCAGAGTTTTGAAAGCTTCTCCCTTCTGCCAGTTGTTCCTCAGTTCTCCCAAAGCCTCCTCCAGCACTCAGATCTTCCATTCTACGTTGAATACCCATGATTGTGACAAATTATCCTTCACATCATCAAAGACCTTACTCACCACCAAAATATTTTCATCAGTCTACCCCATCAGGCGAAGGTCTACTATGCAGCTGCTCCAAAGTTTGAGCTCCTTATCCATGTTTCCAATTGTGGAGGAGAGCTTCCATTGTAGATTATTTACCTTCTCATTGAGCTTGAAGGCTTCACCAATGAAATTTAACCCTACAACAAGCATGTCATCCACCATGGCCTCCATAGCCCTTCCATAGATGGAATACCTATGTATATCTTTGATGCTCTAGACTTCATCTTGACTGAGAATCACAGGTGGTGGGAGTGCAGTCAGTGGGGTAGGGTCTAGAACCTTATCTTTAGATAACAGCGAGTTGATGAAACTAGAAAGTACTTGAGCCTACTCCTCTAGTTGCTCTATAGTCTTATGTCCTATCTCTACCATCCCAATGACCCTGGTGACTGTTTCTTGGAGGTTGTGGATTTCACCCTCAGGAGTAGACTCTCCCATTGAGATCCTTGAAAGTTCCAGATCAGAGGTCTGTAAATCCTGCTCTGGCTTATCAACCTTGGGCTTAGCTATCTCAAGGAATTGTTGACCTTGAGCATCAGATACTATTCTTGAAATGGTCCTGGCTTTCTTGGTAGGAGTAGAAGGAGTAGTTCCCAACAAGGCCGCCACAACATCAAAGTTGGGTCCTGTCAACTGAGAAGAAGGCTTCCTCTTCCTACTATCAACAAAAGGTTGCACCCATGTAAAAGAGGAGGAGGAAGAAGAAGGGGGGGCAAGAGGACCAAGAGAAAGGGAACTCATGGCACTCAGAGTATGTACCGTTGTTGCCTCTAGTTGAGATGTGAGTGGGGCAGCTGAGGCTTCTGGAACAGAGGAGTCAATGGTGCTTGGAAGCTCAGTGCTTTGAACTTCTTTATCTGTATCCATTGGGGTTTCTGAGGCATCTGCAGGAATTGGTATTTCATTATCTTCGCTCTCACTGAGAACAATGATGTTCTCTAGCCCAGAAGGCAGTTCTGAATGCCTTGGCAAAGGGTTTTCTTCAATAGGCTCCTTCTTAACCTCTTTCATCTTCTTTTGATAGACTTGAGTAGAGGAGGAGGGAGTGGAGGATGCAGGGACTTTACTCGATGAGGCAGGAGGAGTCTGTGTAGGTATCTCAGAACTGGGTGTTTGTTCCTCCTTCCTTGGTGTCGAGGTGTCTTTGGAAGAGGATTCTCCTGCGTTCTTCCTCATCTCACAAACCTTTCTATCAATCCAGACTTTAGTCCTTACCCAGGACAGGGGCGAGGATTTCAGCCAAATCATCCTTTTCTTTTTTAAACCAATCCATGTCCTCTATGGGAGTATGCTTAATCACAGTTTCATACTCATATGACAACAAGTCTGTGTTGTCATCCTGAAGTCCTTCAGGAATTTGATACAAGTTAAGCTCTTGAACTAACTAAAGAGGAAGCCTGCCATAATGCCTCCTTCTGGCCTCCAAGTCATCTATGCAGTCAGCCCAATAATCTTCAATGTCTGCCCTATGATGGTAATTGATTCTGAGATTTTGCTCAATGAATTTCTTCAAGTCGAAGCAGGTTCTAGGCCTGAAGAAATGGACGGTGATGGCAGCTAGGGCTCTCTCTATGTTTTGGGCATCCAGAGCCATCTTGCATGTGTAGTTCCCCAAAGATATGGGGAAGTGTAGACCATTGATTTTCTTGTCTCTACAAGTTCTGTGCAGTTTGTCCAACTGCCTGCACACCTCAATCAGGGCCATCTTATCATTACAGAACATGGGGAGCTTGAGAGGGGTGCTCTCATAACCTGCTAGCCTGATATAAGAGAACCTTCTGAACTGAATGAAGTAGGCTCCGTACTTCGCTATCAGGCTCATGGCTTCATCTGAGAACCTCCTAGCAGTGTCACTTTCTAGGAGCCTTACAATGTACATGGTGAAAGCATCATTCACCCTCCTTAAATTATGATTGCTAGTGTTCAGGGTGAACTGAGGACAATAATCATATATGGGATCATCTTTCTGAGCATCAATGTAGGTGAAGCCAAACCACTGCCTGGAAGCTGCAAGGGTATACATCAAGTAGGAGGTCATATAGAACATTTTTGTTTGTTGTATATGGGACAACTTTTCTGTCAGATTCATGCAGATAATTTCTACCCAGTTGATGTTTTGGGTACCTTCACACACTATGTTGATAAGTGGGCACATCCAAAAGTGAAACTCGTTAGTAGAAGGCAAGCCCATGACCCGAGCCAACAAAATTATGAAGTCTGATAACTCCTCATTGAAATCAGACCTAAACAGGGCCTTGGATAGTCGTGACGCCCCTTTCTTAGGGTTCTTCAGCCAAGACTTCACAACTCTGGCTTTGTATTTCTCACTGTCCTGATCAAAAAGTGCCTGTGCTTGATTCTGGGAGATTACCACGGAGTTTTCCATTTCTGGGATTCTTAGGGCAGTGGCGATGGCGGCAGAGTCAAGCTTGGCAATGAGCTCCCCATGTATATTTGTTAAGTCGCATGAACCGGGGTTGAAGTGAGCCCCGCAGGCGAGTACCGTGTCTGCACATTGCACCGAAGATAGGAAAACCAGCAGCAAATGCCAAGCCGCTATCATTAATCATTTGTGCCATTGGAGAGGGGTTCGGGTCTGTCAACCTGGTCCAAAAATTGGCAAAGTCCAGGTGACGAACTTCACTGTCCCCAATATCGGGAATGACAGACTCGAGTGGAGAAACCTGCTCCTGACCTTGGAATTTAATCTTCATGTTGATAGGACTTAGAAAAATGAATGCACAGCTTGAATTCGTGATGAAATTGCAGGGGGAAAATGGGGACGCAAGCAAATGGTTTCAATCACAAGGGTATGAGCAGATGTTAATGAGAAGCAGTGTGCAAAAATGCGTAGAGGGGCAGTCTATTAAATAGCCATTTAGGAGAGAGAGGATTATAAATGCGCATTAAATTCATATCTACCAACTCAAAAAGTGAGCATTGGGAAGAGCGGGAAAAATTAGCCCGGATGGCCTTTGGTACATTTGGGACACGTGGGACGTGAAAACGTGATTTGGCCGATGCGGGTGACACGGGTGATGTGGGGATAGACTACACAAATGTATTAGGGACATGAGGGACAAAGTATGCAAAGTGCGTGAGGCGGCCGCCACGGGCGAACGGGGAACAGGGAGCCCAGGGGAACTTGGGACAGTTGGAACAAAAAGTTTCGACGGGCCCACAAGTTAACAAATTCCAAAAAAATTGGTCGATCGATGAACAGAGATCCCGGTGAACTTGGGACACGTGGGACAAAAATATTCGACAGGCCCGCAAATCACACAAATGAACCAACAAACGCAAAATTTTCCAAATTTTTTGACTTCCCTCTCTACCAGAACATAAGAAAAAGGTTTCAAGCTCAAAATTTTCAATATTTGACTTTCGAAAGAGGGGAATTTTTGAGAAGACAATAGTTAGCTCCTTCTGGGGATGACTTGGCTGGATTCAAAGAAAGAGACAAGGTAAGAATTCTCAGAAAACTTGGGGGAAACAGACCAGTGCCTTATCCATTGGGCCATGGAGTCAAAAGTAACCAATACAGAAAACAACACCCCAAACAAAGAAGGAGAACACACCAAAAAGAAAGGAAAGGAAACACACACAAGCAAGAAAGGAGACACCTATACATAATATACAGAGGACTTCCTATTCACCTAGGACTTAAACAATTTCAGGTACTACCCACTATAAGGAAGTGGGAGAGAAGAACCATCCATGTAATCAAGGTAGAAAGAATTCTCACCAGCGAAGTGCCTGATCTTGAAAGGTCCGAGCCAAAGAGAATCAAACTTGCCATGGCTGCCATGAGGTTCATGTCTTTTATCCCATAGTAAAATGATATCTCCAACTTTAAAATCCCTGGGCCTAGCCCTCTTGTCAAACAAGGCTTTCACCTTCTGTTGGTGAGTGGATATTCTATCAGCAACCTTCAATCTGTCCTCATTTAATTTGTAAAGATACATGATCCTTTTATCCAAAGAATCATTAAAGCTAGTGTCTTCAATGGCCTTCATTAGATGCAAGGCTGGTAGCTCCACTGTTACTAGAAATTGAGCTTCCACTCCATATACCACCTGAAAAGGGGACATCCCAATAGCTCTTTTAGGTGTAATCCTGTCTGCCCAAAGAGCATCATAGAGCTTCTTGTGCCAATTCCTCTGAAACTCATTAACCAATTTCCTTATTATGGCTACCATATTTTTTTTGTTGATTCATCTTGCCCATTACCTTGAGGATAATAGTCTAAAGAGTGAGCCAGGGAGATGCCATATCCATAACAAAAATCCATCATCTCAGTTGAAGAAAAATTTGAAGCATTATCCGTCACAATCTTGTTTGGCACACCAAACCTTACCAAGATGTTTTCTTTGATAAAATTACATACTACTTCAGAAGTGGTACTCTTTACTGGAATGGCTTCTACCCACTTAGTAAAATAATCTGTGGCTGTCAACACGTGGGTATGTCCGGCACTTGAGGAGGGATTAAGTGTTCCAATGAAATCCAAACCCCATTGCTGAAAAGGTTCTTCAATCATGACCGGCTTAAGAGGCAAGGCAGCCAACTTGGGTCTACCTACAAAGGTCTGACAGGCTTCACATTTATCAATCCACTTTAATGCATCCTTGAATAGGGTAGGCCAATAATATCCTACACGAAGAATCTTATGAGTAGTGATAGTAGACAAGTAATGGCCTCCACATGCTTGATCATGGAAATTTGAAAGAAGCTTCCTCTGTTGCTCTTTATCCACGCATTTTAGAAATCTTCCATCCATCCCACGTTTGAACAAAGCATTCTCCCATAATACATATTGGGCTGATCTTAATTTAACAGCTCTTCTCTCCTTGGTATGTCAAATGGGAGGGACACTCTCCATAGGTGATAAAATGTGCGATATTAGCATACCATTCATCAATTGAGCTGAGAAACAGAATAGTAGGAACATCAACTTCATCCTTGGGTAACTCATGTCCAGCCCCCTCAATGATGACTTCACACAACCCCTTTCTGCGGACTAGTTTGGTTGGTCTGATGTCAATATCATATTCTTGTACCTTGGCCACCCAGTTCCCTCTCTTGGACCCAAACTCTTGTTGCATGAGAATAGACTTGATGGTTGTGTCAGGCACAAGTACTGTGGAGTGAGAGTTAAGAATATAAAAACGAAACTGCTTGACAGCTTTAACCACTGCAAAAGCATGTTTCTCCATCATTGTGTATTTCAACTCATGATTTTTAAGAATGTAGCTCATAAATGCAATTGGGAGCTCATGATCATTAGAGTCTTCCTGAGTCAAAACAGCAGCTAGGGTGTTATCTGTGGCATAGCAATAGATAATAAAATCTTTGCTAAAATCTGGACATGCTAGGATAGGAGTTCTAGCAATAGCCTTTTTAATACCCTCAAAGGCTTCTTTCCCTTCAGAAGACCAACCAAACGTTTTCTTTCCCTTCATCATTTGAGAGATGTTCAAAGTTAGTTCTACAAAATTAGGGATAAATCTTCTCAGAAATTTGATCTTACCAAAGAAAGAATGCACTCCCTTCTTACTGGTTGGAAGAGGAATCTGCTGAATAGCTTGAACTCATTCAGGATCAATTTTAATGCCATCTTTAGAGACAACATGCCCTAAAAATTTTCCCTCTGTGACACAAAAGATAGATTTTTTAGGATTCAAAGAGATCCCATGCTCTCTGCACTTCAAGAGGACTATTTCTAGATGTTGAAAATGATCTGCTCTAGTTTTGGAAAACACAGTTAAGTCATCTAGATATATAACAATACATTTCCCTTTCAAATTTCCAAAGGCCAAGTCCATAGCTCTTTGGAAAGTGGCACCAGCATTAATGAGCCCAAAAGGCATCCTCTTGTAGGAAAAAGTACCCCAAGGAGTAGTGAAAGTCATCTTGTGTTGATCTGCGGTATTGACTTCTACCTGATTATACCCCAAGAAGCCATCAAGCATGGACAACATTTCAGATCCCGTAACCGCTTGCAAGACTTGATCCATCATGGGCAAAGGATAGTTGTCCTTCAAAGAAGCTTGATTCAAATTTCTGAAGTCAACACAGATACGGATCTCACCATTCTTCTTCCTGACAGGCACAATGTTGGCAATCCATGTCGAATGGTGGATGGGAAAAATGATTTTGGCCTTCAGCATCTTTTGTATTTCCTGAAAAATAGTGTCAGCTATCTTAGGATTGTATTGCCTTTGTTTCTGCTTGAAAGGTTTAATCCCAGGTTTGAGGGGAATGAAATGTTGCATCTCCTTTGGTTGAAAAGCTTTGAGATCCTCATAGGAATATGTGAGAACATCCTTATACTTCCTTAAAAGGTTGATTACTTTCTTCTTTTCTTCTGGTGTACAACATTTTCCAATGTTTACAAGTTTGGGATCGACAGAACTTCCAATATTAGTTTTTTCATACTCAGTAGATTGTTTTAGCCCACTAGAAGCCTTAGACTTCACATACCTATCATGCTTATCAAACAATTCTTCTAAGCTCACCAGTCCTTTTGGAATCTTGTTTCCTTTGAGTCTGATACACCCATCTTGATCCATTTCTTCTTCCTTGACATCCTCTTCATGGGAAGACACACTTTCGCGAGGCAAATTGTCACTTCCTTTAAAATACAACTGCTCAAAATTGTCCCTGAGCTCTAAGAAAGAAAGCAAATGTTGATCATCATTGAAAACCTCTAGTTACTCACGTTATTAGGTACACTGGGCCTATGAATCATCTCAATGGTAAACTTATCTTGAGAAAAGTCAGGATGAGGTATTAACAACGATCCTGAGACAGCTAGTGAATCAGCCCTGGTGTTCTTTTCCCTAGGTACTGCTTCAATGGAGAAGGCATCAAGAAACTCGATAGAATCCCAAGCCTGATTCCTGTAATGCTTCAACCTTCTATTCTTTACCTGAAAAAGATTTCTAACTTGTTTAACAAGTTCCGCATCTCCACGAGCTAGAAGATTCTTTACACCTTTTTCTTTTGCTACATTAAGGCCAAGAATGAGAGCTTCGTACTCTGCTGTATTATTGGTATTTTCAAATTGTAGTTTAAATGAGAAAGGATGAACCTCTCCTTTAGGGGACACCAATACTACACCAGCTCCAGAACCAGCCGAGGAATGACTTCCATCAAATTCTAAGATCCAAATCTCATTAGGATCATGAAGTACTTCTCTAGGAAACTGAGTCTCCTTGGAGACATAATCATATAGTTACCATGCCCCATATCTTCATAAAGTATTTGTGCTTTGGGATCATCTATTTTTTGTACAATATACTTAGATTGCTTCTCAGGCAACAACTTCTTAATTTTCCCATTAACTGGTATGAGGGCATGTGACCAATCCATTTGAATTTCTCCTCCCACATCTTTGCAGAAGTTCCTACTTAACAACATACCATTTGAAGGTGGAATGTCTGCTACAAGGATAGTAGCCAAGACCTTTTTCTCAGGTAAAGTAGCAAAAGCTACTTGTGCATCTTTAATCCTCCCAACTAGAGGCACTTCCTTACTTTCCATGGAATAACAAGACCCATAAGTGCATGTGAGAGTCAGGCCCAAAGCATGAGCTACTTTGGCAGGCATTACATTATCTGATGCTCTTGAATCTATGACACAGTTGCTGAGTTTATGGCCTGCTATAAGGAGGGTCACATAGAATGGTTTGATCTTTTCATTAGGTGAGGTGACGACAGCTACCAGATTGGGTTGAGGTGCAGAGGATGGAGTAGGTAAAAGACCTTTGGTGGAAGCTTTGGATTGAGAATTAACAAAGTGAACCATTTTGGCAAAAGCTTTGGGATGAGTTTGATAATACTCAGCCTCTGAAATTTGAACCTTTGTCTTTTTGAGGTGATCAATGATATCAAAAGACCCAGAGGTGGATGGACCATCATCACCTGGAACCTTAGGTTTGTCAGATTTAGGATTCGTGGAAGCTGAAACCTTAGTAGAAGGATTAGGAAAAGGAGTATGGGCAGAACTCACCTTCTGTGTGGACGTGGTGGGGATAGGAGACCCTCTTTTTGCAATCACAGGGATAGTCGTAGGATGCTCTTTGGATCTTCTAGTGGGCTGCATCACTTTCTCCCTTTTATTTGTCTGCTCTCGAGTCATGACAGCATATGATTCACTATTCATGTCTGCTACTATCTCATCATAATCATCTTCCTCATCAATGCCTTCGGTAGTGAAGAAATTAACTCGAGATCCCTCAAGTTCCTCTATCTCCTCATCGGCTTCTTCAACAAGTTCTTCACAATCTTCACCAACCTCCTCATCTTCAGGTTCTTCTACTTCACAGGTTGCATTAACAGGAACCTTGATAGGTGGCCCCTCAAGTGCTAGCCTTGTCTGAGAAGCAGGCAAACAATTTCTTGGCTAAAAATTCCTCCTCGGAACATCTGCATAGGGAGCATGCTGAGCCAGTTGTTTCTTGATGGAAATGAGATCATTGCAAGCTTTTGCCAATGGATCAGTATTAGGTCTAGGAGTGGAAGAGGAAGAAGATGAAGATCTAGATTTAGTAGGGTCTCTTTTTAGCTTTCCAGACATAATCAAATCATCTTCGACACTAACAGCAAGAGTTTGATCCTCGGCCAATGTAGCAAGATTAGCTCTCCTTAATGCATAACTAACTTCAGGCAATTGAGCATTCAGGAAAAAAACATTTTTGAATTTGATCTACAGGTTGAGTGTCTGGTGGGATTTTGTTAATCAACTTGTTAAATCTAGCCACAAATTCTCTCATGGGTTCTTACGAATCTTTCTTTATTTGAGAAATCTGGGCCAACAAAGCATGTACATCTTCTGCAGGCTTGAAACGGTTCTCAAATCTTGTTCTCATTGTGTTCCAGCTGGTAATAGCCCCGGCTGGGAGGTGATAGAACCAATCCGCTGCATTATCTTGTAGAGTTTCCACGAAAAGCCTCACTGAGACATCTTCATGTTCAACTCCGAGAACTCCACATGTAACTATGAAGGCTGCAATGTGTTCATCAGGATGCGCTTTTCCATCACCTCTGAACTTGGGGAAGTTCTTCCTGTTACCTCTAGGTAACTCATGCAAAGGCTGAGGAAGGGCAAGAGGCCCAACCCGATGGCCCCAGGGCAATGGTGCTGCCATCCTTGGAAAGATGGTTTGAAAAGGAACTGAAACACCAGTGAGGATCAGAGCACAGAGATTAGGGCTGAGTTGCTCTGAGGGAATAGTGCCTATAGGGGTTCTATCTTCCATGGGAGGAGTGCTTGTTGAACAAGCTCTTCTATTTCTTCCTGTTGAAGGGAAAGGAAAGCCTTGATGTTCCAAAATTTGAAACTGAGAATCTTCAATACCAAGGGCTCTCCTTCCGCGAGTAAAATGTGGAGTCACCAGATCAAAGGATGATCAAGAAATTATTCAAAGAACTAGAATACGTTTTAAAAACGAATCCCCAGTGGAGTCACCAAAAATTGTTGGTCATCAAAAAGGACTTCGTTGAGAGCAACAGTCAGGGGACAAGAAGTCCCTCCTCTTTAATGGGAGAGGTTCCCTTATTCAAAAGTAAAACTTATTTACATATATACAAGGCATAGTTTATATGTGGAACTTGGATATCATGAAAGTGTTTTAAAACAAAATAGATCATCAATACAAAAGTATGGAGGAATGTCGGAGTAGAAAGGAACAGAAAGGCATTTTCCAGAATTATAGATAACAAAGTAATTCCTTATGCATGCCAGAATAAAATTGTTTGGAATAAAACCATTTGCATTTGAATCAACAAGATGCTATTGCAAAGACACAAAGTTCCAGAAATAACATCTACGAGAATACAAAGCTTCTTGACACAATGCAAATAAATAGTTCAGCGATATTCAATGGATAGCAATGAAAAATAGGACCAGATGGACAAAGAAAGAAAGTTCTTTTGTATTGATTGCTTTGCTACTCTTTACACTTTCAAAAATAAGCCAAGTTCTTCCCTTCCTTGAAAATGGCGGAGATAGACCATTATATAATTTGACAAATTAGTTACACTTGGTAACTACTTCTTTTAACTAAAATGATTAGTTAAGGGATGCTTAACACAAAGCCCCAACTAATTTACAATAAAACCAAAATGAGAGAAAGAAGGAGAGAGAAGCCAGGAGGGGAAGGCAAGTGTTCATGACTAGGAAGGACCCACTGACTTGAGGATTCATTGTCTAAACCTTTTCAAAGCCTCTGCTATGTCTCTGCCATGTGGAACCGATGTGTTGGCAGTAGCCTGGGTCCAAGATCCCAAACATTTCTCCATCTCCTTGTCAAACTTAGTATGTGTATGGTACTCTTTATTCGCTTCCTCAATGGCAGACTGGAGGGAGCAAATTTCCTTGATCTTTTCCTTGGTGATGGAGTCCTCTTTGAACAAATTTTCTTTGACAAAAGCTCTGAATTGAGCTTTGATTTCCTGCAGGGAGAAAGGTACACCTGAGGTCTCATCATGTAGATGACAGTGGATATCCTTAAAAGTGGATATCACTAGAGTTTTGAAAGATTCTCCCTTCTGCCAGTTGTTCCTCAGTTCTCCCAAAGCCTCCTCCAGCACTCGGATCTTCCATTCTACGCTGAATACCCATGATTGTGACAAATTATCCTTCACATCATCAAAGACCTTACTCGCCACCAAAATATTTTCATCAGTCTGCCCCATCAGGTGAAGGTCTACTATGCAGCTGCTCCAAAGTTTGAGCTCCTTATCCATGTTTCCAATTGTGGAGGAGAGCTTCTGTTGCAGATTATTTACCTTCTCATTGAGCTTGAAGGCTTCACCAATGAAATTTAACCCTGCAACAAGCATGTCATCCACCATGGCCTCCATAGCCCTTCCATAGATGGAATACATGTGTATATCTTTGATGCTCTGGACTTCATCTTGACTGAGAATCATAGGTGGCGGGAGTGCAGTCAGTGGGGTAGGGTCTAGAACCTTATCTTTAGATAGCAGTGACTTGATGAAACTAGAAAGTACTTGAGCCTGCTCCTCCAGCTGCTCTATAGTCTGTTGTCCTTTCTCTACCCTCCCAATGACCCTGGTGACTGTTTCTTGGAGGTTGTGGATTTCACCCTCAGGAGTAGACTCTCCCATTGAGATCCTTGAAAGTTCCAGATCAGAGGTCTGCAAATCCTACTCTGGCTTATCAACCTTGGGCTTAGCTATCTCAAGGAATTGTTGACCTTGAGCATCATATACTATTCTTGAAATGATCTTGGCTTTCTTGGCAGGAGAAAAAGGAGCAGTTCCCAACAAGGCTGCCACAGCATCAAATTTGGGCCATGTCAACTGAGAAGAAGGCTTCCTCTTCCTACTATCAACAAAAGGTTGCACCCATGTAAAAGAGGAGGAGGAAGAAGAAGGGGGGCAAGAGGACCAAGAGAAAGGGAACTCATGGCACTCAGAGTATGTACCGCTGTTTCCTCCAGTTGAGATGTGAGTGGGGCAACTGAGGCTTCTGGAATAGAGGAGTCAATGGTGCTTGGAAGCTCAGTGCTTTGAACTTATTTATCTGTATCCATTGGGGTTTCTGAGGCATCTGCAGGAATTGGTATTTCATTATCTTCACTCTCACTGAGAACAATGATGTTCTCTGGCCCAGAAGTCAGTTCTGAATGCCTTGGTAGAGGGTTTTCTTCAATAGGATCCTTCTTAACCTCTTTCATCTTCTTTTGATAGACTTGAGTAGAGGAGGAGGGAGTGGAGGATGCAGGGACTTTACTCGATGAGGCAGGAGGAGTCTGTGCAGGTATCTCAGAACTGGGTGTTTGTTCCTCCTTCCTTGGTGTCGAGGTGTCTTTGGAAGAGGATTCTCCTACATTCTTCCTCATCTCATGAACCTTTCTATCAATCCAGACTTTAGTCTTTACCAGGACAGGGGTGAATATTTCAGCCAAATCATCCTTTTCTTTTTTAAACCAATCCATGTCCTCTATGGGAGTATGCTTAATCACAGTTTCATACTCATATGACAACAAGTCTGTGTTGTCATCCTGAAGTCCTTCAGGAATTTGATACAAGTTAAGCTCTTGAACTAACTGAAGAGGAAGCCTGCCATAATGCCTCCTTCTGGCCTCCAAGTCATCTATGCAGTCAGCCCAATAGTCTTCAGTGTCTACCCTATGATGGTAATTGATTCTGAGATTTTGTTCAATGAATTTCTTCAAGTTGAAGTAGGTTCTAGGCTTGAAGAAATGGATGGTGATGGCAGCTAGGGCTCTCTCTATGTTTTGGGCATCCAGATCCATTTTTCATGTGTAGTTCCCCAAATATATGGGGAAGTGTAGACCATTGATTTTCTTATCTCTACAAGTTCTATAAAGTTTGCACAACTGCCTTCACACCTCAATCAGGGCCATCTTATCATTACTGAACATGGGGAGCTTGAGAGGGGTGCTCTCATAACCTGCTAGCCTGATATAAGAGAACCTTCTGAACTGAATGAAGTAGGCTCCGTACTTCACTATCAGGCTCATGGCTTCATCTGAGAACCTCCTAGCAGTGTCACTTTCTAGGAGCCTTACAATGTACATGGTGAAAGCATCATTCACCCTCCTGAAATTATGATTACTAGTGTTTAGGGTGAACTGAGGATAGTAATCATATATGGGATCATCTTTCTGAGCATCAATGTAGGTGAAGCCAAACCACTGCCTGGAAGCTGCAAGGGTATACATCAAGTAGGAGATCATGTAGAACTTTTTTGTTTGTTGTACATGGGACAGCTGCTCTGTCAGATTCATGCAGATAATTTCTACCCAGTTGATGTTTTGGGTACCTTCACACACTATGTTGATAAGTGGGCACATCCAAAAGTGAAACTCGTTAGTAGAAGGCAAGCCCATGACCTGAGCCAACAAAATTATGAAGTTTTGTAACTCCTCATTGAAATCAAACCTAAACAGGGCCTTGGATAGTCGTGACGCCCCTTTCTTAGGGTTCTTCAGCCAAGACTTCACAACTCTAGCTTTGTATTTCTCACTTTCCTGATCAAAAAGTGCCTGTGCTTGATTCTGGGAGATTACCATGGAGTTGTCCATTTCTGGGATTCTTAGGGCAGCGGCGATGGCAGCAGTGTCAAGCTTGGTGATGAGCTCCCCATGTACATTTGTTAATTCACATGAACCGGGGTTGAAGTGAGCCCTGCAGGTGAGTACCGTGTCTACACATTGCACCGAGATAGGAAAACCAGTAGCAAATTCCAAGCCACTATCATTAATCATTTGTGCCATTGGAGAGGGGTTCAGGTCTGTCAACCTGGTCCAAAAATTGGCAAAGTCTAGGTGACGAACTTCACTGTCCCCGATATTGGGAATGGCAGACTCGAGTGGAGAAACCTGCTCCTGACCTTGGAATTTAATCTTCATGTTTATAGGACTTATAAAAATGAATGCACAGCTTGAATTCGTGATGAAATTACAGTCAGAAAATGTGGACGCGAACAAATGGTTTCAATCGCAAGGGTATGAGCAGATGTTAATGAGAAGCAGTGTGTAAAAATGCATAGAGGGGTAGTCTATTAAATAGCCATTTAGGAGAGAGAGGATTATAAATGTGCATTAAATTCATATCTACCAACTCAAAAAGTGAGCATCGGGAAGAGCGGGAAAAATTAGCCCAGATGGCCTTTGGTACATTTGGGACACGCGGGACGTGAAAACGTGATTCAGCCAATGCAGGTGATGCGGGTGATGCAGGGATAGACTGCACAAATGTATTAGGGACATGAGGGACAAAAGTACGTGAAGTGTGCGAGGTGGCCGCCACGGGCGAACGGGGAACAGGGAGCCCAGGTGAACTTGGGACAGTTGGAACAAAAAGTTCTGACGGGCCCGCAAGTTAACAAATTCTAGAAAAAGTGGCCGATCGGCGAACAGAGAGCCCGGTGAACTTGGGACACGTGGGACAAAAATGTTTGATAGGCCCGCAAATCACACAAATGAACCAACAAATGCAAAATTTTCCAAACTTTTCGACTTCCCTCTCTACCAGAACATAAGAAAAAGGTGTCAAGCTCAAAATTTTCAATATTTGACTTTCGAAAGGGGGGAAATTTTGATAAGAAAACACACCTAATTTCCCCTACTGACACTAGTCACCCAACCGACATCAGTTTATCCCCATAGCCAACATTGGTCACTTAACTGACATTAGTCTTTAATACTAACAATTTTCCCTAAACTAGAAAGCTCACAACTTTTCCAAAACGACCCAAAACCTTGCTTAACATCATCCATAGTTCACCTACAATCCTTACCACACCTGCAAATCTAAACTAGCCCATCAACCCTCCAAATCAATCCTAACCTTTCCTTTTAAGTTAACTTTTTTTTTAATAATAGACACCTAAATGTTGTTAATTACAGAAGGAATCATTTCTTCTTGCATTAAGTTATATTAAATAGTGGATTGACACCCATCTAGGAAGTACCATACTTCCCAAAACTAGAGTTTTCTAGGCAGACCACTTTCACATATTATTTAATATTCTCTTGTGGTTTTGTTGTGATTTATAGGTAGTTCCTCTTAGAGAAAAGTAATCTCTCGCATTCATTTTGATCGAAAGTCTACAACGTGTACAACACCTTCCATCTACATAACACATGTATTCCTCCTACACTTGTTACCCTTATGTGTTTTATCACATTACTTTGAGGTGAAACAACATCATCAACTTCATTAACCAAAATACACAAGTCACCTCACTCATCATAAACTTTTGCAACCATCCCACCACCAAGTGACGATTCCTTCAAGGAGGGTCCCCACTTATTCATCAATGTTTTCCGGATACCTACTCGATATGGCCCATATGATTCTAAACCAACAGCTAAATAAAATCCAAGACTTTTTTCATCATCCCTCCTCCTAAGGAGTTTACCTAATCCACACCTTCTTTAAAACCCTAGGTTATCATCGTCACTCCTTCTAGTGAGCCCACTTCATCTCCATCATCGTCATTATCAAAACCTAAGGTTTCTTTCTTAGCCGATCTTTGGCTGATTGAAAAAAGCATTGTAAAGAAAATTCATCAAGCCCCAGTTAAGATGTCACTTTACGATGTCATACAAATATCACCAAACCATAGATAAGATCTCACTGAAGCCTTGAAATGTATCCCAAGATCCAGTGATGAGACTCATCCTTTTGCATATCTCGTGGGAGAACTTGCAGCTTCTACATCTATATCATTCAATAATGCTGAGATTCTAGATATCACACCAGAGGAACATGACCTTCCCCTTTTCATAATGGTTAGAATCAATGATACCTTCATTCGACGATCCATGATCGATAATGGGGCAAGTATCAACATCATCCCATCACATACCTTCGATCAGCTCAAAATCCTTAAATCCACTGTCACCCAAACACATGCAGTCCTTTGTTCATTTAATGATGCTATTTCTCCCACCTTGGGAGTAGTTTTCCTCCCTATCTACATTGGTAAGAAGATCCTCCAAAAAATATTCTATATCATAGAGGGGGATTTTAAATACAATGTTCTTCTTGGATGACCTTGGATTAGAGCCATGCATTTTTTTCCCTCCATACTTCATCACCGCATCAAACATGAGCATGCATGAAAGATTTTGATGCTTCCCAGTGACGATCCTCCCTTCCAATCATGCACCATGACTTATTAACCTAACTATGTCCTCATTCCCAAGAATGACCCATCTCAACCATCCACTAGCTCATCCATCCCTTCATCTAAGCTCCCCAATGACTATTTCATATATGAAGTTTTGGACAAAATTACGATGTGGGAAAATCATCTTCTCATGATCAGTACACTCCCTACACCTCATCGCCTTGGTAGACTTGACAAGGCTCGAATGTATCAACCCAATATCAGGGACATCGTTCCTTTCATACCACCTCATCTTTGTACCTATCTCATCTATAGTGGTTTCAATTCCACTTCTTTTGACGTCATGGATCATCCCCACACTATACCTTATACCAAAGGTTATGATTCCTCGATAAGCCCTCCTTCACCCACACCTATATTCACCGTTGTGCATGTAAAGTTTTGACATGGGATGTTATGAGCATGACACACATGACCTTATCATTGACCAATGCCACAAACCTCATGAAAAGTTTGGATTAATTTATCAAGAGAAATCCACCGATCCTCTCCCACCATCCACTATGATCATGGGCATGCCTTCTCCACCTCCTCCATCCCATGAGGCCATGGATATGTAAGACACCATTTTATCACTTTTGATTTTTTTTATTCTCTACCATCACCTTGGGACCGATCACTTATCAGTGTGAAAATGATACTAAGTCTCTTCCCCTTTGTCATCCAGAGATGATAGAAGAGGAATCTTCTACCATCAACATTCTTCATTATGCTAACAATGATACCATCCTTTCCCATATGGGGGGGAAATATTATTATCTTCATAAGAATTTTTCATCCAATACATCCACTCTTCTCAATGAATCCACCATCGAAATCAATATTGCAACTCATCAGGAGGCTCACATTCTTAAAGTAGGTCAATTTCTTGATCCACAGGAACTTGAGTCTTTCACCACATTCCTTTCTCATCATACTCATGCCTTTGCATGGTCATACTTAGACATGATATGTTTTGATCCTTCTATCATTTCCCATAACATTGTTACATTTCCCAATGCTAAGCCGATGAAGTAGAAGCTTCGTTGCATCCACCATCAAGTTGCCCTCCTTGTCAAAAAGGAGTTACAATGCCTTCTTTTTGCCAAATCCATCATCCTTATTGACTATCCCCAATGGTTTTCTAACATCATCCCTATCATAAAAAACATCTAGGAAGCTTTGTATATGCACAAACTTTCGAGATTTGAACCTTTCTTGCCCTAAAGACAACTTCCCTCTTCTGAACATCTATCAACTTGCGGATCTCACCGCAGGTCATAAAATGCTTTCCCTTATGGATGGATTTTTTGGTTATAATCAGATTCTCATTTTGATAGAAGACCAACATAAGACCTCCTTCATCACTCCATGGGGGGATTTTTTCTATCATATCATGCCCTTTGGTCTGAAAAATTATGGAGCCACTTCATCAGCTGGCCATGACTTACATCTTTCATGACCTCATCCATAAGACTATAGAGTACTATGTTAATGATATTTTAGGTAAATATAAACATTGACATGATTGTCTTGCTATTCTTGAGGGCCTTTATGAGTACCTTATTCATTTCTTCCTTCATCTTAATTCAGCCAACTGTGTATTTACAGTGCTAACTGAAAAACTCCTTCACTTTATCGTGTCCATCTGGGGCATCAAGGTTGAGCCCACAAAATTAAAGCCATCATTGGGATGCCTCCTCCTTCCAATCTTAAAAAAAATTGTAGTCTCCAAGGTTGACTTCAATCAGTCTTTTGTTTGATATCACAACTTTTATATTGTTGCAAACCCTTTCATCATCTTCTTTGTAAAGATGTAGACTTCAATTAGAATCATAACTACCGAAAATATTTTTATGATCTAAAGAAATATCTATTGTCTTCACTAATGCTTACACCTCTACGTGAGGGGGAGACCTTTTATCTATGTCTCTACCACAAATCATAATCTACGGGCCATGTTAGCACATTTTGATGAACAAGGTCATGAGAAAGTTGTTTATTACATTATTCGCATCTTCCATAAATATGAGAATCACTACACTGAAGCTGAAAATTTGTGTTGCGATCTCTTATTTTTCACTTCTAGGATTTGACACTATCTCCTCAATCACAAAACTTATGTCGTCACTAGCTTTCATCTTCTCAAAACAATGCATTATAATCCATATCATAATGATCTCAATACCCAATGGCTCATGCTTATAAAAAAAAATTGACCTCAAGTTCATCTCTCAAAAATATATCAAGGGCCAAGATATCGTAGACCAAGTAGCTGAAGCCCCTCTTCCTAGTACGCATCTTCCTCATGAGTAGTTTCTAGATGAATCCATCAATCACTTCCATCATGAGTATAATACCCTTAAGATGACCCTCTTCTTCGATGGTTCTAAGTTTCAGTAAGGGGGAGGAATTGGCATCATTCTAATTCCTCCCAGGGATACTCATATTTCCCTCACAAACAAGCTTGATTTTGAGTGCACAAACAATATGGTAGAGTACAAAGCCCTTATCTTAGGTCTTAAAATGGCTGCCTTTTTAGGATTTCAAATTATTGACATTTGTGGGGATTATGAGTTTATCATCAAACAAGTTATGGGTGAGTATCAATGTAAAAATGATACCCTTTAGAAATATAGAGATATCATCCTTCTCCTCTTTGAGGCCTTCATTTTTTACACTATCCAAGTCGTTCCTCAATCATCTAATTGTTTCACTGATATGATGGCATCTCTTGTAGGTCTCATCCCATGGAAAATAGAGGAATCAAAGCTTTATGTTGTTGTTCATCGTAGTGATCGACCATTCCATGACTTACCTTGCGTTAATCTCATCGATTATAGTTCATCAAATCTTTGGTATTCCCAAATCTTTGATTATCTATCCAAATCTATAATTCCTTTTGATCTATCTAAGAATAGAAGGAGATATTTTATTTAATTCATTAACCGTTATGTCATTCTTGGTGGCATCATTTATAAGCATGGATTTTAGGGTATTCTCCTTCAATTCCTTAAATCCCACGAGTCTTCTTGTGTTATCCAATAATTCCAAAATGGAATTTTTGGTGGACACTTTAGTGGCTTTTCTATCGCTAAGAACATTCTTCATCTTGGTTATTATTGTCCTTCTGTCAATCATGATTGTTCTGAGTATGTTAAGAAATATGTTAAATGTCTACATCATTCCAATATTATTTGCATTCCTAGTCAAGCCTTATAGCTTGTTCAATACCTTTAGGCCTTCTCATAGTGGGGCCTCGATATCATTGGTACCATCAATCCTTGATCTTCACAACAACATCCTTCTATCATCAATGCAACCGAGTATTTCACCAAGTGGGTGGAATTATTCCACTCACCTCAACCAAATATGATCTAATTACTAACTTTATCTATCAGCATATCATTTGCCACTTCGGCTTTCCTCACAAAATCATCATGAGAAATAAAAAATTCCTTTGAAAACAAAGATATCAATAATATTTGTTACTTATTCAATATCAAACTTAGCTTCTATTCTCCATACTATCCTCAAGCTAATGACAAATCTAAAGAAACTAATAAAACTCTTCGCAAAATTCTTTCCAAGACTATTGATCAATCAAGTTATAATTGGCATCTTCATCTCCTTTTTTCCCTTTGGGATTATTAGACTAGCATTCATACTTCCACAGGTGTTATGCCATTTTCTCTTGTTTACAGATTTAAAGTTGTTCTTCCCCTTGAAGTTCAAATTCCATCCTTACGTGTATCTATTCATGAATTCATTTTTGATGAATATTACTACTAGGAGTATCTAGCATAGCTTGAGTTTTTAGATGAATTCCACCTTCTTGATCTTGTGCATCATTATTTTTATCAAGAGTGCATCAAGAGTTCTTACAAAAAAACCCTTAGAGAATGCAATTTTAATATTGATGACCTCGTCCTTAAAGAAAATAAGAATGTTACTACTATAGAAAGGAGCCAATGTGGAAATATTTTCCCCAACTGGATTCGACCATATGTTATCACCCATAAGTATGGTTTGGGAGCCTATCGTTTGGCCTCCCTTGATGGTAAACTAGAAGTGCAACCCCTTAATACATTACACTTGTGACCATTCTACTGTTAGCATACCTAGCAATGAGAACTTATTCATATCCTTAGATCATTCCTACATCATTAGCCTCTTCCATTTATCATTGTAATGATTTGGAATTATGTGGTCTACCATCACTTTCCTTAACATGACCTTAAATATAGGCACCATGGCTCATATAATTTTCCTTATGGATAGGTTCTCCCTTCTTGGTGATAAATCCACAATCCTTAAATTCATCACCCTCTTATTTACCTTTTGGAACCATGCTAAGGTCCCCAAAGGTGTTGATTGTACATCTTTTATCCCCTCTTAAGTGGTCTACCTAGTTATTTTAAGATTTTCCCCATGTAAATTCACAGTTCATGGATTCTCCTATCAAAAAGTTAAGTTATCAAAAATGGACTGCTCCCTTGAAGGACAATTTTTTATATTAAAAAAATCAAATAAATAGAACAATCCTTTAAAGGATGGATATCATGTATATCATTATTGCCATCAAAATCATAAATGTATTAAGTAGACAATACCCTCAAATAATGGATATTCTTTTCTATCATGACATCAAAGGCTTCCTGCATTGATCAGCATTCTATCTTATTGGCATCCTGAGAAAGATTCTCACCTTGATCGGATTTCTCATAGCAAACTTCCCTCATTAATCAATTTTCACTCTTTCCCCTACACAGAGCTGGGGCATAGACCTAGGGAACATTACTTATGGAGAACCTTCTTCCCACGTATAAGATACATAACAAGCCCCTTTTTCGTGTCAAGATTAGGTTTATGAGTCCATTTCATACTTATTTCATGATATTTGGTATAACTAACTATTGTTAGTTATATGTTAAGACATTTTTTGGTCACATGTGTGTTGCGTTACTTGGATCCCCTTCTCATTTACCTTCTGTGCAGTTAGAGGCATTATTTCTTCACATGATCTTTGATATGATGTAACATCATTTGTACGCATATATTCTAATATGTCCACATTCCTTTACAATAACATGTAATTTAACTGAATCATTTTTGTACTATCCATCAAAAATCACACATCTAATTTACATATTCTATCTATTAACATCTATGTTTATTATCTATCACAAATTTTTTTAACTAAACATCACATACTATATATTAAAATATCCAACCATTGCATATATATTCGCCATCATCATTGAATATAAAGTAAAAACATATAATCATCATCATCATCATCACATATCCACATCACATAATCATATATCAAATAATCAACATTACATAATTTACACATGATAGAATACAAAAAATCCAAAATCATGTATATATATATATATAATAAGTGTCTCAGCACATCATTTTCCATCAAGGGCACTCTCTCAAGGAAGAGATACCATCAAAATTAGTAAAGTTAACATCAGAAAGCCTAAATTATTTACTATTTGGTACAAGTCCCTCTATCTGTCTCTCAACCTCGTTACCTCCACCCTATCCCTCTCCTCGATGCAGTTAAGCCACACTCTTTTTTCTTCTAGATGGCCCTACTCCGGTCGCCACTCTCTACTACACCTACTTCTAATATCTATGTGTTCTTTGTAACTTTATTACCATGATATTCTCATAATAATTAGCCTCTATCGCTAAGGCTCTGCATCATTCCATGGATATCATGCAGGGAGGTGACATCTCTCCTCCTCCCTGTGATGCTTTTGGTACACCACTCACAAACTTTATGTCTATAATCATCACAAGATCTCCAAATTGGGATCTATAGGACTCCCTCCACCTCCTATATTGATATCTCTCTTGGATTACTTGGTCCCTCTCCTATTGAAAGGTTTGGGCTTCCTGTCATGTTGTATCTCACTCTTGCTGAGCAACATCTCTCTCAGTGCTCACTTGAGTTGAATATGCATGCACCTATGCCATCTATTTAGTCTCTCCTCGATCACCATATCAATATCCACCTCTATGATAAATCTACACCTCAACATCCATCTCCTCCTCCTCCTCATCTCCTCTCTCTCTCTGGATACCATTTCCATCTAAGTAGCGGTCATCCACTCAGAAAACCCTTCTCCGACCACAACATCATCATCCTCATCCCATGGTGTCGGTGCCTTATCCGTCAGGTCTGCCATGTCAGGACTAAGAAGATCCCTATCTATCTCCTCACACCTATAGGAGATGGACTCCCAAGGTACTATATGAATGACCCAAAACTGTTATCGGACCCTAGCAAACTGAATGGCCACAATCATCTCCATCCTATGGAACTATAACCACCTCATCCTCCTCATACCAATAAACTGTGCATCTTCTCCAGCCCATGTATGGAAATCCCTATATGTCTTCCATCTAATATGCTCTCCCTCAAGATCTATAAATCTGTCACTATACCAATCAACATATCTAGCCCCTTTATCTGTGTGATCCTAGTTGATTTGTCATCTCTAGAATCCCACTATAAGATCTATATGGTCCCTTATGATAGAAGGTTGGCCATGGTGGCCTGATGAATGCAATGTGCTCATAGGCCTAGCAGTGTAGGAGGAATCCTACATCCATCTCTATCCTCCTCCCAGCTTTGTACATCAATAACTCATAATATACCTATGCTAGTAGTGTGGTACCAAAAGAGAACATTGTTTGATGATTAATTATATCAGCCAAGACCCTTGCTAATGACCATGAAAATCTAGCTCCCCCTGAGTCTTATAGAACATAGCAAGAAATGGCCATCATCAACAAATAAATCAATCTAATTTATGCATCCCCACGCTCATATCTCATCTCATATGAGAACACCCCTGATGCAAATACAATGTGGGGTGCATTGGCTCCAAATAACTGTGTCAACACTGCTAATCTACCATCCACTATAATTAGGACTATCTACTACCCTTGTATTGGTAGTCTAAAGATGTGATGCAAATCCTCTAGGTTGATCGTCATCTCACCCATATTGAACCAGAAGGTGTGTTTGTGCATATACCACCTCTCAACTAATGTAATCATCAACCCCACATCTTGTGGGACCTTCTAATAATGTATGAATCCTCCCAATCCCATTACCACTAAATGATACCACTTAGCATCAGCTACGTCCCCTCTAATTTGGTCATATAGTGCTAGGACTTGGTCTCTAAATGTCAAAATTTTCATCAATGACCTGGTCAACGCTGACTCAAATTGGTTCAATGCACCTAGGGGTCGATCGACACCTTTTGGGGATAATTCAAAGATGACCAAAGCCTGTCACTACCGACCACCCCTCATGCCTATCCAAATTTCTAAAAAAAATGCAAAACAAAATTAAGTATTCAAAATAAATTAAGAACAAGATAAGGTTTTCATTACTCACCATCCTACAAACTCTCTGGCATTTTCTAGTTACTCTTGCAGCCTCCATCTCTCTCCAAATTATGATCTCCTTTTATAGCTTTGATATCTCAAATCCTCACTCATAGATGTGAAAATGAGCATTGTTGTTTGACTTTCAAGCTTATATAGCCACCAACCTAAGTTTTCATTGACCCCCTTAGTTCACTGCCAATCTTCCTTAGATGTTGTTAACCCACCCTCCCGTCATCCGTTTTTTCTCTTTTGTTAGGGCACCATCTCTATTTTCAAATTCCACCTTTTTGGCTATATTTATTTCCCCTTGGGGAATTTATATCCTCTATTTTTTGTATTTTACCTTTTTGGCCATTTTTGTGTTCTTTACCAGCGCACTATTATTTCCATTCACATCCTTCATGGACACATACCTTCCATTAATTCCTCATGTTTGAAGGATTTTGAATTATTTTCACATTAAATTGTGCATAATTTTTATGTGTGTCTATGACCCATTGGTCCCCATAGCTTGCATCCATATTGATTGGTTTTCTATTATATTCCCTCCATTTCGTTGTGATTTTCACCAACTCACATACCTGTAGGACATTGTCATAAGCCTCCCTGAATATTGTGACCTTTATTTCCTGTCGATGTGATTCCTAAGATCACCGCCATGTTTTTAACCTTTTTTGTTTAAATACTTCCTTCTTGGGGAATCTTTCCTCACCTTATCATTTTCACCCTTCTTCTTTTCCCACCCGTCCTTCTCCATTTATCTTTTTCCAACTTACAATTGATTCCCCTTTTATTTCATTAATCCCTTGTTTGAGGGGGAGCTCATCAATAATCCTTTGTCATTCTTCATCCTACCTTGGATCTCTCATCATTTTTGTCTCATGGCTTGCCCAACATAAACCATTCAATAAAAGGGGGTAAATATACACACTGAAATTCAATATCGCTACCCTTATTACACACGTTCACTTATTTTACCATGATTGCCTATCTCAGCCCCTTTTTGTTTTAATTCGTATTCTTATTAGCATTCCATATTTCTCATCCATTATCCTATCTATTTTAATTTATTATTAATTTTCATCAATTATCCCCTAGTCCTCACCTCATTATCTAATTAATCCTAATTATTCCTAATTCCCTTTCTCTAGGTTGTTTATCACCCCTATACCCCCTATTTTTTAATCCCAAAGCTTTTTCGAGCTTTTATTTAATCCATTTTTATCTCCCACCTACCCATATCACTTCCTTAATAAACCCTAACCCTCCTAAATGCTTTAAAGAACTTATCCCAATCCATAAAATCCCCATTTCTTGAATAAATCATCCTTCTACCACCTAAATGGATGGTTACCTGCAGTTAGCAGTGACCCAACCATAGCACTATCGACCCTATAAGGCCACAAATACCTCTCCTCCCAAAGGGAGGCATAAACAAAATTCTCTTGAATTTTTGTAATCCTATCTTCAATCTTGACCATCTATGCAATTGCTTCAATCTTCTGGAGGTTTATTTGAGTTTTTTTGCTTCATCTGTGGAGACCATAGGGAGATCATCTACACCTTATGTTGATTTTTTCTTTTTTTGTATCATTATGATTACTATTATTTGATACTAACATCTTGTAGGTATAGCTGCCATCAGATATCTAGATCCATTTCTTCCTCTTATCTTTTTAGTGTGCAGGTTTTTCATACAATCCATCCATTCTCAACCATACCTAGTTCATCCCATGTCACTGTCGACCATGTCTGGTCATCACTAACCCAGACCCGGTTGAATCACCCTTTCTGTCATTTTATCCACCACCATCATGTTTGTTTGTTTCCGGCATCATCTCCTTCTAGATCTATTATTCTTCCTGTAGACACTAAATATCTACACCCCTCATTCTTATTAAATCAAATAAATTAAGTGCATTGACATTTCTATACCATACCCTTCATCTCTTAAATATATTCATAATTCGTATACTATAATTTCCCCTATATTCATTTAATCAATTGATATTTCATACTCTAAATCATACCTACCATTTAATCATGTTACATTATTAAAACCATTTATCTTAAGTTCAATATTCTATAATATTTTATATTCATGAAATCCCTTATCACATCATTATTACACATGTAAAATCATGTTTTTAAGATTGTTTTATAAACCACCCAAATCAACCAATCTATTTCCTAAAATCCATTTAATACTATGTTTAACATATTTCTAACTCTCTTATCTCTACACACCTATCATTATCATCTACACACCTATCAAAATCATCTATACACATATCACAATCATCTACACACACATACACCTAAATTAGTATAATATAATTTATTTAGTCACCCTCTAAAAAAGTAAAACACATCCTCAAACAGTCTAAAAAATCCACCTCTCGAAATCTAAACCAAAGACCTTGATTTAGAATATTGTTCCAACCATTTTCCCTTCAAATCTCAAACAAACTAGAATCATCGGTGATTCAAGTAATTGCCAACGATTACTTAAATTAGTTTTACAGCCTCTCTCTAGGATCTTCCACTTGCATTCATGAATCTTAGTTTTCTGACTGAGTTCACCAACATCATTTTGTACTAGAGTGTTCAAGATATTATCCAGCAACATTTTCAACACGTCTCAAACATCTCAGAGTTGTTCTAGAGCTCCTTTAGATCAACATCTCAGCTCTCACCTTGTAATACTTTTCAATTTTTTGTGTCATATTTCATCAAGGTTAGAACCTTCTCCTCACTTCCACATCAGATTCCAGGTATTCTTATATGTTCATCCATTCATTTTACATTCCATTAGCATTTGTACATCTAAAATACCAATTTAATTAGTAAACTATAGTGCCCACTTCCCTTTGGCACCTTTTATTACTGATCGTGATATTGTGGACTATATGATAGACATTTTTATAGTTTTGATCGAGTATGATGTTAGATGTCGGATCCTGGATTACTATTGAATCTGATTCATATATGATGCATGATGATTATTGGAGAAATTTTATATATATGTTGACATGTTGTTGGACATGGTTATATATATATATATATATATATATATATATATATATATATATATATATATTTATGGGTGTTGTTAGGACATTTGATATTTGGATATATTGAGTAGAACGAGAAAATTGAATTTAAAATTGATGATTATATAGTTGTTGATGAAATTGTAAGTGATATTGTTGATTGTCTAGATGTTGTGATTCATATATATATATATATATATATATATATATATATATATATATATATTGATGATTTTGAAATTATATTATATTCATTTTGGATGTTATGATATGGCCACGAGGCTGAAGGAGGTATTTGTGTTTTGCAAGTTAAAACATCACAACAAACATCGAGGGATTTGAGACCAACCACATTAGAATTCTAGATGAATTCAACAAGGTCACCATGGCAACATGTTTTGTGTGTGTATTGTATTTCATTAGGGATTCCCATGGGGGGGATCACTTTTATATGTGACCATCGGTTTTGTGTATTTTATTAATGTGGTTCCTTTTTATTATTGGTTGTATGTATTTTATTAGTGATGTGTCCCTTTCTTTTATTTAATTAAATTGTGGAGATTAATGTGAGAAAACATATGGTTAAAAGTTAATTAATTAAATTGGGAGATAAGAAAGTAATTATTAAAGAAGTTGTCTCTTGTGTTAAATGTTGTAAGGTGTGTGTAAGTAAGGTTATAAGTGATGTGTAAGTATGTGTAAGGGTTGTGTAAGTCAGATTTTGGAGTATGAAACACTCCACCTCCTTAGAAATTTGAATTTATCCTTGGAGGTTATTTTTGGAGGCTTGTGGGACAAGTAAAACTTTTCCCATGCCTCTTAATTTTATTTACCAACCATGCCTATGGTTGGAGGGTTAAATTTAGACTTTTAGCATTTTTGGAAGACAAATTGTAAGTTTTAATTACACTCTTCTTACAACTTATTTAATTCAGTCCTTTGGGGTGTGAGCTTTTGGAGTGTGTAAGTAAATTGTCATATTATTCACCCACCTCTTAATTGTGCTTTGGAGAATGAAATTTGACTTTTTTGTTGGAGTGAGGATGTGTGATGTGGCATCCTACATGGATCCACCTCATCCTCTTCTCTTCCCTCTTCTATAAAATTCAAACTCTTTGCCTTGTTTTGGGTTGTTGAATCATTTTGCATGTTTCCTTGGGGATGAATTTTTTTGTGATTGGAGCTCTTGATTTTGGAAGGAGATTGGAGGACTTTGCATGTTTGTGGGTTGCTGATTTTGGGACTATTTTTGACATTAAGAGCTTGTTGTTCTAGAACTTAGACAACTCCATCATGGAGAGATAAGAGCTTGTCTCTTGAAATACTCTTTTCCTTTATGAATGTGTTGGTATTGTGTGAATGTTTTAGCATATTTTGTGTGTTTATTGGTTGTGGGTAGACTGCTATAGGAATGGTGTAGGAGAAGGCTATGGGGAATCCATGTGGGGGGCATAAGGGAATGTTAGTGGCATCAGAATTCTTGTGGAGGGAGTTTTGGTTTGGGATCCACCATGGAAAAGAAATATCTTGCATTTCTTACTTTGTGGGGGGCATAAGGAAACATGTGGGGGGAATAAGGAGGGATTGTGGGGGGAATAAGGATATGTGTGATGTTTTATATTGGTGGTTTGTTACAAGTGGATGCCAAATTCCCATTGGGAGGCATAAGAAGCTTCCCCCATAGTCCTTGCTCCTTTGGCTTGCATGATGAAGCCTAAGTTCTATTTTAATGTTTCAATTCAGTTTTAAACTATTGTTTTGTGTTGAACTATGTTTTATTTGAAATGTGCATGTTGAAAGAATGTTGTGTGTATGCTTTGTGGAATATTGTTGTTTGCATGGGTTGAAATACATTTCCTATTGCATTGTGGTTAGAGGTCGAGGGCCAATTATGAAGGATGGATTCTCCTTTCATTGGATGTCTTGGTCCAATGGAGAGCATTGTCTTTCCCCTACTTTTGTTGTGATCAAATTGGAAGAAAAGGGAACTTTGCATGTTACTGTTCTAGAGTAGAGGAGAAAGACATTTGACTGTCCCTTATGAAATAAAATCCCTTTGTAACCTTTCCCACTTTGAAGTGGATGAATTTGTAAAATTTTGAAATGGAAAGATGTTGTCTTGATTATGAAATTTGTAAAATTGAAGTGTGAAACATATATGTACTTTGTTCTGTACATTTGAAAGAAAGAAATTTGAAATTTGCTAATTGCATTCAAGAAATTGGAAGATGTAAAGTTGTATTTGAAATCAATAAAGGATTACAATACCTTTCTTCATTTGCATTTTTATATTGATATTTGATTTTTAAATGTAATGAAATTCTTGTTTGGAAAGTGCAAAAGGAAGAAACACGTGAAAAGAAAATTTATTATTTTGCCTTGTTTAAGATATATGATTGTGGGAAGGATAGAAAATACATTCTTATTTTAATGTTTGATTGAAGAAGGGAAAACATTTAAGGCTAGCATGGAATGAATTCAATATTTCATTACATGACAAAAGAGATAGTTTAATCTCTGGTTCTGGAAATGTATAAGTTCTTTTACTTCACTATATACTTGTAAAATTTTATCAAATATAAATCAGAACGACCATGAAAGCTATAAAATAAAAATGAAATATTAAATTGAACTTAAGGTGATCAAAATGACCCTAAAAAAACTAGAAACTCTTAATAAATCTCTAAGAAAATCTTTCAAATTGAACAAAGGCAAATATTGTAGTCTTTATCTATCAATTGTTGGAAAATTCGAATTGGAAGTCAATCAAACAAAATTACCTTCCAAATTCATCCTAAATCCTTCTTAGAGCAATCCTCCATGTCTGTTTGCAATGTTGAGTGAAGGAGAAGATCAAATTGAACAAAATTGATAAGTTAAAAATTACTAGTTTGCTTTTAAAAATATTGTAGAACGTTTTCTTAAAATTGACCCCTTAAAATTTATCAAAATATTAAATTAATGATTCCTGTGCAAAGAGGGGATAGAAATCTTTCCATAAAGTCCTCATTTTCAAAAAATTGAGCTTTCTAGAAAAATTTATGGTCCTTTGAAGTTTTCCTTCCTTGGCAGGAAAATTTGGGAAAATGTTCCCTGGCAGGCCCGCGGCCTGAAATTTTTCCCGTTGAAAACTTAGAAATTATTTTTTTGAAAAAATTTTGGGCAAAATTTTTAAAATTTCCCCCACTGAACTACAGCCAACCTGATGGTGCCACATGGCACCATGGGGTGACAGTGGGGGGGAGACCACACAAACTTTATTTTTTTGAAATTTTGTTTTGGAAATTTTTCCTTAAATTTCCCACGGCCCCGCACTCTTGCCCTACCTCAGAGAAGTCCTTTCTGTGGACACACGGGCTCGTGTGTCAAACTTATCCATTTCTCCATCCTTGGTGAAATTTCATCCAAAAATATTTCGCCACATCCTTCCCTCATTCCTTCCCCACTTTGTCTTATTGAGTGCCATGTGTCCCTGGCGGCGCAGTGGAGGCACGGGCGAAAAAGTGAACTTTGCCCCACATAGGAAAATTTGCAAACATCTCCCCATAACCTGCCAACCAAAAAATGGATTTTATTCCCCACTCGACACGTGTCAATTTTGGGTAATTTTTCATCCCTGGGCCCACGGGCCCACCCTTGGGGGAAAATTTTCACCCCAAGGCCCGCCGGCCCATAACTGAAGTTTTACAAGGAGTTAGGAGGACTTTTTTATATCATTGGAAAGGTGAAAAAATTTCCTATCCAATGGGAATGATTTAGGAAAATTTTTAATGCATTAAGTGTGAGAAAAATCAACTTGAAACTTTGAACCTAACTGAAACTTCTAAGCCTAGAATTTGGACATTGTGACCTCTGATAATTGTTAATAAAGGAAAAGTATGTTCTAGTGAATATGATTTGTTCTGGAATCTGTTAGTGGTAGTTTTTGTCTTGTAACCTAATTATAGGCACTCTCAACTGAGTTCTAGGAGTGGGTAGGTAAGACTTTACTCTGATGATTTGAAATATGTATTCCTTTCCCACTGTAATTAAACCCTACTCTTGTCTTAGATCTTGTGGAATTATATACCTTGGGTATTTAATTATTTTGGGTCCCTTAACCCTAAAATTTTATTCAGGGAATATTTAGCTAAAATTTCAATGTAATCAGTGATTAATTTAATCCCTAAAGATATTTGAGCTAGGTGTGGACTTATTACACTTGTTGCTTTATAATGTGGAATTAGAAATTTTTATAATGGGAAAAGTTATCAGTTGAATTTTAATTGTCCTTAAGACTTCGGTTGTTAACACTTTAAAAAACAATTGCTCCATAATTTTGTAACTAAGCCTAGGTTGGTCATGGGTCTCAAGTGGGTTGTTTTAGCAGGCATCGCAATTGGTATTAGAGCAATTGTTCAAAAGCTTGGACCCTTAGGCACACTAGAAAACTTGAGACATGAACTGTAAACCTAGCACATTTATAAATCTTATTTGAAAATTGAAAGAGAAATAAGTATGAAGAAATATTACATTACTTTATTCATTTGAACTGCCAAAATTAAAATCATAATAAAATAACAAGTTGTTTGAGTTGTTGTTCTTGCTTAGTGGCATTTTGTCTAAACCCAGGTAACTAAGAATGTCATATTAAAATGATTTTTGGTGAACTTCTAGTATAGTGGAAATTTGGTTCCCCTTTGAAAATGTGTTGATTTTACAAGTCCTAAAACTTGATTTAATTTTATGATGCATTAAGCCCTTTGTTGATACCCTTCTTTATTGATTTTGTTGGAATGATAAGTTATATGGTGTGATTCTTGTAGTTGGACAATAGTGGTTGTGTTTTGGGTCAGGAAGAGTAAATTAGAAGCTGTTGAGAGCTTCCTTCCTTCATTGATTAGGAAATAGGGTTTGGTTGTCAGTTTTCCATGTTATTACCCATGTGAGAGAGTGAACACTAAGTCTGGGTCATTTAGGACCTAATATTATGTATGTGTTCTTGGAACTAACCTCGAGGCAGAGTACCCCTATTGGTGGCCATGAAGGGCTCCGAAGTGAATTTGGTTTTAAATTTTGTGTTTTACATTCATAACCTTGTGATTATTTTATCAAGGACCAACATCTTATTTTATGATTGGATTGATAAGCTCTGAGAATCTTTTATTTATTTGTAATTTTTGCAAGAATCTTCAAACTTTGCAAAGTGGCTACTTAGCCACTTTTCTTGATTGCTGATATTTCTTGGACTTTATTTTGATTAGTGACTCAGATCTTATTATGTTGTTGGCTACTTAGCCAAATGTTACGTGATTCTCACTTGCATGTTGTTGAGCTAGTTCTACGTTGTTTGTCTCGTAATATTTTTTCATATGGGGGTACACCCTAGGTGCCTGAAATGTCTTCTTAGGTGCATTAAGTTATTCCTTGGTTATGGATGCATGGAACCTTGAGTTTTTCTAAGATATTAGAGTAACCCCTTTCATTGTTTAACCTTACTAGAAAGAAAGTTTGTTGCGTTGTGCGTTCTAGTTGGCAGTCTGTTAGCGGTGGTGATGATTCTCTTACAATCTGGTAAGAGCTTTAACCTCATCGGAATAGAAGTGTTTAATTATGGGATTTTATATTTTGTTAGAATTGGATTGCCTTTTTGGTTGACTGTAAATGTTACTAGAAAAGTGTTTATTTTGATAGTGACTTTTCATCGATGGCATGTAAAATTGTATCATTGGTTCCTGGTTACTTCACAGAAAGTTTTGACTCGTGGAATGTATGCATCTTGGTAATGATGGAAAGATTTAAGCCCTTTCAAGAAATGTGTTTATTTAAGGGTACTTGTTGTACTCTCTTGACTTATAAATAGTTCTACCCTTACCTTAAATTTCCTTTACTATGAATAACATTCTATGACCTATTAATATTTGGGTTACTTGGAAACACTTATGGATGCTTGGGGTCTTTTGGACCTTTCTCTTAGAGATGTTAGTTTGGTAGATCTTAATAGTTAATCTTAGTGGTTCTTATAATGTACTTCCTCTTTTAAAAATTATAACTCTTGGCTGTAAAGTCCATGATTTGGTAAAATTATTTGGTTGCCTTATTGCATTTGATGCTTTCTAGTGTGGATGTGGTGTCCTTGGAGTAAAGTTGCATTGTCATCTGGTTGTTGGGTTGGTGATATCTTGTGGGGACATGAGAATTGATTGGAAAACCTTATTTGGTTATTAGGGGAGTAAAATGTTACCATCCTAAACAACAAAAATTGGTAAACCTTAATAGATTCGTAAAAGTAAGATTATACCTCTTTAATGAGCCTTCTTTGAAAATTTTCTTGTGAGACTTGCAGAGAATCACCAAGAATGTTTAATGATGCTTGAAATTATTCGGTGAATCTTTGAAATCTTGGTGTGATTCATGTTGGTTCATTATTTCCTAGTTCTTACAAAAATTAATGATGTGTTTTCTATGATCAATGTCTCTTGTTCCTTTAGAATTAAAAATGTGGTGTGTTCATTTATATCTCTTTCGCATAAAATTAATTATGTGATATGTTTGAACCTTCCTTCTCATTAAGAGTTGATTTATAAGATGACTCAACCAAAACACCATAAAACTATAATTAAGGAGACTTGACCTTGGAACTTAACAAATAAACTGGAGCATAGAAAAAGGGAAGTGATCCTTATTATACCCTTGGTAGATTATAGAAGAAATAAAAACCATGTAGAAGAATAGAAAGGAAACCTTTTCCATCCACCTTTCTTACGAGTAAAATAAATGCTCTCTGCCTATACAGAATGGTGAGACATCATTCCCACCTTAGTGGTGCTCTTTATAACGTAAACTGGTGATGTCATATAGAAGAAGCTTATAACTAAGAAAACATGGAAGGAATGTTATTAACAAGCAAAGCTATAACTTTTGACTTAATGAGTTGATTTATAAAATGGGTAAAATTTATGTGTATTGAGTACAATATATAGTTGAACCTGTAGTTCTATCGCCTGCCTGAAATTGTGAAACCCCGGTGGATAGTAATGTGTTCTAGTTACTTAGTAATTCTTTTTCGTAGATGTATGTGCCTTTATTGTGGGAGTTTTGGGTCATCATACCCTTATTGTCCCATAACTCAATGAATGTTAGTTGTGGTCCTTTTGTATTAAGACTTATCTATTGTTTGAGAAGCAATCTCCTTACATGTTGTCTTGTCCTTAGAGACCTAAGTTATTGTAATCTTAAGGCAACATATGTTAAGGATATAAAATAACTTCGGGAAGTCTTATTTTCTTCATACTTTCTTGGGTCACCTTTTTGTTGCCCCTTTTCCACTAGGATGGAAGGTGCAAGATGATGTTATTCACTTTTGTTACTATGCACCCTTGGATTGTAATTGGACCCCGTGTTACTTGTTCTTCTCCCTAGCAACCTTGAGTGGTCCTTGGTGTTTCTTGTGCTCTCTTTATGGTTATTCCGAGCTTGAGTAGGAAATAAGATAAATAAATCCCATTGTGCTATAATGTATAGTGTTTGTATTGATGTGTTAGTTGCTAAGGGAGATATATATAGATATATATTCTTTTGCTAAACGGTGGACTTTGTTAGATGTGGTTGGTATGGTGTGTTCGATTCTTAAAACAAAGTGTAAAAATCAGTCTATAGAAACCTTGTGTTCTTGACTTCGCTTGTATTACCATGAAAATTTAATTGTACCCTCTTGAGTTATAGAAGTTCTTTCCTTTAATAGTTCCTTGATTTTAAATGTTTTGATGATTTAGGTGTCCTTGTTGATTCACCTCATCCTATGTGATCCTCAAATTGTGGGACCTTGAGTAAACTTGTCCCTCGTACGAAATTTTGGCCATGGTTGATTCTGCTACCCTTGTTTAAACAACGAACTATGAAAGCATAATCTAACCCTAGTGGAAACCTCAATTTTTGTTACTGTAGTATGTTGTATTCCTTGGGAAACTATGTGGTCTTTCTCAAACTCATGGAATTCTCCTTATTATTCCTCTACTTGGTGGTTACTCTTAATGATCTTTTGGAACTCTTCTTGTTATATTGTTATGTGTTGTATCTTGTTTGATAGCGTAAAGTTACCCCTTAAATTTAAATGTTCATAGCCTTGCATGCAGAAAGTTTAGAACTCATCCCTTACAATCTCCCTTCTTCTGTTGAATTACATTGGAAAAAACTTGGGATTCTATGGACCTACACTTGTTTGAAGCAAGAAATCCCATAATGGGATTGATCCTTTTTCTGTTGCAATTATTCATATCTCTCTTTCCTGTGACTTCCAGGAGGAAGTCGAGTCTAAAGGAGGGGGATGTAGTGCCCACTTCCCTTTGGCATATTTTATTACTGATCATGATACTGTGGACTATATGATGGACATTTTAATAGTTTTGATTTAGTATGATGTTAGATTTTGGATCCTGGATTTCCGTTGAATCTAATTCATATATGATGCATGATGATTGTTGAAGACATTTTATATAGATGTTGACATGTTGTTAGACATGGTTATATATATATATATATATATATATATATATATATATATATATATATATATATATGGGTGTTGTTAGGACATGTGATATTTGGATATATTGAGAAGAATGAGAAATTTGAATTTAAAATTGATGATTATATAGTTATTGATGAAATTGTAAGTGATATTGTTGATTTTCTAGATGTTGTTGTGATTCATATATATATTGATGATTTTGAAATTATATTATATTCATTTTGGACATTCTGGTATGGCCACGAGGCCGAAGGAGGTATTTTTGTTTTGTAGGTTAAAACATCATAACAAACATCGGGGGATTGGAGACCAACCACATTGGAATTCTAGATGAATTCAACAAGGTCACCATGGCAACATGTTTTGTGTGTGTGTGTTGTATTTCAATAGGGATTCCCATGGGGGGAATCACCTTTATATATGACCATGGGTTTTGTGTATTTTATTAATGTGGTTCCTTTTTATTATTGGTTGTACGTATTTTATTAGTGATGTGTCCCTTTCTTTTATTTAATTAAATTGTGGAGATTAATGTGAGAAAACATATGGTTAAAAGTTAATTAATTAAATCGGGACATAAGAAAGTAATTATTAAAGTTTTTGACCCTTGTGTTAAATGTTGTAAGGTGTGTAAGTAAGGTTCTAAGTGATGTGTTGGTATGTGTAACGGTTGTCTAAGTCAGATTTTGGAGTATGAAACACTCCACCTCCTTGGTGTAACACCCTTGACAGTTGTTATTTTTCTCCTTTACATTCAAGTGTTGACATGTGATTTTCCTCATATGGATATGTTATTTGTATTATTGGAAATCATGCTTGAAATGGATAAGTCTTTTCTACTCTTAAGATCCTTTGACTAAATTGGAATGGCTTCCTTGAATCCATTTTTCACTTTTGGTAGGTGATTTGCAATCTGGTTTAAGAGTTGTAAATTTATCTATTTATCTGATTCATCCTTGGATCAATTTCAGTGATCCAAGGAATGTTTAAATCTGCTCTCTTGAACGAATGGTAAAATTGACATTCCATGATTTAAGATACATGTTGGACTGAACTTTGTTGTTGCAAGTTCTTTGATTTTTTGTGTGAACATACTTCCATTCATTGGATTGTTTTGTTGGGCCATTGAAGATCGACCATGACAGGTCATTACTAATGAAAATGGAATTTCAGCTTGATCACAGAATAAGAGAGATCCAGGATCCTATAGAGGACTAACCTGCGGGATCCTATGCTAGGTAAAAAATATATATTTCTACCTAAGATACGTCACTTGATAGGATTCTGATTCTGACCTAAGCTTGGTATGAATGGAATTGGAAAGGTTACTAGGTAATAATTTAACCTAGATCCTAATACTACAAGGTATTATTATTACCTAACCTAGTGTTTTAAACTATGGCACTTTGAATTATTTACCTATGAGGGTTTATCTAACCTAATTACAAAGGCCTAAGGTGGGGTTAGTTGTTAGTGTTATATCCTAAGGTATAAATTTTAATTCTACCTAAGATCTAACCTAAGCAATCTAATCTATCCTAATCAAATGGATGTGAATTGGGAACTTAAGTGGTCGCATTTACTTGGGCGATGGTTCCTAAGGCATTTATTTTATTGATAAGGATGGTGAATGCATATGGACTACCAGCTTTGGCAGGGGTTAGTTAGATTGGAAGAGGCTTAGGTGGTAGTATCACTAAAAATGGAAATACATGTTATTTTTGATTTAATGTTCGCCAGACTTGGCAGGCGGTGGCAAGGAAGATTAGGCGGGAGATATGGAGTTAATGAAATTAATTATTTTTGGTTAATGAGCCCAAACCATCTTGGTAGGCATGCCAGCAGATTTTTGTTGGGTTGTTTCATTTTGCATGTTCTCCGATTTTCATTCTACATGCGCTCTGGTTTTTCGAACCAGCAGTTTAAACTGCACTTCATGGCTATTTTTGAGGTTTTGAATTTATTTTTGTTTCGTGGAATGTATAAGAGGCATTGTGGAAGAAGTATCTGGTTGTTTGATCTTTCGTGGAGAAGAGGAGAAGAAGTGAGCTCGGATTGAGGTCTTCTTCAATTTGACAGAGACACTATCAGGCATGATAGGCTCTAACTGTTAAAATCTCTTACTTTCCTTTAAGTGTTTTCATTAAAGCAACTCTGCTCTATTGAGTTTTATGCATTGCATACTCTATCTAGTTAAATTGGTTGATGGGTTTGGTAAATCTTGCATCCTGGGTTTCAAACCCAAAGTCTATTTGATTTTGTTGGAAAACTTATGTTGTATTGTCTTTTGCATAAAAGAACTATGCATGTGAGAACAAATTTGGTAACTTTGTTAACTTCTTTAGTTGTTGGAAATTATTGTTTGATTTTGACCACTTTTGCTAACAATAATTGCTTACTGGTTTTTTAAGGAACTATGGGTTCTGCCTGTGTTGTTGAGATTATTATTTTTTACAAACTTGTGTTTTGTGATCTAGAGTGGGTAAAGAACTCTAGTTCTTATGAATACTTGTAAGCAAGTTTGATCTTTCTGTTGTTGAAACTCACATGCACTGGATAAACCATTTATGGCTTGGTTTTTGTATTCCATCTTGCGAAAAATTTGACTGTTGTTGAAACTCGCATGCACTGGATAAAACATTTATGGCTTGGTTTTTTTGTATTCCATCTTGTGAAAATTGTGACTGTTGTTGAAGCTGCATCTAACTTGCAACCTATGTTTGTTATCTAGGATAAACTGTGACTGTTTTTCGAAGCTGCTTTTGGCATGGTGCTTGTGATTTATTGTTCTTATGACCATATAAAATGTTTTTGAAGGTTCTTTATGAACCCAGCTTTTAATTCATCTGGTCTGAGCTCTGTCAGGCATCTTACATCCCGTTTGAGTTGGGAAACATGGTTTGAAATGATGTTAACTAAAAATGGAAGCATTTTTCTTAGAATGAACTGTTTTGTAAGTATTTTCTTTTATTCGACCTATCATTATAGTGTTGGTGTATTTATGAATTGGTGATTGTGACATTGTGATGCTACACTATACATTCAGTTTGTTACTCGGTGTTTTGAATGAAAATGGTAACCTGAACGATGTGTTGGTTTAGATATTATAGTCTTTTCAATATTTTATAAACTAAAGACGGAACATATTGTTACCCGAACTTGGTTATAAGAATTTGAATGATCTTGATCCTTTGAAGGAGCCTATGCTTTAAACTGTGCTCAAATTTTTAAATCGAGTCTTGGACAGTACATATTTTATATGTTGTTTTGGTCTTGTCATTTCTTGGGAAATCTAATCTGTAGTTCTTGCAATGATGTGTTGCAATACTGTCAAGATAGTTCATTGGTTGGAACCTTCTAATTTTTATTCCTATCGGAAAGGAGAAGTAGTACTTAATTAGTCTTTTTATACTTGTCATTTGACTGAAATGAAGCAAAAAGAGTTTAACGATTGGTTGGCAAAAAGAATTTACAAACTTATTGTTGACTGTTAATCATCATTCCTTCTTGGATTTCTTTTATATGGATCTATTTTGGTGAATACCTTAAAATTTTGAATTTTAAAGTAGATGATCGTTAAAGGAAATGGTTTAAGTCATGATATACACCTTTTTATACTTTGCTGATATTATGTACTTTATCATATTGGGAAGGGTTGTCTTCTTCCTTACTTGAAGTTAGATGAAACATCCTAGTGAGAAGATGATGTAAACACTTCCTATATCTTATAGTAAAGATAAGTGTTGTATTATGTTTCGGTAGGATTGGAAACAATATGATGTTGTGATTTGTTTTTTGGTAAATATAATTGATATGATCAATTATACTTTAATTTGTAAGACAAATTTTGTAGATTATATTATGTTCTTCTTCTTGTTAATCTTGGTTATTATTGCTCTTCTTTTTGTTGATATTACTTATGCTTAGGGAGTATGAAATACTAATTGTTCATTAAAGCAGGGTTGTTTTTATTGGAACAATTAATGGAATGCACTTCATTTTAAGGCTTAGTGTTTATCATGCTCAGTTCATTGAACTGACCCGTGCTAGCAATTTTTGCAGATGGACTTCGTAAGTGATAAAAGAAGGAAATAACTTATATGATGCATTGGCTGATCTAAGTTTCATTCTTGTGAATAATTATGATTAATTCTTAATTTGTATTATAAAAAAATTTATTCTCTTTTGAATGAAGGCTACTGTCATGTAGTATGCCTAAAATGCATATGTTGTAAATGTATAAGTTTTGATAATGAAATGAAGGATGAGAATTTACTTGCATGGATTGTGTAAATTATCTTGTACCTTTGTAAAAGAAAATAAACCCTATCCTGTTGATATTCTTCATGTTATTTATATGTTTAATTGATTATTTTTGGATAAGTAGGAAAAAGGGAATTAGAGTAATTTCCCTAAATGTGATGCAGCTAAATAAGTTGCAGAATTCAATGTTCTTATCTAAGCAATTCATATTATTAAGGTAATGTGTAATGAATTTACAATGAATTATATAGAATTTTTAAAGGACATAAATGGTGTGTTAAACCCTAGAACTTAACCATGAAGAGGAAGACTCTTCCTCTCTTATGAAAAATTAAACAAAAAAAAAAGAAAATATGATTTGCAATCATTATGTTTCTTTTAATAAAGTCTAATAAGATACAACCTAGGTGGTTGTTACACTCCCTCGAGTGGTTAAATCACATTAAATGGAACTTAAGAGGTTGCTGTCCTTTCTTCATGGTAGTTGCTTGATAAGCCAAAAATTAACAAACATAGAAAGAAATCTTAAGTTAAGGAAGTTCTTCAAGGAATAATGGCACCTGATTTGGAAAAGAACTTAGGGAGAGTTGGATTAGAGTTTGGGAAGGGTTGCTGAAATCTACCTTTGAGTATCCAAATTAATTAAACATTAATAATCTCCTAGGGGTATGTATATCTTGACGAGGCTATTCTATAGGATGCTGGCACACACCAACTATAGGGTTGTACCTTCGAGAAGATTAGGATCTTCTCGAGGATACAGCATTGTAGTTGACATGTGGCAACACCCTTCTGCATCGATCATCTAGGTCTATACACTCATGGACTTGAACTTAGTTTCTCCCTAGGACTGGGTAGTAGCATAGTTACGATATGAAGTATCCCTCTAAGACTCAGGGTACCTTGGCACACGGGGTTAACTTAGGTTGACCTAGTATGCCAATATATCCTAAGTCTTTGTGAGCTCCTTCCTATCACAACCTACGTTGTTAACTAGAACTAGGGTTAAACCTTGGGCAAGAGGACTGATGGAGGTCAGTAAAGGAAATTCTAGATAAGAATAGAGTGGGGGTGAAGGATGTATTCTAGATTGACGAGTATTCCATCAAGGAATATCTAATATGAACAGTATGTTAGAAATATTTGGCCAAAGTATCGCAAGTTGCTGATTGCATTGTCCTATGTCGCCTAGCCTAAGGATCGTGATGCAGATGAATATTGGTAACAACTATTCAATTAGGTTTCTTAGACAGATCACTGAGTACCCAGAATAGGGTAAGAGAACCAATTATACATAGTATACAGAAAAGTATTGAATACTTAGTGTTAAACATGAATAGATCGGTAGTTCACCAAGTCATGAAATGAATAGATCGGTGGCACATTGAGCCATTATAGTTGTATATGGTTATCTGTTATAAGAATGGATGTTATGGAATGTGTGTTCTAAATTATGTATTTAGAACAGAGAATGTTACTTAAAAAAAATTCCTTGTTTCTAAATTTTTAAAATGGGAATATTACATCTTGGTATCAGAGCTGAAGGTTGCAGCTCTTGGACCTATTGTGTCTATAATCTGATAAAAACTTGAATTTTATTTTAACAGAAAATGGTTAGAATAAGAGGAAACGTTGCGAACAATGCTCGACCTAAGGAAGGAGTAGCAACAGGATAAAAACTTGATGAGATCCTTGTTTCCCTGCTGGACACAAGGGATCGTTTGACTGTACTCGAGAAATAAGTGATCGGTAATGAGGAGGAAGAAGAAGCTGGTAATAACAATCAGCCAGCTCCTGAGGACAACCCCAATATGGTTGTTGATAATAACAATACTAATGTACATGTCCAACTAGAAAACAAAAAGGCTAGGTTGGCAGCTGAACTCACCAATGATATAAAAAGGATAAGTCCACCTAAGTTTGATGGCACCACATTAGGTGATGGAGCTGAGAATTGACTCAGTGAAATGGAGAAGTAATTTGCAATAAGAAACTTCTCGGAGGAAACCAAAGCTATTTGGGGAGCATATCAGCTTTCCCATAAAGCATCTTCATGGTGGGACAGTCGTAAGGCTGATCTAAACATTGATGAAACTAACATCACATGGGATCAATTTAAAAGTTATTTTAGGCAACGATGGCTACCACAACTTTATTATGATTAGAAAATGACTAAATTTCAGAACTTGGTTCAAGGAAAGTTAACTGTAACTGAGTATTGGGAATGGTTTACGAAACTACTCAAGTATGTACCTCAGTATCAAAATGATGAGAAGTTCACGATACAAAAATTCATCATGGGATTGAATCCCATTATTGGGGGAGAGGTTGATGTTCACAGCCCAACCACTATGGAAGGATTTGTTGAAAAATTCATAAGGCAAGAACAGAAATTAAAAGCTATTTCTACTCACAAGGAGGAAGTACAGAAGAAAGTTCCAAACTCTTCTTCAGCTTCTCTTGCACCTAAGAAAGGACCATGGAAAAAGTTTAGTAATAAAGGTAAGTTTTCTACTAATGATAATAAGAAAATAGCAATGAATAAGTCTGCTAGAAATACATGGAACAACTTTGCCAAGAGTAATAATAACGGACGGAAGTCCTATGGAGGTCAAAATGATAACTTTAAGGCTAAAAATAATTTTGAGCCCAAAAAGGGACTGGTAGGAGGCTGTTATAATTATGGCAAAGATCATTATGCGAATCAATTTCCTTTGAATAATGATGATCGTAATCAGTAGCACAAGATACATGCTACAGTAGCTAACAAGAAAGCTGCAAAGTAAGTTACACCTATAGAAGTTCCTGGTAAGTTATTCGGCATACCTGTAACTATTATTTTTGATACGGGAGCTACTGAATGTTTTATTTCTAGTAAAATTGCTTCAAAAATTAAAAGAAAAGCTAGAAAAATAGATAAATCATGGATTGTATATTATGGTAATAATTTTGTTCATACTGTTAGAATGTGTCTTTTCAGAGCAGTCCTTGACTTACCTAGCTTTTCCACAGAATTTTATCTCTATGTAGCACCTTTGGGATCTTATGATATAGTCATAGGTGTAAATTGGTTAGCAGAGCATAAAGAAAAGGTAGACTATTTTGAAAAACATATTAGTTTTTAGATGATCTACAGAAAACAACAGAGATTTAGGGTGTAAAATGAGAAATTTATGTTAGGAAATTATTAGCTATGTAACTTTAAAATGCCAAAAATAAGGGTTGTACCTTATATGCAGTAAAAATTTCTGAATCTGCGGAAGAAAACAGTGATTTCATGGAACGTTATCTACTTTTATGGAACTACAGTGATGTGTTTCCAGAAGAATTACCGGGGTTACCACCCAAAAGGGAGTTTGACTTCACAATTGAAATCAAACCAGTATTGAACCTATTTCTAAAGCACCTTATCGAATGACTACCATAGAGTTAGTAGAGCTTAAGGCTCAGTTGCAAGAAATTTTGTCTAAGGGTTTGATTAGACCAAGTGTTTCACCTTGGGGAGCACCAATGATCTTTGTGAAAAATAAAGATGGAACACTTAGATTGTGCATTGATTACAGGATGTTAAACAAGGCAACAATCAAGAATAAATACCCACTTCCTAGAATTGATGACCTATTTGATCAGATGTGTGGGGCATTGGTATATTCTAGCATAGATATTTGATCTGGATGTCATCAATTACAAATTAAGGATGAGGACATTCATAAAACATCTTTCAGAACAAGGTATGAATATTATGAATTCACGGTTTTACCCTTTGGATTAATGAATGCACCTGCAACTTTTATGAACTTAATAAATAATATATTTCAAGAATACTCGGACAAGTTTATGCTTGTATTCTTGGATGACATTCTCATATATTCTAAAAGTGTTGAGGAGCATCATGAACACATGAAAATAGTTTTAGAAATTCTAAGAAATAGACGGTTATATGGTAAGTTGTCCAAATGTTCTTTCTATGACACTGAAGTTCACTATTTGGGTCATGTTATAAGTAAAGATGGGATTGTTGTAGATGCTTCTAAAATTGTAGCTATAACCGGGTGGCCTGCACCAAAGAATGTACATGAAGTTAAAAGCTTCAGGGGCCTTGCAAGTTATTATAGAAAATTTGTTAAGGATTTTTCCAAAGTGGCTGCACCAATAACTTCATTGTAGAAAAAGGATAAGAAATTTGTTTGGAATGAAAAATGTGAATCTACTTTTAAAAATTTGAAAATTTGGTTGACTTCAGCACCTATATTAGTTGTACCTGATCCTAATGGAGATTTTACGGTTGTAACGGATGCATCCGGGGAAGGTCTTGGAGGTATTTTTTACAAAATGATCATGTCATAGCTTATGAAAGTAGAAAACTTAAGTTACACGAGTTGAATTATGCTCCACATGATTTAGAGCTTGCTGTCATAGTTCATGCACTTCAAGTTTAGAGGCATTATCTGCTGGGTAAACCATTTGAGTTGAAAATTGATCATCTTGGACTGAAGTAAATTTTCACTCAGCCAAATCTAAATGCAAGATAGTGAAGGTGGTTAGAGTTTTTGTCTCAATATGATTTCGACATAAGTTACATTAAAGGGAAAGAGAATAGAGTGGCTAATGCTCTAAGTCGTAGGAAGCACATTTCTGTTCTTATAACACTAAAAACTCAGTTCAAGGATGAACTAAAAAGTGTTATGGAATCTGACTCATACTTTCAGCAAGTAAAAATAGCACTTGCTATAGATCCAAAGGATGAAAGGTATAAAGGTTTCCACTTTGAGAATGAGGGAATCTTATGATATGAAAACAGAGTATACATACCTTTTCCTAATGATTTGAGGAAGAAATTGTTGGCAGAGTTTCACAATTCACCTTTTTCAGGACACCCTAGCATTACAAAAATGTTTGCTAATATAAAACAGCAATACTTCTGGAAGGGAATGAAAAAGGATGTTATAGATTTTGTGACTCATTGTCTAGAATGTCAACGTGTAAAAGTGGAGCATATGCACCCAGTTGGTTTATTATATCCTCATAGCATACCATAGTACAAATGGCATGTAATAAGTATGGATTTTGTACAAGGATTTCCTATGTCAAGAAATAAACATGATGTTATTTTGATAGTAGTTGAAAAACTAACGAAAGTAGCTCATTTTATTGCTAGAAATCTAAAGGATGATTCTCCTGTTTTGGCTAAAATATTTGTACACAAAATTTTCAGATTACATAGAGTACCTGAACTAATCATATCTAATAGATACCCTAGAATGACGTCAAGGTTTTGGCAAACACTAAACACAACTCTTGGAACTAAATTGAATTTCAGTTTTGTGTATCATTCCGAAATGGATGGATAGACTGAAAGAGTAAATCAGGTTTTGGAGGATATGTTACGGATGTACTGTATGGATTAGCAGTACAAGTGGGAAGATTACCTTCCATTATTTGAATTTGCATACAATAACAAATATCATGCTTCATTGTTATGTTAGTTGAATGTTAAGTCTTTGAAAGATACATTGTGAATCTTTATAGTTCGTGGACTGTGTGTAAAATTCATTGTTATAATGTTCCTAATGGAAAGTAGAATTCATGTATTATAATGGGAAGATTTTTAAAGGAGGATAGAATTGAGTTTCTCTTCCCTTGAAGTTTTTCTTGTTCTCTTTCTTGGGAACTCTTGCATGAACTTAAACTGTATGTATAAGAAGAGGTAAAAATGTTAAATTACGTTGAAAGAAATGATTATGGATTTGGATCATATTCTGTTAGGACTCCTTTTCTAATGCAGTTGGGTAAGTTCATTGGTTGGAACCTTCTAATTTTTATTCCTATCAGAAAGGAGTAGTACTTAATTAGTCTTTTTATACTTGTCATTTGACCGAAATGAAGCAGAAAGAGTTTAATGATTGGTTGGCAAAAAGAATTTACAAACTTGTTGTTGACTGTTGATCCATCATTCCTTCTTGGATTTCTTTGATATGGATTTGTTTTGGTGAATACCTTAAAAAGTTGAATTTTAAAGTAGATGATCGTTAAAGGAAATGGTTTAAGTCATGATATACACCTTTTTCTACTTTGCTGATATTATGTACTTTAGCATATTGGGAAGGGTTTTCTTCTTCCTTACTTGAAGTTAGATGAAACATCCTAGTGAGAAGATGTTGTAAACACTTCAGGTATCTTATAGTAAAGATAATTGTTGCATTATGTTTTGGTAGGATTGGAAACAATGGGATGTTATGATTAGATGTTTGTTAAAGATAATTGATACAATCAATTATAATTTAATTTGTAAGACAGATTTTATAGATTATATTATGTTCTTCTTCTTGTTAATCTTGGTTATTATTGCTCTTCTTTTTATTAATATTACTTATTCTTAGGGAGTATGAAATACTAATTGTTCATTAAAGCATGGTTGTTTTTATTGGAACGATTAATAGAATGCACTTTGTTTTAAGGCTTAGTGCTTATCATGCTCAATTCATTGAACTGACCTGTGCTAGCAATTTTTACAGATGGACTTCGTAAGTGATAAAAGAAGGCAAGAACTTATATGATGCATTGGCTAATCTAAGTTTGATTCTTGTGAATAATTTTGATTCGTTCTTAAGTTGTATTAAAAAAAATTATTCTATTTTGAATGAAGCTTATTGTCATGCAGTATGCCTAAAAAGTTTTGATAATGAAATGAAGGATGAGAATTTACTTGCATGGATTGTGTAAATTATCTTGTACCTTTGTAAAAGAAAATAAACCCTATCCTGTTGATATTCTTCATGTTATTTATATGTTTAATTGATTATTTTTGGATAAGTAGGAAAAAGGGAATTAGAGTAATTTCCCTAAACGTGATGTAGCTAAATAAGTTACAGAATTCAATGTTCTTATCTAAGCAATTCATATTATTAAGGTAACGTGTAATGAATTTACAATGAATTATATAGAATTTTTAAAGGACATAAATGGTGTGTTAAACCCTAGAACTTAACCATGAAGAGGAAGACTCTTCCTCTCTTATGAAAAATTAAACAAAATATATATATATATATATATATATATATGATTTGAAATCATTAGGTTTCTTTTAATAAAGTCTAATAAGATACAACCTAGGTGGTTGTTACACTCCCTTGAGTGGTTAAGTCACATTAAATGGAACTTAAGAGGTTGATGTCCTTTCTTCATGGTAGTTGCTTGATAAGCCAAAAATTAACAAACATAGAAAGAAATCAAGTAAGTTAAGGAAGTTCTTTAGGGAATAATGGCACCTGATTTGGAAAAGAACTTAGGGAGAGTTGGATTAGAGTTTGGGCAGGGTTGCTGAAATCTGCTTTTGAGTATCCAAATTAATTAAACATTAGTAATCTCCTAGGGGTATGTATATCTCGATGATATTGTTCTGTAGGATGCTAGCACACACCGACTGTAGGGTTGTACCTTCAAGAAGATTAGGATCTTCTCGAGGATACAACATTGTAGTTGATATGTGGCAACACCCTTCTGCATCGATCGTCTAGATCTATACACTCATGGACTTGAACTTAGTTTCTCTCTAAGACTGGGTAGTAGCATAGTTACGATATGAAGTAGCCCTCTAGGACTCAAAGTACCTTGTCACACAGGGTTAACTTAGGTTGACCCAGTAGGTCAATCTATCCTAAGTCTTTGTGAGCTCCTTCCTATCACAACCTATGTTGTTAACTAGAACTAGGGTTAAACCTTGGGCAAGAGGACTGACGGAGGTCAGTAAAGGACATTATAGATAAGAATAGAGTGGGAGTGAAGGGTGTATTCTAGATTGACGAGTATTTTTTCAAGGAATATCTAATACGAACAGTATGTTAGAAATCTTTGGCCAACTTATCACAAACTACTGATTGCATTGTCATATGTTGCCTAGCCTAAGGATCGTGATGCAGATGAATATTGGTAACAATTATTTAGTTAGGTTCCTTAGACAGATCACTCAGTACCTAGAACAGGGTAAGTGAACCAACTATACATAGTATACATAAAAGTATTCAATACTTAGTGTTAAACATGATTAGATCGGTAGTTCACTGAGTTATGAAATGAATAGATCGGCGGTACATCGAGTCATTACATTTTTATATGGTTATCTGTTATAACAATGGATGTTATGGAATGTGTGTTCCAAATTATGTATTTAGAACAGAGAATGTTACTTTAAAAAAATCCTTGTTTTTAAATTCTTAAAATGGGAATGTTACACTCTTAAATTCGAATTTTTCCTTGGAGGGTGTTTTTGGAGGCTTTTGGGACAAGTAAAACTTGTCCCATGCCTATTAATTTTATTTACCAACCATTCCTATGGTAGGAGGGTTAAATTTAGACTTTTATAATGCATTTTGGGAAGGAAAATTGTAAGTTTTAATTACACTCTTCTTACAGTTTATTTAATTCAGTGCTTTGGGGTGTGGGCTTTTGGAGTGTGTAAGTAAATTGTCATATTATTCACCCACCTCTTAATTGTGATTTGGAGAATGAAATTTGACTTTTGTATTGGAGTGAGGATGTGTAATGTGGCATCCTACATGGATCCACCTCATCCTCTTCTCGTCCCTCTTCTATAAAATTTAAACTCTTTGCCTTGTTTTGGGTTGTTGAATCATTTTGCATGTTTCCTTGGGGGTGAATTTTCTTGTGATTGGAGCTCTTGATTTTGGAAGGATATTGGAGGACTTTGCATGCTTGTTGGTTGCTGATTTTGGGACTATTTTTGACATTAAGAGCTTGCTGTTTTGGAACTTAGACAACTCCATCATAGAGAGGTAAGAGCTTGGCTCTTGAAATACTCTTTTCCTTTATGAATGTGTTGGTATTGTGTGAATGTTTTAGCATGTTTTGTGTGTTGATTGGTTGTGGGTAGACTTCCATACGAATGGTGTAGGAGAAGGCTATGGGGAATCCATGTGGGGGGCAAAAGGGAATGCTAGAGGTATCAAAATTCTTGTGGAGGGAGTTTGGGTTTGGGATCCACCATGGAAAATAAATAGCTTGCATTTCTTACTTTGTGGGGGGCATAAGGAAATATGTTGGGGGCATAAGGAGGGATTGTGGGGGGCATAAGGATATGTGTGATGTCGTATATTGGTTTTTTGTTACAAGTGGATGTCTAATTCCCATTGGAAGGCATAAGCAAATTCCCCATAGTCCTTACTCCTTTGGCTTGCATGATGAAGTCTGAGTTCTATTTTAATGTTTCAATGCAGTTGTAAACTATTGTTTTGTGTTGAACTGTGTTTTATTTGAAATGTGCATGTTGAAATAATGTTATGTGTATACTTTTTGGAAGCCTATTGTTGTCATGGGTTGAAATACATTTCCTATTGCATTGTGTTGTGGGATTTGGGGCCAATGATGAAGGATGGCTTCTCCTTTCATTAGATGTCTTGGTTGGGTGGAGAGCATTGCCTATCCTGCACTTTTGTTGTGATAAAATTGGAAGAAAAGGGAACTTTGCATGTTACTATTCTAGAGCAAAGGAGAAAGACATTTGACTGTCCCTTGTGAAATAAAATCCCATTGTAACCTTTCCCACTTTAAAGTAGATGAATTTGTAAAATTTTGAAATGGAAAGATGTTGTATTGATTATGAAAGTTGTAAAATTGAAGTGTGAAAGATATATCTACTCTGTTTTGTACATTTGAAAGAAAGAAATTTGAAATCTGCTAATTGCATTGAAGAAATTGGAAGATGTAAAGTTGTATTCGAAATCAATAAAGGATTGCATTACCTTTCTTCATTTGCATTATTGTATTGAAATCTGATTTATAAATGTAATTAAATCCCTGTTTGGAAAGTAGAAAAGGAAGAAACACGTGAAAATAAATTGTATTATTCTGCCTTGTTTAAGATATATGATTTTGGAAAGGATAGAAACTACATTCTTATTTTAATGTTTGATTGAAGAAGGAAAAAAATTAAGGCTAGCATGGAATGAATTCAATATGTCATTACATGGCAAAAGAGATAGTTTAATCTCTGGTTCTGGAAATTTATAAGTTCTTTTACTTCATTGTATACTTGTAAAATTTTATCAAATATAAATCAGAATGACCCTGCAAGCTATAAAAGACAAATGAAATATTAAATTGAACTTAAGGTGATCAAAATGACCCAAAACAAACTAGAAACTCTTAAGAAATATTTCAAATTGAACAAAGGAAAATTTTGCAATCTTTTTCTATCAATTGTTGGAAAATTTGAATTGGAAGTCAGTCAAACAAAATTACCTTCCAAATTCATCCTAAATCCTTCTTAGATAAATCCTCCATGTCTGTTTGGCATGTTTAGTGAAGGAAAAGATCAAATTGAACAAAATTGATAAGTTAAAATTTACCGGTTTGCTTTTAAAAATCCTACAGAACATTGTCTTGAAATTGACCCCTTAAAATTTATCAAAATCTAAAATTAATTATTCCTATGCAAAGAGGGCATAGATACCTTTCCAGAAAGTCCTTGTTTTCCCAAAACTGAGCTTTTTAGCAAAAGTTATGTCCCTTTGAAGTTGTCCTTCTTTGGCAGGAAAATTTGAGAAAATTTTCCCTAGCGGGCCCACGGCTTGAAATTTTTCCCATTGAAAACTTAGAGATTATTTTTTTGAAAAAATTTTGGGAAAAATTTTTAAAATTTCCCCTGCCAGCCCACAGCCAACCGGAGGGTGCCATGTGGCACCATGGGGTGACAGTGGGGGGGGAAGACTACGCAACCTTTATTTTTTTGAAATTTTGTTTTGGAAAATTTTCCTTAAATTTCCCACGGCCCCGCACTCCCACCCTACTTCGGAGTAGTCCCTTCCACAAATGCACAGGCCCATGCTTCAAACTTATCCATTTCCCCCTCCTTGGTGAAATTTCCTCCAAACCTCCACCATCCCGCCCTTCCCTCATTCCTTCACCACTTTGGCTTGTTGAGCACCACGTGTCCCTAGCGGCGCAGTGGAGGTGCGGGTGAAAATGTAAACTTTTCCCCCGTGCAGGAAAATTTGCAAACATCTCCCCATGACCCTCCAACCCAAAAATGGCTTTTCTTCCCTGCTAGACACATGTCCCTTTTGGGAAATTTTTCATCCCTGGGCCTGCAAGATTACCCTTTAGGGAAAATTTTCACCCCAAGGCCCAACGACCCATAACTGGAATTTACAAGGAGTTAGGAGGAATTCTTTATATCATTAGAAAGGTGAGAAAATTTCCTATCCAATGGGAATGATTTAGGGAAATTTCAAATGTGTTAAGTGTGATAAAAATCAAGTTGAAACTATGAACCTAACTGAAACTTCTAAGCCTAGAATTTGGACATTGTGACCTCTGATAATTGTTAATAAAGGAAAAGTATGTTCTAGTGAATGTGATTTATTCCAGAATCTATTAGTGGCAGCTTTTGCCTTGTAACCTAGTTATAGGCACTCTCAACTGAGTTTTGGGAGTGGGTAGGTAAGACTTTACTCTGATGATTTTAAATATGTATTCCTTTCCCCACCGTAATTAAACCCTAATCTTGTCTTAGATCTTGTGGAATTAAATACCTTAGGTATTTAATTTTTTTGGGTCCCTTAACCCTAAAATTTTATTCATGGAATATTTAGCTAAAATGTCAAAGTAATTAGTGATTAATTTAATACCTAAAGAGATTTGAGCTAGGTGTGGACTTATTACACTTGTTGCTTTATAATTTGGAATTAGAAATTATTATAATGGGAAAAGTTATTAGTTGAATTTTAATTGTCCTTAAGACTTTGGTTGTTAACACTCTAAAAAAAATTCTCCATAATTTTTTAACTAAGCCTAGGTTGTTCATGGGTCTCAAGTGGGTTGTTTTAGTGGGCATCACATAAACCACTTAATTTTATCACTCTGTGAATATTTACTATAATCGCCATCGATTACTACAATCGCCTATGATTCCTGTTATTTTTGTCTTTCTACCATTGTTACCAACACTCACTCAATTTGTTTTATCTATAATTTCAATTTTTTTTCTTCTAAAATTATTTATAGGATGGATTGTTTTAGATGGCAGTAAGTGGCCCAAACCATGAGATCACTAACATTCACTCCTTTCCTATAATTCATCATTATTTCTACTAGGAGTAATATGATTTATTCTATGAGCTAACTCTATTTGAGATCCATTGTGCCCCATTGGACGAGTTAGAGAACATTTTTAAGTTCACTTAGTAAATTTGTGATGTTGTAAAAGGATATTGAGCTACATATTTTGAGTATCAACACATTCGAATTGAACTTGTTTGGCTTGAGTACGAGGCACGATAGAAGGATCCACATTTTGAGCTTGACTTCAAGGCATAGTTTTCCTCTTCCCTCTCTCATCTATTTTATATCTAATTTGTGATAAAATTATCATTTATCATCATATTATCTTATATCAGTTATCATATATCGTATATCTTTCACATCCACTTGATTGTTTAAATTTTGATTTATATCCTTTTAAAGAAGCCCATTGAATTCTAGGGAATTGCCTTGGTTAGGAAATCCACCATTTATCTTATTGATCATATTTTGTTTAGTATCTATGATTTTCAGGTTTCTTCGTAGAAACAAGCCTGTACCGACCTTCCACGGAGCACAACATAAAACATCTTCAATCATCAACCATGGGTATCGCTAAACCCGACATCTTATGAGGTTAGTTTATTTCTATTTGCTTTATTTATTAATTCAAGTTAAAGAAGTAGGAATATTTATGAACACTTCCTTTCTCTTAGTCCATAACCACTCTGTCAATCTTCAGTTGCCACCAGCTCTACCCAATCTCCATCGACCTGATCCTTATTTCAAACCCATCACCTTAGATACCCATTTCCTTGCATCCTTTCTATTTCTCTAGTTTCAAGTATTTGTTGCAGGTTGATATCAGACATCATAGAGCTTCATTATTTTATATTTGTGCACAAAACCCTCAGACCCACATTTTATCTGATGTTCTTATCCATCTTCCCAGGTTTCTGTCGATCTGTCTTCTACAGCTTAGGTCATCATCGACCCTGCTAGGTAAAATTTACTTTATGTTGATTTAAATCAAATATGTACTTTTTATCCATTTATACAATTTCCATATTTTATTTAGCTTCAGTTTATGCATGTTATTCAGTCCTTTGTCATTGATTTTATCATCTTTTATCAAATATTAGGGTTGACATTCACATAAGGAAGTTAATGCTTCTTGTAACCGACTTCGCCAGGAAACCCCCTCATATACCATCTAATCCATTTTCCTTTTAGTTATCTTTGTTATGCAGGTTCATCATATTTACGGTGAGGAAATCTTGTTTGTGCCCGTTATTTTATCATCATCTCACATCAAGGTACCTTAAACCCTTGCATCTTTGAGTTTCTTATTTTTCTTTAGTATCTACTTCACTAATCTAGATAGGAAAGAGAAAACTTGATCAACATTCTCAAAAGTGGAAAAATTAGTGTTTCATGGAAGTGTAAAACTTAGTGATCTATAGAAGTGTAAAACTTAGCATTCCATAGAAGTGGAAAACTCAGCATTCCATAGAAGTGGAAAACTCAATGTTATATATAAGTGGAAACTTTGGTGTTTTATGGAATTCAAAAAATGTAGTGTTCTATGGAATGAAGGAATTCAGTGTTCTGCGTAATTAAAAAAGATAGTTTTTTGTAAAAATGGAAGAATCATAATGTTTCACAGATCTCAGATAACAAAGTGTTTCAAAAATTGCACTAATTCTATGAAACAAAGGAAAAATTCATGAAGACATATGCCACATAATGAGAAAGAAGATCCATGTAAAAAAAGGAAAAATTCATGAAGACATGTGTCATAGAACAAGAAAGAAGAGTTGTATTACAACAGAGAGTACATAACATTGATCATAGAAACATTAGAAAATTTGAGCATGGAGAAAAGTAGATAATGTTGTGTAAGTCTGAGAATCCATAGAGAAAAGTGAATAAAATAAAATCCATGTAACAAAGGAAAGAGCACAAGGCAAAGTAGAGCAAAGAGAAGACGAGTATAATAAAATACATGCAACAAAATAATCTGTGGATCATTCAGAAGCTTCTAAAATCTATAAAATACCATAAAGATTAAAACTAAGCTATGGATCACAACAAAAACATAAGATAACATGGGATATATAAAATTGATAATGTTACAGAGCAAGATGTAAAGGTGAATCCGCACTATAAAATATTTTTGTAACATTGTCAGGAATCTTCAAAACACTATATCTTTTGATCCAAATCTCTATTTGACATGAGATTCGTCTCATTAGATGAGGTTTTCAGAGTGGATTTGATTATATCTAGGAAGGTACCCACATCAATAGATCCACATAATTAATTCCTAGGAATATTTGGTACTTGTTGGTGCTCATTTTGAGCTTACGCCTTGTTCTCAAATATTCCTCCAAAAAAAATCATGTCTCACTTACCAGAGCTCTGAGATACATATACCCGTGAAATAAATCAATGTTGAACCCATAAATATTATGTATTTGTACAATAAGTCGGGTGTACGTTTTCCTTCCCAATCCCTATAACCACAATTATGTTTACATAAAGAAATACCCTTCTAAAAAGTGCTAACAAGTCGTGTAAATCCCTGCCAATATTCCATGTGTGTCATTCATTTTAAATCTTTGTGTAAAATTAATTTTATTCCCCTACGCCTGAAACACGTGAAGTGTTTTGATTTTATTCATAGTATCAGGCCTTGAATTAATATCTATATAATTATATAATACTGCAATGTGCAAAATAATCCCTAGGCTCGATGGAATATGCCAGGGAATATTCATAGCACAAGGTAAAAAATGGAGACATACCCCCGCTCCCCAAAAGAAAACACATGTAAAGAGCTTATTGGAGTTCATGATCAGACCTTTTATTCACTACACCCAAAATGTGCAAAGTGCATTTATAATCCTGAAGCCCAATGTGGGACACGTGTCAACCGTTTAAGTAAAGTCAATAGTGGGTGAGTGGGTAAATTTTGCATTTTTGGACCCCTTCAAAATATGAACAAAAATGCAAGGAAACTCCCTAGCCCCGTACCTCTTTAGATAAAAACACATGGATGACCCACATTAAAAAAAAGGGAAAATTGAACGGTTAACATTCGAAGAATTTATGTCTGCCACCATTAATACAGGTTACACAGATCAAGGTGAGATTTATAAAAGGTTATTTGATTATTTCAAATCCTCACTTTGCATATGGAAAATTTGGAAGCCCTTGATGTGAAAAATCACAGTATAGACAGAAGAGATTGATTATGTAATATTACATTCGAATTAATGAGTTTGAAACTATAGGTGCAAAGGATAATTTTTAAGAATCTATGAGGAACGGGTAAGTTCTCATATACTGAAATATAGAATTCATGTTTTTCCTATTTTTCAAGCCTACAATTCACGACATACTGGGAGAGGAGGTTAAAAATACACAAAATGAATCCCATGGATTCAGGATTTAATGTAACCTCTAGTATCACAAGTAATTTAAACATAGTCACAGATACAAATCTAATAAATAGTGACTTGACTGACCTTTTAAGAAGACCCCATGCCCTAAATAGAAGTAGTTACATGACATACATTTATGCCAGCCAAATTTCCCTAGCTGCATCATTCCCACCTTCCATACATTCTCCCAAACTTATGTGGCTCTGTGATGAGAATTATGATCCAGTAAATAAAGAATTTTTGGATGGAAGTGGAGAAAGAGTGTTAACCCTAACACCCAAAGCCTTTCGATTAATGCTAGGATTACCAAAGGTGGAGAAACCAATAAACATTGATATAGAGTTAGCACAAAGTTATTATGAAGATAAACATGGTGATTATGTTGCACTAATGAATACTAAGTGGTTGCTAACTAATAGAGTATCTATCAAAATAATCCCTAAGAGGTTGAACAAGTCACTATTTGTTGAAGAATTTGAGGATTTCATTGTGATGTTGAGTAGAATTATTGGACTGCATATGGCCTACATGTTCCAGGAATGGATGTGCCCATACATAAGGGTCATATTTGAGGAAAAAGGAAAAAAAATATGGGCAACTTTTATATCTACATCAATCCATGCCCAACTTATGGAGACGGCCACAAGTTATTTAATTTACAACATAGTAATTCACAAGTTATTTCCTGGTCTCCCACAAATGACAATTTTCAAACATCATAGAGTGTATGATGTGTATCCTTAGTTAAATCTAGACAAGTGGAAAGGGAATTTTTGAAAATTAAATGATGCATTCATTACACCTATGGTATACCTTTTCAAACCATAATGGGAGAAATTAATGATATTTTCTAAGGCCAAGAATGCAATACTAGAATATGGTTAATTTTTCATTCAACGCGGGTTTTTTACTTACATCAGAGCAAGTGGATGAAAAATGGGCCTTGTGTGAACTTTCATGGTAGTTAGCACTAGTCCACAAACTAATTGCAAGGAAACACAATACAAACATTGAGTTTCCTATTAGGATTGGGAAGTACTCTTGCCCCACCATTGCAAAGGCTAGATTGATGGAAGAGGAGGTGGAAAGGTTTAAGATGGATAAATTTTAACCTTGATCCAAGTATGACACCAGGTGGGTTGTTCGTTCTGTTTTGGGAAGTTAATATGACCATGAGCCTCACTTTGAATACTATTGGATGAAGTGCATGGATGAATAAGAGGTCAGGCTTAGAGCTTTCTCTAGGATGACCCTTAGGTAGGTCATTGATTTTAAGATTTTTTTTTGTACCTCAAGGAATAACAGATGATCAACAAATAGTTAGTCAATATTATATTGACCATAAGATTGAGTCACAACCAATTACTCCCATATTATGGGATAAAGAATAATCAGATAACCCACATAAAATAGTAGCTGATGTAATGATAAGAACCCTTACTTGGTTGCAAGGGAAAGTCATGGATTTATCCCTTCAAAAAACAAAATTCTTAAATGTATTTAGAGAACTGAATATTTTTGAATAAGATGTATCCATTAAATGGGAAAGATGCCTAGCAATAAACCAACTATTGAAATCATAGATGAATGGACTACTTCTACTAGCAAGAGTGGAACTTCTATGTTCGTTTTAACATAGAAGATGGAAAAGATGCTCTTAAAATCTATACAAGATTCCCCTATCACCTAAGCAGTGCCCATAAAGACTAAAGGGGTAGGTGTGACTAAACCAAGGATTCCCTCAGTGAAATTTCTAGGATCATCCATCATACGGGGAAAATATGAGGGGATTCTTAGCAAGCGTTGATCCAAAACTCAAGGTACAAAGTGCTAAAGAAAGAGAGGCACCCGATCTCAAGTACTTTAAAAGAGATAAAAATAAATCCAAGGTGATACCACCCTTGGTAAGAGACAATGGTATTCCAATAAAGGAAGTTAGTCTTGCCTCGAAGAAACATAAGAGGATGGATCCTGAACTCATTGATCCAGTTCTAATCACTAAGGCTTGGAGAAAACTTGTTGCTAGACTTGTGGACCAATTAATGACACCACCATTCTAAGAAAGTATTCATAATACTCCACCAATACCACCAAAATTCAAAACTTCAACTTTATTCCCCACAGGGGTAGTGGCACAATTAGTCAAGGAACAAATGATTCTTAGTACTCCCATGTTTAATCAATCCAGTGGCTCTTTAACAGAGTAGGGGTAAGGGGAACAAGTTGTAATTCCGTCTAAGGATCGGGATATGACCAAAGCTAGTCAACCATAGGAAAAAAATGAAGAAACATATTGAAGTATTTTATATAGATGCACTTGAAGAAATTATTGTACTTGAGATTATAGATGTAAAAATTGAAACATATGCAGTAGGGGATAAAATTGTTCCCCAAAAATAAATTTAAATGAAAGATACATCTTAGCCACCAAACGTTTAATTAAAGGATCAAGTTCAAATTTTTCATACCGAGAGTGCAACAACTTCAAGGGAATAAGAATTACTGACTCAAAAAAATATAAGTGAACCATCTGCACTAGATTTTACCTCTATTAGGGATCATCCTTAAAAGAAACAAGATATGGCAAAGAATGATGAAGTTCCTCAAAGTGCGGACCCTGCAAAGGAGGTTATGATGGAAGCTACAAAAGAGGTTATTAGACAAATTGAGACCAATGTTAAGGAAGATACACCAATTGATGATCAAGATCAAAAATCATTCATTGGATCCCAAACAGTGTAACAGTAAGCAGGAGAATTGGAAAGATAAAAGGTTGTCGATGAATAGGCCCATGTGAACCTATCCATAAAACATCACCCTTTGAAGGAGGTGGACATTTCAAAGAGTAAATAACCACACAAGGTTTCAAGCCCAATCAAGGAAGATCCAAAAGAAACTGTAGATATGCCTACTACTACAGTGGAAATAAAGGATAAGGGTGAAAACTTAGTTGGTGATAAGTTCTAAGAAAATATTAGCCAATCCCAAACTTGGGGAAAAGAAAAAGAGAAACCGAAGGTAATGAAAGGAAAGTAGTAGAAGTTGAGAAGCCACATGAAGAGGTACCAATATTACAAACTTTATAAGATACGTCTAAGTAATTGGTACTCTTTTCAGAGACTCCACAACCTACATCACAAAGTATAAGTATGGGAAATACTCCTATAATTGGATGGCTGGGAACACTCCTTCCAAGGAAGGAGAAGGAATTGGTTCAAGAAGAAGTTGTAGACATAATAAATATCTTATTCTTAAAACCCAAAATAGCCCCACAGAAAGCTAGAGTCCTCACCAAAACCCATGTGGACCAGAAAATATTTAGAACTCTAGAGATAACAACCCCATAGGGAGATAAGTTGAAAGATGAGATCACATTGAGTGATTATAATGTAACACATATCCAGATAGGAAAACCTATTAGAGAAACATTGAAGCAAGATGTTATAATAGCTTTTGGGCGCATACTACAAAATATTGATGACGATAAAGTAACAAATAAATAGTTGAAGTAATAAGTTGAAACATTATCTCCATATATACATAAATGGGTGAAACTTGCAAATGAAGGGCAAGAGATCACCACTACTATAACCCCATAGGTCTCGAGTGAGTTTGAAATATCCAGGGAAAAGGTCAATACAATAGATAAATGGAAAGAGTAATTATCTCAAAAAGAGAGTAAGGTCATTGAAAAGACAACAAAAAGTTGAATACAATTAACTATAAGAGTCAACGAAACAGGTGAGCAGAGTGAGAAGTGTGAGAATGAATTGTATTACTGGGAAGGAATTATTCCTAAACTTGAAGACATTACTCATCTAGATTAAGAATTGGTGGAGAAGGAAGGAATTATACCATCTAAGGAGAGAATAACTCAATACATGTATGAAAATTTAATCAAACTCAGAGTGGAAACTTTAAACTAGGTCAAGAAGAAAGTGACAACAAAAAAGGATGAGATAGTGAAATGTATTGATGTTCTAGATAGTAAGTTGATAAGGATGATGCCTGATAAAGACATATTTACTTATGGAGATCTATGAACAGACATCTTGATACAATTATTTTATCAATATGTTTCTGAGGAGCACTTTTCTTATAATACCTTTCAAAATTTAATCATTTTGGAGAATCTGATTGTTGAGTTGACCTGGAAGGTGAAAGAAAATAAATACATAAGGAATGAATATGATAATATGTTAAATAGAAAAGTGTTGATATCCAGGTTTCATACAAGACTAGATGAGTAAGATATAGTGCAAATATTCCAATGGTTTTATACCTTTCTAGAAAGGATACCTAAAAAACAAGATGATGATGAATAAATTGGTGATGATCCCAATGTACCATCAACAATTTTAGGATTGTTTCCTTAAAACTTTCCTTCTTCATTTTTTTAATATTCATTCATGACAATTGTATACTTTCTTAATCTGTATATTTTAATTATGTATGTGGTACAATTTAATTCAGGATTATTTCATTTTGTTTTGATAGAAATTTAGATCTATTATGAACATGAAAAACATTGTAACATTTTGAATCATTTGTAGTTTTAAGAAAAAGTGAAATTGGGATTCTATAGGGGCCCTAGCCTAGGAAATATCTAAATACATTTTTGATATCACAACAAAAAAGGGAAAAAGGAAAGGTACATTGTCATTCTATTACTAAGAAATCCTCCTTGAAAGGAGGAATCGTGTTCAAAATCATATTCTTTATAAATATAAATTCCTCAGCATCCTCATCTCCTTGTACAAACAAAATGTCTCCTGCAATACCACGAGATATGTTTAAATCCATGAGCTCATTTATACTTTCCCTAGGGCATTTCAAAACATGAATCAATTCTAACGTCTTCCCATAGGAAGAGACCCACTCTTTAAGACCTAAACCACCCTTGAGATAAGCTTTATGTCCTCTAGCTTTTGAAGTGGAAGGTGGAAAAGAAGTGCTTGCAGGAGTTAGAGGTATAATTCTAGAAATTTCTAGAGCTAACTCACCTAAAGGTTTGGATATGGATTTACCCCTATGATTCTTCAAAAAATATGGTGGTGCTCGATGATTCTGTGCATGTGAGGGCTCTGATGACTTCTTTTCTAGAAAATAAATGTGTTTTTCAATTTTATTCATCCTATGAGAAATGGAAGACATGTTGTCCATAGAGGCTTCTTCATAAAAAGTGTATGCTTCTATAGGAATTACCTTCTCAGCAAATTCCTTGTTACAGAAAAGAGGAGAAAAATCGAAGGAAGTATCCTTTGTAGCAGGTATGCACTTAAGCCAAAATTTCTTCAACCCCTCGAGAGTTTTTTATTCTTCCACCAGAACAAGTGAAAATTTATGACTTGGAAGGTAGAAAAAATTGAGCTTATTTTAACCATCCTCTGAATCAAATATGCCCTAACAACTTGAGATGTCAGTGGCTTGTCATACTCTTCTTGGTCCATAATGTCAATAAGCATTCTCATGAATGCCTCATCTGGATCAGATATGTCGAAAATTGAGTGCAAAGCTTTAGATGAAATCTTTTTCAGGCTACGTTTCAATGTTACCTCCTCCATCTTATAGAAAGAAATTTTACTAAGCCTCTCACACTAGAACTTAAAGAAAAGACATAATATTATGAAGGAAATTGTGAGGATTTATAGAAAAAATGTATCTTGATATTTTCTATGAACAAAATCATGTCCGAGAAAATGCTAAGACTACCTTTGATGTTCACAAGAGATTTATAAAGGTAAATTAAATTGACACTAATCAAAAAAGGAGTTATTTTTCTTGATGTAACAAACCACATAGAGGGACATTCAGTTTGAAAAGAAGTAATAATTATTATGTGTATTTAAAAACAAATTTCCAAATGGAGATAATGATAAATGCGAAATCAAGCCACTTTGAAACATCCAAAAAATCATTTAAAATGTTTCTCAACTTTCCCATAATGAAAATAATCAAATTGATGATGGAAATCAATGACATGGCACCTTGTTCATCATAGAAACATGATATACTGAAACATACACCTGGAAGTACCTGTAAAACAATCTCTCCACATGGTACGATAGGAGTAAAATATTGCCACGGTGACAACCGTGAATCAGATAATGTTACTTGAGTGAAGAATATTCTTCACAAAGATTCACTATTTGTAAAATTGAGGGAAATGAAAAAATGTGAGGATCACGATTGTACATATATGAGAGACATGTTATCGTATGAGGGGGGGTTAATTTTTTTAATATTTAGAAGAGACAGAGAATTGATGTGTTTTCTTGAATCTTAAATTTTATTGAGATACATGTGAGTTGTTTTGCTTCATAAAATTGTCTTGTGTCAAGATGGTTGCAAGTATACAACCATTGATAAGAATTGAGAGCATATTTTTGTGTTCCCTTGTTAAGGAAATTGGAAATTTGAAAATGAACTGTGTGTATACTCATAAGATTTTTCATTTTTTTTTTTTTAGGTAGTATACTTTAAATCAATCAGCTATTTTTCTAGTTCCAGTCTTTTATTTATGATCCCTCTGAATTACAAAAGATCTCACCTTAGTGGTAGTATTTTGGTAATTGATTTTGTGTTGTACTGAGAGCATTCTCTTCATAATGTTGTACACAATTTTAAATTCATTATACATCCTTTCTATTGCAAATATTTTTGTAAGCCTTTGAGTGAATTTTAGGTGTAATGAGTTAGGAGTTTGAACATTTTGTTAAGAAATTAACATGAGCTTTCATGTGTAATTTATTTAAGGTTGTATGAAACCATGTATTTTTGGGCATCCATGAATACAAATCTTCTTTTCAAGGGATTGTTTATGGTTGATTGAGTATCCTTTATACCTAGAGTGATATTTTGGCACTGATTGGATTTTTGAGAAACCTATTATAATTAATTACATCCTAATTTAATCTCCCATCCTCACAAAATATAGACCTACCATCACTAAAATCCTACAAATCATTTTTGTTTGCTTTTCCTATGAACATTTTCCAATGGACTTTGTAATTTTTACTTCCCTTTCCATAAATATGCAGAAGTAGATAGAAATTTTTGTTGTCTAGCGTAACCTGAGTCCAATTAGAGTGATATATGCACCATTTAGTGTGACAACTTATGAGATTTAAATTATGCATTCATTAGCCATAACCGTTCAGGAATAGCCTACTTTATCTAAAGGAAAATAATAAACTGAGATTCAATCCATCCACCTACATTTTCAGGTTACACAACGGGTTCTCTCACCTTTGTTAAAGGCATGGCCTAAAGTAGTAGGGAAGGCCATCCCCTTTGTATGTGTCACTCAATCCCTCCAAAGCTTGGTTTAACTAATTATTTTAGACATATTCCCCGGATAAAACATGACATAAACTTCCAAGTATGTCATTCTTAAAGCATCCCATCTCACTTGTTGATCTTGCCTATCCCTGAGGAGGTGTAATATTGGTTACCAACACTACTCTAGTTGGCATGTTGGCCATGATTCTCATTATAATCATCCTAACAAGAATAAGTTAGGAATTTTATCTAAAGCTAGATATTTTGGTAATATTATTTTGATATGGTATAACCCATACCAAAATAGGGTGGTGAAATGATGCCCTAGTTTTTATAAATATTTGTGCTCCTTTGTAACAAAGGGAGGTGAAATTTGATTAATGAATGTAAGTCAGTTTTAAAATAAACCTATCCAAGTTGAAGTTGTCTATTTATCATCTCCATTTTTATTATATATATTTTTGTTTGTAGTATTATTAATATTTAAATTATATCTTTTCTTTCCTTATGAATTTTAAATTGTGTTATTAAAATTTTAAACAAAAACACCATAGTAGCTTGTAAATTGGGTTGATCAAATAGATGCACATTCAGTAAATTTAAATGATATGTACAAGTCAAAAAAATTTATTTAATATCCATTTAATCTCTACATTAATAACATACCAATTTCCGTATAAACTAGATTGGATGTTCCTGGTAAACAAGGGTAAAGCATGTAATTTTCTATTATTAAATATCAATTTCTTGAAACATAGATTCTATCGTAGTTTTATTTTCTCTCATCATGATCTTAAATTTATTTTTCTCTTTATTAATACCCCTTTAGTTAGATTATATTTATGAATTATTGAAATGAAAATTTAGTGAAGACATTGAAGGGAGTGATGCTAGAAGGATTTAGAAGATCCAGTAAACACTCTCCATTGATTTCAACGATCAATACCCTATAATTTGTACAGTGAGTTACAATTTAATTCTAAAACAAGGAGGACATAATATCATATCATTATCCTCCTTTTGATATGTAGTATATATTAATCAACATGAACAAGAGAAAAATATAGCACTAGAAGGAGAGCCAAAAATACACTTATTCATGAATAATCCTTTACACTAAGACACATAGGTTATTGAAATCATAGTGTATATACATTTTCTTTGAAATTATCTTGAATTTAATTAATTTAAATTATGTATATACGTTGGATTTACAAAAAATTATAACTAGGTATTGTTATGATACTCGATTATATCACATTTCTTTGAATTTACAAAGGAAACCACACTACGATAAAGGGAAATCAAAGAGTACAAAGGCCCCTCCAAGTACTCCCAAGATAGGTAAGTCTTCTAAGTCTTCTCAAGTTGGGAAAAATTCCTTTCTCAATATCACCCATAATGACGTGGTTAGCTAGGTCTTCCATTAATATCCCCGGTCTTATCCATTACTTGCCAAGAGACCCAAATAAATACCTTCTAGTATTAGATCCCATCAATATTAACCCTACTAAATAACATATCAAGACATTCAAATCAACTTTAAGGATCATGAATGTAACTCATGAAGATGTATCATGTAGGATCTTCTCATTATCACTTAGAAACATAACATATGATTGGTTCTAAAATCTAATAGAATATATAATCATTAGTTGGATAGGTTTCCATGATATTTTTATTACCCAATTCTAGATATTCACTAGTTCAATAATCTTATATCATATATTCACCACCTTGAAAAGGGATGTGAAATAACCCATCTGAGGTTTCAATGTTAGATTTTAGAAGGTCTACAATTTGACTACCCATCCATACAAAGCCACAAATGATTTGGCATTATAAGTTTACAAAAACGCTTTACATCATATGACCTTGCTCTTCCCAAATAGATCTAAGAATATTAACACCTTAAAATTCATGTATGTTGAAGCCATAAAAATTGATGAAAAGATGCATCCTCAAGGATACGATGCCTTTTCTTTCCAAAATCCACATCTCAATCAATTTCCTCAAGATAACAAAAAATTTCCAAATCCTAGATGGATTCTAGTTCTAAATTATTTTCCCATCAGTTACATAGACCCAAATCAACAACAAATATCATTTAATCCTACACCATTCATTCATCCCCAAGAAATTTCTAGTAAACCCTTTATCCCTATCAATTAAACCCATTCCCAGGTGCCAAACCAAGAAAACTCAAAAGGAGAATTGGATTCTATCTAAAGAATTGTAAGAAAACTTAGCCAAGACTTCCTAATTCTATAAAGGTAGATAGGATATATTGAAGAGGGTAACCCACATAGAAATTATAGTTACTAGAGGTGTAATAATAGTGCCCTTCAATAAGAATAATAAAAATAAGGTATAATCCTCCCAAAATAAAATGCCAAAGATAAATGTTTGTGAAATTGCTTTACCAAATTGGTTTAGGGTCCATAATACAACCAAACATGGTGAATTAGATTATGTTGAGTTTTTCCATGCTTTTGAATTCTTTCAAAATGAGTTAGATAACTATGAAATAATTCCAAATTTAAATGATATTTCTAGTTCATCTAACCCATATAATAACATAAAATCATCTAGTACTTCTATGATGGTAGAGAATTATTAGTGTCCCATGTAGGAGGATAATAAAACATAGGAAAACACAAATGAGGTGCATGTGTTATAATAGTATTATAAGGGAAATTGTGCATTAAGAAAGAGGATAAATGATACTACTTCAACACACCTAAGTATAAATATAACTCCACCAGATCTAAAGGATAACAATGATCCTCCTCCTATAGGAAATGATCCTCATCTATAGGAAGTTGTCTCAAGTATTCCTATAACCAGTTACAACATTATTAAAGATATGAATAAAATTAAGGAAAACATTACTTTACATGAATTGGTTCAGATCACATAACAAAGAGATTTAATGTTAAAATATCTAGCTAAAAATAACACTAAGGAACCTCAAAATTCCTCTCATTTTAATGTTTCCTTGTACAAAATTAAATTTGAATTCCCACCTTTCCTACTAACTATTAGGATGTTTAGAAAAAACCTACACAACTTCTTGGTTAGCTATAGATCCTCCACCAAAATTATTCCCTCAAGCATATGCAAGAATATTTCCTTGAAACCAATCAAATTTGATAGGGTGGTGGTCCAATTACATAATTCTAAGGTATAAGTAATAGGATAACTCCTTAATGTGTATGTGCAATTAGCCTTTGAACTGAACATCCAATAATTCATGGATATTCAAGTTGTATAAATCCCATAAGCTTATGGTTTATTGTTAAGAAGGGATTGGTCAAAAGTCTTGAATCGTTACATGTATAGTGGTTATTCCCATATGTGTCATAGAGAGGCATCCCAAATCATATCAGTATAGAGATATCCCAAGATGAAACATATGATTACTGAGTATAATACAAAAAATGAAGAAGTGAAATTTTACTCAACAGACATTGGGGTATATACGTTGGATATGGAGAAAATAGGGATGTCAAAATTAAACCAAGATACCTCAAGAATATGGTCTTTAAACTTTTATAAGGTTTGGTCTAAACATGGATCTTGGGTAGGAATCATCTTGAAAGGCCTAAAGAAATAACAATATTCCACCTCCTACAAACTAGAATTTTCTTGCACCAACAACGTGGCTTAGTATGAAGCTTAGTACATTGGGACTGCAATTCAAATAATAAACATAAAATTAAAGAGATAGAATTTTTTGGAGATTTAGAAGTTGTAGCTAAAAAAGTTAGGAGTAATTATCAATTCAAATAGTCTTATCTCAAGAGGTTAAAACATAGATTCTAGGATCTTATTGAATATTTCAATGTGTTAAACATTATTTTGTCCCCAAGATGAAAAACCAAGAAGTTGATGCATTGGCTACTTCTATTGATGTTATCATGCCCACCCAAGAGTTGAAGAATGAACTAATGCTGGTGGAAATGGTCCCCGTAATTTCCCTCATTACTAGAAAATATATATCACTTTCGGGTATCCAATGATGATCATCAAATTATTCAGTTTATGAATAGTTCAGATGTTTTTACATCTCAAATCATCAATTAAAATGATATGAATGACTTGACTGGATATGGAATCTTGAATATTAAATGGAACAAAGCTTCTAAAGGGCATGGTATCCCTTGAATGAATGTTTGATCTACATCAAAAAGTATGGAACATTGTTAAGCCCAAATCCAATGATAAATATTATACTCAAATAAACCTTGGCACTAGGGAATGTCCCAAATTTGTGAACATAGGCTTGGCATGTTCAAATGATGAGAGGAATACGATAACAACTTTGCTAACAAACTATAAATATGTGATATCTTGGTCTTATTATAAGTTGAAGATCTTTGATCCGAGAGTTATCACTCATATTACACCACTAATAGAAGGCCACAAATATTTCATACAAAGGAAAAAACCAGTAAACCCAATTTTAGAACCCTTGATTCATAAGAAAAGTAAATAAATTACTAGTTGATGGGATAATTTTTCCCATTAGACACTCTACTTGGGTGGCTAACCATGTCCTTATTTGAAAAAGAGGGGAAATAATATTGTGTGTGGACTCTAGGAACTTAACTACTACCTAAAAAAAGGACAAGTATCCCCTCCCCTATCTAGATGAAGTAATACAAATAGTAAGTGGATCTAAGATGATGTCTTTTCTTGATTTTTTTTTAGAATATTGCTAGGTATTGGTAGATAAAGAAGATAAAATTAAAACAACTTTCACCATTAAGTTGGAACATTTGCATACAAGAGAATACCCTTTGGCCTAATCAACACCAAAGAAACATTCCAAAGGGATATGGATCAAAAATTTTAAGGTCTCAATGGTAATTTATTATCATTTAACTATGGATGACCTAACTTGTTTTCTCTAAGAACAGGTTGGATCATATTGGGACATCTATAGAAAGTTTTTGAAAGGATGCAGAAGGTATGAAATTTCCTTAAATCAAAAAAAAAGAGCATATTATGTGTGAAAGAAGGTAAATTACCTGGCCATGTGCTCACAAAATAAGGTATATATATTGAACCTGATATAATTAATAACATTTCAAAGATTAACCCTCAAAATAGTAAAAAAGAGTTGAAGTATTTCTTTGGAAAGATCAATTTTTTGAGGAATTTTATTTCTAGTTTTGCTGAAAATGTCAAGCTATTGAATTGTCCATTCTAAAGAAAAAATCCAAAATTGAGTGGACAAGTGATGGTAAGAATTCCTTTCAAGATATCAAAGAAGTAATACAGTCCAGGAGCTAGTTTTGATTAGTCATAAATTTCACTTAGAACGACTTCCTACTTATATTCATGTGATTCTAAACACACCTTTACGGATGTAATTACTTAGAAAATTGGAGGCAATGAGCAGCCAATCACATTCATGAGCACCAAATTGAAATATGCACAACTTAATTATTCTATGATGGAAAAACAAGATTTTGCCTTAATAAAAGTAGTAAAAAAGTTTAGGCATTACATACTTAGGAATAAAGTGCACACAATTGTCACAGATCCAACCATTAAGTTAATGTTGGGAAAAAAATGAGTTAGGTGAGAGAAGAGGAAAATGGATGAAAAAGTTACAAGTTCTTAATCTAGAGATGAAACCTTCCAAGATAATCATGGTTCAGAGGTTTAGGCTTATCAACTCATAGCAGATGTGGATTCAAGGATTGATATAATACAAGTTGAAGAAATAAACATGCAGAAGGATGAATTATATAATCATATTATCCATTATCTACTATATGGTTCATGTCCACTTGAATTAAAGAGAGAAAATAGGAGGACATTGAGATTTAAGGCCTCCAATTTCATTATCAAAATGGGAATTCTAGATAGAAAAAATCATGAAGGTATTTACTTAAGGTGTGTCTCCAAAGAAGAATTTGCAGACATTACATATAGTTTCCATGAGAAATTGGGAAATGGTCATCCATGAGGAAAGGAAACTTCCCATAAGATTCTGAAGGAAGTATAGTATTGGCCAATAGTGTTCAAGTATACTCATGTCCATATGATAAGTTTTCATCAATGTCAAACCTTCACCAATAGAGAAACACATGCAAATATGCCACTGCAACCAGTGATTGCGACTAGACATTTTGCACAGTGGAGCTTGGACTTCATTGGGATCATCAAACCAAACTTATCAGCTAGCCATAAATTTATGTTAACTACCATAGAATACTACACATGATGAACTAAAGTCATAGCTACCAATAATTACATGACAATTAATGTATTTTGGTTCCTCAAGGAAAAAATTATAACCAAATTCATTTATCCATTTTCCGCACCAACCTTTTCATCTATTGAATTCACTAAATGGGCATATGATAATCAAATAATCATCAAGTTCTCATCAAATTAATATCCCCAAGGAAATGCAATGTAGAATAATAAAAAAAAATAATCTCATCAATGCTATCAAAAATTAAGCAAACAAGAATCCACATGAATGACATTTTCTGTTGAAATATGCTCTATGGTATGATAGAACTATATAGAAGCAAGCTTTAAAGGCTTCTCCATTTTTATTAGTGTATGGATTAGACAACCAGTATTCTCAATCACCCTCAAATTTCCAACATATGAATTTATGCAAAAATACGTGGAGGGAGAAAGACAAGCTTGAAGCTAAGATCTTAGACATCCTCCAAATGGTGGATCCAAGAGATAAGGCATTAGAAAACTTTAGTAAACACCAAGACATTGTCAAAAAATGGTTTTAAAATTGGGAAAAAGTAAAAAATCATTCATAATATGATACTATGTGATCTTATGGGATAAAACTCATGAAAAGAAGGGGAAACACAAGTTCACACATTATGGATCAGGCCTTACCAAAAAGTTAAAATACTAGGCCAAAATATCTTCAGGTTGAAGGATCTACAAGGGAAGGAAATGATGTTTTCAGTCAATGGAAAGTTCTTAAATCATTATTTATTTGTTTCCTCATATCAAGTCCCAATGGAATTATAAAAATAGGGAAGTAGTTTAGTTTTTCTAACCTGTATTTCCTGTTTTCATAATTTAGCTTTTCTTTCTTGTATTTCTTGTTTTCATAGTTTAGCTTTTCTTTCCTAGATTTCCTTCTTTTTTATTTTAGCCATTTTTAGTTCATTCTTCCCCTACTTTCTTATATTATTTTGGTTTCTATTTTTTTGTCCTACATCTATTTTTCCTTGCATTGAGATTCAAAATAGAAATTTGAGCACTTATACATAAAATTAAATGTTACTGTGTTTAGAAATTGAAATTTCTAGTATAAAATATTAGTAGAAGAATATGAAAATAAAAATAAATATACATGAATTTATTTTCTATTAATATATTAAATTACTAAAAGTACAAGGTGAATTATAGAATAGTTATAGTCATGTGGGAGAAATGAGTTACACTAAGAAAAAATAATAGAAAAATTGTTCTACTTAATAATGATTGTTATCAAAGAGGAGTTCCCAAATGGTCTTATTTGAAAAAATCCTTAAAACCTACTAACTTGGTTCCTAAACCTCTAAAGGAAGGCCTAGAAAACATTCCAATAAATGGAAGTAAAATACCCTCCCTAATAGGTGATTGTGGTAATCTCCACCAGGTCTATGAATGTCTAATTAGTAATGGAGCAAGGTCATGAAAGGAACTAAAGGTATCTCTGTTGGGGATATAAATGCCTAGCTAGCAGTAGATACATCCCCAAGCACTCACCTCCTTGAGTCGTCCCCCTATAAAATATAATAAAGAAAGAAAGAAATGTAATACAATGAGTTACGAAATGAGCTTCTTGTCTTAAAATAACATCATGATTTAAGTAGAACAAGGTTAATGATTACACAACACATAAATATTATTTCCTCTCATAATTATTGACCTAGTATGTCACTAAATATTATTAATTATTTTATTTTATAATGTATTATTGAATTATAGATACTTAGTCTTGGATTCGTAGTCTTTCAATGATTTTTTCAAAATCTAGAGATCTTGAGTTCTAAATACTAAGTAGTATTTTCCGCATTTAGTTTCCAATGTTGTTATTGCATAACCCCGCCTTTTCAAAGTGATTTCCTTTTAAAACAAGGAACTTAATTGGTTTAAAAGAGATAGGTAACATTTAAATATCTACCTTTGATCTGTAAACTAACCTTGTTTCACATTAGTCATTGTTTATTACTCTTATTTCAAAGTTATTATTCGCGCTAAATTACATTCAATATTCATACTTAGTTGAAATCTAGTTGTGATACTTCCAAATTTTGTATTTATACTTTTCTAGTAAAATTTTCTAAGGTAATTGAAATTTTGAATTATCCTCATAGTTCAAAAGGACAAATCTTGCACCCCTAAGTGAGAGAATTTCAAAATGAGAAACTCATTCAAATTTTGTACTTAGGTTGTTTCAGATTGAAAATCCATAGAATTTAAAAAATGCTTTGTTCCATGGGTTTTTTAAAAATTAGTGTTTCACAGGTTTGGAAAACTTAGTACTCCATGAAATTCAAAACTTTAGTGTTCCATGGAAGTGGAAAAATTAGTGTTCCAAGGAAGTGGAAAAATTAGTGCTCCACGGAAGTGGAAAACTTAGTGTTTCATGGAAGAGGAAAATTTAGTGTTCCACAGAAGTGGAAAAATTAGTGTTCCATGAAAGTAAAAAAATTTATTGTTCTATGGAATAAAGGAATTTAGTGTTTTGTGAAAGTTAAAAAAGATAGTGTGTCGTGGAAATGTAAGAAACATGGTATTCCAAAAATCTCAGATAGCATAGTGTTTCACATATTTCACTTTCTATAACTATGTAGTCAATGTTATATACCCTTAGTACAACTTTCTAACCCCAAGCATGTCATTCTATCACCTAGCAAGTGTTGGGTGATCACCTAAGGCATACGTAGGCACCGAGCCCCTCCTTTATGTGAGAATTGTGGGAAGGTTCTACCATTGATGGAGGATGGTTTCCAGAATGCGAATACATTTACTTAGTTAAAAGAAAAGTGGAAGGGAAGCTTACAGATCCACATATTACCATATTAAATGAACTAAGTATGATGAATCAGATCTAAGTCATGACAGTCACACAACAAGAGGGTTTACACCCTTAAAACATGATATACAGAAAAAACCCTTAGATATATATTCATTTAGAGTGATTTTGGTATCCACATTACAATCAAAATAAGTCATCATGGACCACACATATCAAAAGACTAAGACTCATCTCTTACAGATCTTCCTTGGTATGATATTCTAACCTTGCCTTCCTAGTTCTTCCCTTATTATAGACTCTAATGTCATACAAAGGCTTATTACATCCTTTAGAACCCTTAGAACTAAGTGCTCTAAACCCTAGCACTGTTGCAACATTCGGCTACTCAGCATCTTACTTTCTATGAATCCTCTTTTCTGCTCCCATATATTATTTGATCTCCACATCTCTCTTTCTACTTCTGAGAATTTCTCTTTATAGTATCAGCACCCACCAACATGCCTTCTTTCCTAAACCAATCGCATGTCAAGTGTTAATGTGTTCCTCCAATGGTGAATTCTTATCCCCTTGTGAACTCTCCACTTTCTGTAATGATGTCTTTTGGGAATATTCCTTACGTGGAATATTGTTTTCTTGACCTCTAAGGTTCTAAGATGACACCTTATCCACTCAGCATGCCTAGTTGGGTCACATTTTTTCTCAAGTGCCTCCAGAATGCCGAATATGGGTAAGTCCTATGGACCCAAATTTTTTCCTTCCACGTGCGCCCTGGTTTCTCCAAAAACATTCTTAAACCTCTGTCATGTGTCGTGCCCTTCTCCTTTTTTGTCCCGTGCATGCACACGTCCTTTGGTACTTATCGAATAGTAAAGGCCTAACATCACCCCACACTAAGCTTGTTCTCCATCCTTGGGAACATCTTGCTTCTTCAAAGAATAACGAATGGAGGAATCGGGACAAATGGAAAGAAGAATTAAAGAATGGAAGAATGAATAATGGAAGAAAGAAGAATGGAAGCATTTTTTACTGCTGTAAGAGGAGTGGGAAATCCTTCCTCACTATCACCTCAATATTCTCCCAGGCATCTACTTCACCATGTGCCTGCTAAATTAGGTTACCCACTAGAGTTCTTACCTCCTAAAAACTTAATTCATCACCCTTAGCATTCATCATATCTACAATTCCTTCTAGTTTCTTGCTAAGGTCATCCAGTGCATCCATCCTATGGGTGATCTAGGGATACAACTCTTAAGTTAGTTATTGATCAAACCTCACAAGGCTTCGATTGTTTGCATCTTCTTCTCAACCTCAGAAAGGATTGTATCCCTCTCTACCATTTTCCCTTATTCTTCTCCTAGAATTCTTTCAGATCCACCTCATGTGTAGAAACTAGTATGTTGGCTACCATGTCTCTTTCAATGCAATTATCATACATGGCCTCATCCATTTGCGTGGCGGTCTACATAGCAGAAAGGATCTTGGAATATTGAGTGAATTTCTCCCCAATATTTTGTTTCTCTTCCTCCTTTTGGTGCGCCAATACCTATTTTTCTGACTCCAACATGAGAAGACACCTCTCCATGGTAAGAATGTGGGTCAAGTCTTCCAAGCATTGCAAGGTTGACTCTTATTTCTGCTCATGTGGGGCCAAGTCTAGTTGTTTCAAGACTATAGCATCTGTAATCATCTCTATCTTCTTGTACACCTCACACACCTTCATCTTCTCCTCCCTTAATTCACACCTTAGGTGTGTATTGATCAGCTTCTCCTACTTCAAATCCTTTCTCTTCTCAATGATTTCTTTATTCTTCTTCTCTAGTTCCTCCTCCAAAACCCTTACTATTTCATTCCTCCCGAAGAGTCTTGCCTCAACATCTATTGACACCTTGTTGAGTGTGTTACATAATTTCTCATCTGATAGCTGCTGAGCATTCACCAAAGGGTTTACTCCCTTGGAATTTGATATTTTCATCAACGCCTCTTGGTTGACCTTGAATTTTGCTCATCAACATGGGACTCAAAAGCACAAGATAGCATTTTTCTTGTATGATGGTATGTGCCTTCTTCTTCAAATGAATACCATGCAAGGAGTTGGTCTATAGGCACGGTACTTTGGAAGTGCACCCGTAGTACCTTATTTGGATCATTTATATAGACCATCGCTTGCTCTTATTACTCTACCACATTCTTTCCTCTTGTGTTTGATGCCTTAGGAAATATTACCACTAGGATGGGATATCCTCCCATGCTCCCATATTCCTTATCTATTATCTTGCTCTCTATCTCCTTGACTACTTCATCAACATTGCGCTCTACCTCCTATTCTACAAATTCCTTTATTGTGTCTTCTACCTCCCTTTCTACGGCATCCTCTATCTGCTCCTTGGTGAGGCTTGGGGTCCTTTGATCCATGGTGTTCACCTCTTCACTCTCCCCCTTAGCTTGAGTGCCTTCTTCGTCCTCATCATTCCCTTCCCCCTCTGAGTCATGTAAATCGTACACAAGATGGTCCTAATCCTCTTCATGCTCGTCATCATCCCTATTTCCCCTATAAGCCTCCAGGCTCTCTATTTCTTCTGAGTCTTCCTTCTATACTATCTTCTACTTCTTCCTAACTGGTGATTCCACTCTAGGAGATTCTTCTTTATCTTTTTCTACAGGAAACTCCTTCCTTTTTGGAAACTCTCCTTTCGCAAGGGGTGCCTCTTGCTCTGGCACCTCTTCTTCTGGTGTCTTCTCCTTTTATTTTGCATGGGACTTCTTTCTCTGTGTATATGTGTTTGGTCTCACGCCTAACTCCTACACGCCTACATATTTCATTGTTTGTGCACTTGGTGCCTTTTTCTCAAGTGTCTCCTCTCTCTTCCTCTTCCTTAGTGCATCATTCTTCCTTGTTGTAGGGTACTCAGGGATAGAAATTATTTTCCACATAGTCACCCTTCTCATATTTCAGCCTTATACAACAATAAACTCTTGTTGCGGTTCTTCCAGCAATAGGAAAGGTTAATGGTATTATCATATACACGTCATGTGATACATACCTCTCCACATAGTTGTGCTTCTTTAGGTATATAAGATTCCTCCATAGCTCATAGTAATATTGGTCCACTATGCTAAGATCGAACCTTATCCTCTTTTTCTCCTTGAAGCGGTCGACCCTGACTTGGAAGAATTGTGCAGCGAAGGAGAATGGTAATTTACACCATGGGCTTTTGGTGTTGTTTGCCAAAGTGAACTTACCAATACAGAAATGTTGGTACACTACATACTTAGCTTCTCCTTTCACTAAAGATGACAATTTCTTAGGTATTCTCCACTCATCCCCAAATACATCACGTATTCACTTGTACGAATTCTCCAGGTGTGCCTTATGGGCGGTCGTCATGGTGTCACAAGTATATTTCTCAAATCTTTTGGTCGGGGAGGGGTTCTCATCTAGGTACCCCCATACAAAAATTTTTGTCCCATCGTGCACTCTGATTTTTGAAAACATGATGGTAAGGAGGTAATTACCAAACATTATCTTCTCCCTGTCATGCGCGGAAATGATGATCTAGTCCGCTATGAACACTGAGAGGTTATAGATGGTTCCTTCTAATATTTTCCAACAAATGTTTAACTAGGACTTATTGATCTATGTCCACCTCTCCTATTCATTCAGCTTGGTCACTAAGCACATGTTCATCCTCATCACAAGGTCGGAAATCACAAAAATATTGAAGTACCATGACCCCTTCTTATAGTCATAGGCCTCCACAGTTTTCTTTATGGCATCCTTGTCCTCCAAGTCATCAACAAATGAGTCTCCCTCGTAGGTAAGACCAGTAAATTTTGACATTAGCTAGGGATTTATCCTCATCCTTCACCCTAAAAAGTAGAAATGGTCTTCATGTAGTGTAACATAATTCATTGGTACAACTGCTCAAGTTTACCCAAATAGGGAAACTCATATAGTTGCAATAATCTAGCCTTCTCCATTTTCACCTTGACTTCATCGTCATAGATGGGAATTCTGTCAGGTGTCCTCTTATTTTTAGGTCTAACCATTTCTAATGCCATCTCTTTCTCTGTGGTTCTTTTTCGATGGTTGTAGTCACTTATAGCCATTTTTCTCATGTGAGACACCCACTCTTTTCCAAGCAATACGCCATCTAGGTATTGCATTTTTACGTACCATTCCTCATTGAAGTTAGTGGAAATATCTTGTTTCCCTTTTCCCTTTCCCTTCTTTGGTGAAACGATGGTTACTTTACTTGGTGCCATATCTCCTGTTGGGTTATTAAAAATCATTTCTTCCTTCTGATCCTAACTCTTCTCAACTCTACAGCTTTACCCTTACCCAAAAATCTTTTCAATCATGTGCCCTTCTCTGGAACCCTAACCTAGAAAAACCTTTCCTTCCACAAGACAGTTTATTCACTTACAGGTTTCTAAAAATCCAACAACCCTCTCCTTTCCTTCTCATGTACTATTTTTCCACACCGGTTTCCTTCTCAAACTGGCTATGCACTCATATCTCTGCAACCTCCTTTTGCATAATTTTTCTCAAGGATTCTCTAGTTTGTAATATCTCTTAAATATCACAAATGCAAGGTAATAAAAATGTATCCTGAACTTCTACTTATAGTTTTTTCTTATTTTTTCCATAATAAATGCAATGCCACCTACCATCGTACCTTTACAATAAAGGTGGATTTTTCCACTAAATCCAGCCATAAGCACTTTTACCCATGTGCCCAACCCTGGGCAAAAAACTCTTACAACCTTCTGGCACATAAAAATCCTTAACTGACCAAAGATCCTCATGTGCGTGCATGTAACACCGAAGGTACTTCTTCCATCCTTACCCTGATATTTTCCCTCGTCATGTTGTTCCTGCACTTCTCATCCTTGTCCGTGATCTTTGTAAAGCTCTCTTGACACCAAACTCCTTATGTCCACCTTTTCCAAGCACGCTCTTCCAAACTTCACACTTTTGATTCTTCAATCTGGGCCATCAAAATATAGCTTCCACTACTAGATTCTATTATTTGTCGCACTAGTCCACCCCACACTAAAATGGATGCGCAGTCCTCTGTGCATAAAAAACTCTTGAAAATAATAAGTGGCTACCAGTACACAACATGCACACAACAAAAAGAAAGGGAACAAACAACGAGAAGGGGAAACACATAGAAATGAAAATGCATTAAAGGAAACCCTAGGATAAATGGCAATATTGCCTTATTTATGATTACACAAGGAAGACTTATTTATAGTAGGGCTTCAACCTACTCCCATTGAAATGGCCTGGCAATCTCATTCCATCTAGTGCTTGTAACTGGAATGTGCCTGAATCAAGGATGTATAAGATGATATATGGCCTTAACCAATGGACTTTCAGTTTCCCATGATGGTGCAAAAATTTGGAGTCATAAAGTAAGACCATCTGCCCAACCTCGAATTATTTATTTTTAATATGGAGATCATGCCATGATTTTTTTCGTGCCTTTTCAGCCTTCTGACTCCACCTAGCAAGTGATCACATTTCGGCCAACTACATTAATTTTTTCATGCGCTCTCGTAGTGCTTGTTCATCAACTAATCCTCCGGCACGTGCAATACAAAGGGATGGTAGCATGAATTCTACTGGTAACATAGGTTCCACACCAAACACCAATTGGAATGGTATGGCATTGTTCAATTTCTTATAGGTAGTCTTATACGCCCATAATACAGCTGAAACTTTGTCATTCCAATCCTATCTTCCCACATCAAAAAACAATTTCAGCGTGTGACTTAGAATTTTGTTAAATGTCTCAACAGTTCCATTAGCTTGTGGGTGATATGGGGTAGTATTATGGTGGGCTACCATGAATTTTTCTAACAAGATCCTAACTATATCATTTAATAAATGAGTACCCCTATCACTTGTTAAGCTTAGCGGACATCCATATCTGCTGATTATATTTTCCCAGAAGAACCTAGTTGATGTTGCTACTGTGTAGTCCCTTGTATGTGATGCCTCTTATCATCTTGTTAAGTAGTCAATGCAAGTGATGATATAGCATGAACCAGTCCTTCGTGCAACAAGTGAAATTGGTCCTACAAAATCAATGGCCCACTTTTCAAATGGTTTTTTTCTAGTTATCGGCCTAAAGGGAATTGTTATCCAAAATAAGCCCCTTGCTTATTTTTGGCTAACTTTCTTTCATTCCTCCCTTCCTTGTGCCTCAGTCAAATTTTTTTCACTTTTCAGGCACTCAAAATTACCTGGAAGTGGCTTCATTAGATAGATAATTTCCTCACCTTTCCAAAAAGGTAAAGCTTTCCTTCTAACTCCTTGTATTTTGCAAGTTATGGCTTGGCGGAGTTTTTAAGGGAAATTTTCCCTGGGAAGGTCCACAACCAATAGGAATGTGCCACGTGGTGGTGAAATGGCGGGTCAAAGGAGGTAAGTTGGAAAACTTGCTAAGGAGTGGGAAAATGGTGTAAAAAAAAAATCTTGCAGGCCCACAAAGGAAAAAATGATTTGAGGCCTGCACGAATGGGGAGGTGCCACGTAGCGGCAGAGATCGGACCGGCGAGGGTAAATTTGCCAAACTGTTCAAATGGCGCAAAGGGAAAAATTTTGCCCATAACCCCATGCCAAATAAGAATATGCCATGTGTCCATGAGACCGGTGGGATTCAGGGGGTGGAGAAAATTTTGGCTTTTTTCCAAAAGTGGTAACTGGAAAAAAGTAAAAAACTGGCCTGCAGGCCCGCCAAGGATGAGGAGAAGAAATTTTTCAAAGGCCCGCAGACCAACCGAAGGATGACACATGTCCAGTTAGAGGCGGGAGTCAAAGGCACGGAGAGAATTTGGAAAATTTGCCAAAGTGAAAAAAGAGGTGAAAAAGGAAATAATTGGTCCGCAGGCCAGCGAAGAAAAAAATGGAAAATTTTGGGGCACGTGCCCACAACTAATAGGAGGATGACACGTGTCCTGGAGCGGCGGGGCATGGAGGAATTTTGGAAATTTTTCCAAAATACAAAAAGGTGTAAAATAGCCATTTGAACCCGTGGACCAATGGGAATGTGCCACATGTCAGCAGAGTGGCGGGGCACGAATACTTTTGGGAAATTTTTCCCAAATTCACAAAAGGGGAAAAATTTTAGGGTTCGGCCTGCTGACCCGATTTTTGCCCCAGTTTTTCCCTAAATATTTAGAGGGATGTATCTTTCAATCCAGAGCTCAATTTTTCTCAATTTTGGTGTGATTGGAAAGCTATTGAAGTCCTCTACATGATGGAATCTTCAATTTTATTTTTTGGTGGAGTTTAGTGAGAGAAAAATGAGAAAACACATCTGGCATGGGGAAAAGAGCATAACCGACATTCAACCACCATTTTTAATGCAGTATGGCTTCCATTCTTCTCCAGCATGGTCAAAAATCTTGGGGAATGAACTTTTAAGGGTACCCATGATATTTTGGTGGATTTGGTTGGTGGTTGAATCATTCATTTCATTTTTCCCATGTTTCTCCTTCCTGAATTCAAGTTTTCATTCTTAAAAGCCAAATTTGGCTCATTGGTAAAGGTTTGGACATTTTTTATGATCTACAGGCTCCCCCCTTCACCCTGGCAAGTGGATTTGTGGAATATCAGACCTTTTTTAGGACTGCAACATGTTTTCTACCTCCTTGTTGTTGTAATGCATTATATTCTAAAATGGAAATGACAATGCAAGCTCTGTGAATGAATTTTCAATCCTTTCTTGTTTTGTTTACTCTATCCTAATCCTTCATTACAATTTTAAAAATTTGTGCATGATTTATGTTGCATTCTTATAATCTATGTCAATCTATATAAATAGATGTTCACCACTCCTTTGGTGTATCACCTTGTTAGTTTAGTTTTATCTTCTTTTCTCTCTTCTATCCTTGTCTCCTTGGCAAAATTAGAGTAGGATTTTGAGTTAAACCTCTACAAATTTCATGCATACATCTGATCAGAGGAGTAGAGGAACCAGCCTTTAATCTAGAGAGTTTTTTCCCATTTCTGCAAATCCCACACTTGGGGAAAAGATTCCATGTTGTGCAATCACACCGGATGCCCACTATCAAACTAGAAATCTAAGAAAACATCTAGGGGTGTTGTGAATTTGCACTAACAGTTTTGGCACACCCGATGGGACCTTAAAGATCTTCATCTTCATTACAAAAAAGTTTATGTGCATTTGTTGTAAGTTTCTTGCTTGAAAAGAGCCTTGATTTTCACATCTGGTGACTCCAAGGGGATAAATCAACTGGTTTCAGCAGTCCAAGTCTAAAGATTCATGAGAATGATCCAAACAAGGTCAAGGGCTAGAGAAGAGGGATTTCCTAAGTATCTGCAGTTATCCCCATGAAGAAGAGAGAGAGGGAGAAGAAGTCAAAGGTCTCCATCTCCACCAAATAGAACTCTATCAACTCCTCCACCTGGTAGACCCTTCACCCAATCAACAAGGGTTCTCAGGCCAATCAAAATGGCACAACACAACCCTTATGTTAACTTCACTGGCAGCAGCCCACTTGCTCTCAATGCACAAAACTCAATTCCAGTTGCAATATTGAAGAACATTCCATAATTTATTGGGGAAAATCATACCACTCCTGGTGATCATGTCAAAGATATTGCTAATGTTTGTGCAATCCATGAGATTGTTGAGATGCAAATTTCTATCAAATTGTTGGCATCTTCATTCAAATGGAAAGCCTTGCAATGGTTCAGGAGCCTTGGGGCAGGCTCTATCTAAAATTAGAACCAGATGTGCATAGCTCTCCATGAGCAGTTTGGAGAAAAGGGAGATAATTTATCTCTATTGGAACAACTGACAACTATCAAGAGAGCTCCCAATGAGCATCTAACAAACTTCAATTTCAGATTTCAAAGGACTTGGGATAGAATCCCAGTGACAGTAAGGCCAACAGCTGAAGATGCTTTCTTATACTATCTCAAAGCTTTAAATTATAATATTTCTATGTTAATCCAATCCATGGGAAGTGCAATTATACCTGTAGCTTATAGCATTGCCATTCAGGATGAGAATTGTTTGATCCAAGCTGGTAAACTGGATCCTAGGCCTCTCATGCCCTTATATCCAAACTTGGAAAGCCCAAGCACTAGTCAAGCACCTACTTTAGTTCCTATTCCCACTCCTAGAAATCAAAGTTCAAATGAAACTTCTACTTCATCCTCTAGTTCCTTAAATGAACTTCAAGAAGTCATGAAAAAATTACAACATTTAGGCAATGAGTTGGTTACACTCAAGAGGTAGTAAGCCCAAAGTTTTAGACCTTCTTATCAGTCTCAAACTTAGCCTAATAGGCAACCATATCAGCCTAATAGGCCACCCAATCCAGCTGCAAATCAAAATCAAGTAAGGCCTCCTGTCAATAGACCATTTCAACGTTATAACCCCAATGTTGCATCTACCTCTAAAGCCTTAGTGCCAGTGCAAAATAATATAGCTCAAGAGTATGATTGGTGTTTCCCATGCAATGAACCTCACAACCAGTCTATGTGCTTCAATGGTGCTTTAAACCAAGCTTTGATGGTGACAACAACTGGTGTAGAGAGTGAGGTAAGTCAAGAAACAAACCAACAACAAGGAACATCTCAGCAAAATTCAACTCCAAATGAGACTACACTTGTGAATTGGCAAGCTGAATATTTTTGTCGTATGAATCAAACAATTCCTCAAAAAGTAGCAGCTTACACGCGGTCGAAGAAAAGGAATATTGGTGAAGGGAAGTCATTAGCTAAATGTGATCCACAACCTTCCATCACTCCATAGAGTGTTGGCAAACAAAATGTAACTCCAAATTTGTAAGGAAAATCCAAGCCACCTTCTAGACCAGCTCAAATGCCAGCTGTTGCAGCCCATGTACAAGAAGAGAATGTGCAAGCTAAGGGGCAGAAAATATATGTTTCATTCCCATTTAACATCATTGAACAAATGAAGAATATAAATGTGAATATATCTATGTGGGAATCACTATCCATCCCAGGCCAAAGGGATCTACTACAAGCTACCATGAAGAATTGGTCAACTTCAAATCAGAAAGCTCATATGCAAGAGAAGGTACTCACAAATGTTGTTCATCTTGTGGGGAAGCTTGGAGGACAGCAAGATAAATTTTTGAAGCCCCCTCCATTCTATGTTTCATTGATCATTGGGGATAAACTAGTACACAATTGTATGATTGATTCAGGGGCAAGTAGTTTTGTGATGCCCAAGCAAATAGTTGATCAGCTGGGCCTCCAATATGAAGTCATATCCAAAGGGGTGGTACAACTAGATGGGACAACAGTAACAACAGTAGGGGTAATTAAATATTTGAGCCTCACTTTGCATGCATGCCTCAATGTCACTTTTTTGCAAGATGTGTCAGTGATAGATTTACCTCCACTTTTTGCCCTATGTTTGTCAAGGGATTTCACAGCTAGAGTTGGAGGCTATTTATCTGTTGATTTGTCACACATGTTGTTCTGGACCAGATATGGAACTAAGGCCACAATCAGGTCTGAACATATTGCAAACTTTCACATTGAGCCTCATACTCCAAGCTCAATCAATTCCAACTGTTCAGCATTTGATCAAGAGGATTATCCAAGCACAGATGAAGTTGACACCAAAGTTGAAAGCATCCCAATTTTGACTCTTGATGAATGGGCAAGGAAGGTACATGCTTTTGATCCCTACAAGGAAATACAAGAATCTGAACTAGTAGTTTATTACATGCATGAAGAAAATTAGCCTATTCCTAGCATCACCAAGCCAGACCATAAAGATGACAATGAGGTATGACAGTTGTTCTTGATGGGTCAAGAAGTAGACAAGATGCAGGGGGGAGCTATTCTTGTATCACTTCAAGGCATTAATTATTATTCAGCTTTTAAATTTCAGTTTCAATGTTCTAACAACACTACTGAATATGAAGCTTTGATACAAGGATTGCATTGGTCAAGAAAGAGAGGTATCAAAAAATTACAAGTCTTTGGTGACAGTGAGTTGATTGTTAATCAAGTTAAAGGAAAACATGCTGCCGAAAATGACCTACTCAAGTGTTATAAGAATAGGGTGTGGGACCTCATTGAGAATTTTGAAGGCTTTGGCATCAACTCCATCCCTAGGAAAGAAAACCAAGCTGCTGATACGCTTGCAGTAGTTAGAGCAGCCTTTGATGTTTTGGAGAGTATCAAGGAAGATAAAATGCAGCCAAACATTCATGTGATTGTAAGGCCATCAATTCTAGATAATAATGTAAGTTGGAAAGTTTTTGAAAGTGACCAACAAATCATCAATTTCTTACAAGAAGACGCTGATTTTTCAACCAAAAATTAGGAAAAGTTAGAACAGCAATATGGTGATCAAGTGTATAGCTGAGAACTAACAAACTGCCAAAAGGACTTGTCACTTTGAAGTCCATCTTTAATCCTAATGATCAATTTAGGAAGGAGAAAGAAAACATCCAAGTCAAGGGAGAAGATTCAGTGCCCATCTCAGTGGGAAAAAGAAAATCACTTCAAATTGGTAAAGTGGCAACCAAGCAAGAAAGGTATGAGTTCGTGCAACTTTTCTAAGAGTTCCCAGATATATTTGCTTAGAGCTATGAAGACTTGAGGGGTTTCAATCCCAAGCTATCTCAACACACAATTGAATTAGATCCAAGTTCTAAACCCATTAGGCAAAAACAAAGACCGGTCAATCCACACATGGAGCCTCTCATGAAGAAGGAATTAAATAAGTTAATAGAGGCAAGTATCATATTTCCCATCAAGCATTCAAGCTAGGTTGCAAACTTGGTTCTAGTTAAAAAGAAGAGTGGAGAAATCAGATTGTGTGTAGACTTTAGAGATTTGAATCGAGCATCCCTTAAGGATCATTACCCACTTCCTTCTTTCAAGCAGATTTTACAAGTTGTTGCTAGCTCTGAGAGTTTTTCAATACTAGATGGTTATTCAAGGTATAATCAGATCATGGTAAAGGAGGATGATCAGTTCAAAACAGCCTTCACCACCAAATGGGGAACCTATGCATATAGGAAAATACCATTTGGGCTATCTAACGCCGGAGCTACCTTCCAAAGGGCAATGGATATGGCATTCAAGGGATTGATCAACAAAATAGTGTTGATATACCTAGATGATATTACTGTATTTTCTAAAAGTGCAACAGATCACCTCTTTCATTTGAAACAAGTGTTCCAAAGATGTAGAAGATTTAAGGTATCCTTGAATCCCAAAAAATGTATTTTCCTAGCTCATGAAGGAAAGCTCCTAGGCCACATTGTTTTCAAAGAGGGATTAGTAATTGATCCAGAGAGGGTTGAAGCAATAAAATCACTACCATTACCAAGTCACAAGAAGGCCCTTCAAAGTTTCTTGGGAAGAATCAATTTTGTTCGAAGGTTTGTTCCAGACTTTGCAGCCCTTGTCAAGCCAATAACTATGATTTTGAATAAAAGTATGGCTTTCAAATGGAAAACTGAACATAAGGAAAGTTTTGAGGCAATTAAAGAGGCTATCTCACAAGATCCAACTCTCATTAACCCATATTTCTCTAAGGATTTTATCCTTTATGCATTTGGAGGTGATGATACAATTTCTGTAATTTTAGTACAGCAGAACAAAAAAAATGTAGAGCACACAATTTCCTTCTTTAGCCAAAGCTTGGAGGACTATGAGGTGAGTTATTCCTTCATTGAGAAGCATGTTCTTGCAGTGATTAGGAGCTTGAAGAAATTTAAGCATCTAGTTTCAAACAACAAGGTTCAACTATCAGTTTCTCATGTGGGAGTTAAGGACTTCCTCCTCAACAAAGACCTAAATGAAAAATGTGCAGGGTGGATTATTTGTGTCATGGAGTATGACATTGAGATCAAATTTTCCAAGTTGGTCCGAGGAAAAGGATCGTGTGAGCATCTGGTCTTGAGAAAATCAATGGAAGCAAGCAATGGGAAAGATTTTGTTTTGACATTGCAAGACAACCAAGAACAAAGAGGTGTTCAAGAAAAGAATGGTGGTATGCTCACTCTTTGCTGGACCTAAGACATAATGCACTTCTTACAAATAGGCCTATGACCTCCAGAGATGAACAAAACCAAGAGAAGACACTTCAGATTGTAGACTATTCCATATGCACTTGTTGATGGTGTTTTGTTCAAAAAGAAGATAAATGGAGTGTTGTTGAGATGCATTGGGACAAATTAAATTAAGATAATGTTAGAAGAGTTTCATGGTGGATCAGCTAGGGGTCATTTTTCTCTAAGAGTAACAGCCATCAAGATTATGAAGGCTGGCTATTATTGGCCCAAGGTGTTTAGTGATTGTTATGCATGGATCAAGAGGTGCAAAATTTGTGCATTCTTCACAGGCAAGGAAAGATTAGCATCCCTTCCATTGCATCCAATTTCAATTGACCATCCATTCATGCAATGGGGTTTGGAATTCATTGGATTCATTAACCCAAACTCAAGCCAAGGACACAAGTGGATTCTAACAGCAACATACTACTTCACCAAATGGACTGAGGCGGTGGTGCTCAAAGAGGTAAATGAATCTAGTATTCTAGACTTTTATGAGGGGATAGTAACTAGATTTGGTATACCTACCACTATAATATCAGATAATTATTTTGCATTCATAGGATCAAAGGTAACTGAATGGGCTATTAAAATGGGATTTATCTGAGCACTTGATCAAATTATTACCCTCAAGGTAATGGCCAAGCTGAGTCTACCAACAAGAACCTATTAAGGATCATCAAGAGGACTCTTGATGAAAATTAGAGGACTTCCCACACTAAACTTAAATCAGCCTTATGGATTGATAAGATAACTCCCAAGAGATCCACCGGTAACTCTCCATTCAGACTAGTTTACGGAAGAGAGACAATCTTGCCTATGTCACTTGAGTTGCCAACGTTGGAACTCATGAAGCAATTGGAATTGTTGGAGTTTGAACCCATGGAGGTTAGATATGTAGAATTGATGGAACTCTAAGAAATCAGAGAGCATGCAGCCCAAACAATGGAGAAGTACCAAGCCTTGATCAAGAAAACCTTTGATAGGAAAGCTCAGGCTAGAACCTTCCAAGTTGGAGATTTAGTGTTGAAATGGGATGTAGACCGAGCAAAGCCAGGAAGGCGTTTAAAGTTTGATGCCATTTGGATTGGCCCCTACATGGTCACAAAATGTAAGAATAGTAATGCCTTCAAATTGTCTACATTGGATGGTGAAGAACTGCAGATTCTAGTTAATGGAATCCATTTAAAGCATTGCTACTAGAAGGGAAACTCCTCACCTTCTACATACTAGCTTAGATTTTCATTCCTCCAAGTTCTTGTGCACATTTTTTTGTTGTAGCTTAGTTTTACATTTCCCTAAGTGCTTTGGCATAAGCTTTTCAGTCCCAAGGATGCATCTTTGCAGGCCATGTTCCAGATTAAGCGATGTTCTACTCCCACAATCTTCTTTCTAGAAATTTTCTAATGAGTTGAGAGTACCAAGTAGTTAAGTTGATGACTCCATGCCCAATGGATTGCTTTGGGTAGCTGGTCACTTCATCCAGAGGCAGATGACCCCTCTGAGTTGCCAAACTTGTTGTCCAAAATAAGCCCCTTGTGTATTTTTGGCTTTCTTTCATTCCTTCCTTGTGCCTCAGTCAAATTCTTTCCACTTTTCAAGCACTCAAAATTATCTGGAAATAGCTTCATCAGATAGATAATTTCCTCACCTTTCCAGAAAGGTAAATGTTTCCTTCTAACTCCTTGTATTTTGCAAGTTATGGATCGGCGGAGTTTTTGAGGGAATTTTTTCCAAATTCAAAAAAGTGGAAAATTTTTAGGTTTAGGCCCGCCGACCCGATTTTTGCCCCAGTTTTTCCCTAAATCTTTATAGGGGCATATATTTTGATCCAAAGCTTAGTTTTTTTTTATTTTTGTGTCATTGGAAAGCTATTGAAGTCCTCTACACGATGGAATCTTCATTTTTATTTTTTGGTGGAGTTTAGTGAGAGAAAAATGAGAAAATGCCTCTGGCATGGGGAAAAGAGCATAACCGACATTCAACCACCATTTTTAATGCAGTATGGCTTCCATTCTTCTCCAGCATGGTCAAAAATCTTGGGGAATGAACTTTTAAGGGTACCCATGCTATTTTGATGGATTTGGTTGGTGGTTGAATCATTCATTTCATTTTTTCCATGTTTATCCTTCTTGAATTCAGGTTTTCATTCTTAAAAGCCAAATTTGGCTCATTGGTAAAGGGTTGGACATTTTTTATGATCTGCAGGCTCACCCCTTCACCCTGGCAAGTGGATTTGTGGAATATCAGACCTTTTTTAGGACTGCAACATGTTTTCTACCCCCTTGCTGTTGTAATGCACTATATTTTAAAATGGAAATGACAATGCAAGCTCTGTGAATGAATTTTCAATCCTTTCTTGTGTTGTTTTCTCTATCCTGATCCTTCATTACAATTTTAGAAATTTGTGCATGATTTATGTTGCATTCTTATAATCTGTGTCAATCTACAAAAATATATGTTCACCACTCCTTTTGTGTATCACCTTGTTAGTTTAGTTTTATCTTCTTTTCTCTCTTCTATCCTTTTCTCCTTGGCACAATCAGAGTAGGATTTTGAGTTAAACCTCTGAAAATTTCATGCATACATCTTATCAGAGAAGTAGAGGAACCAGCCTTTAATCTGGAGAGTTTTTTCCCATTTCTACAAGTCCCACACTTGGGGAAAAGATTCCATGTTGTGCAATCACACTGGATGCCCATTATCAAACTAGAAATCTAAGAAAACATATAGGGGTGCTGTGAATTTGCACTAACAGGAATTTCATCCCTTCTTCCTGGCTTGCCAAGGTAGTGGCAATGGTCACAGGCCTTGAAAAACTCAATGCAATCCTAGTAAATGCTTTCCCACCAAATCCCTACCGGTAGGATTTTTCATGCAGTGGCATTCCCTACGTAGTTTCCTCCTACAATCCCACTATGTGATTCCTTCATGATTGCAATGAGCTCATTCTCCAACACACATTCATGCAAAACCTCATTGTGACCTAGTTTGTATAAGTCTTCACTGATTAGCATGTAGGGTGTGACATGTATGGCTAACTATTTTCTTTCTAGAGTCTTCATTCCTTCCAGTGTCGTACCCATTTTGAGAAACACATCAATATCATCTAAATAAGAGGGCGCATGCCGTAACATAAATAGTTACACATATGGTATAGCATCCTCAATGCTCTGCGCATCTTCCCCTGAGTCAATCCTTGAAAAAATTTCAGGCTCTAAGTTACTCTTTCTTGGTTTCACAACAACTATAAACTCAAACTCTTGAAACAACAAGACCCACCGACATATGCGCCCTTGCAAAATAGGCTTATTCACTAATTACTTCAATGGCATGTGGTCTATGTAGAATATGAAAGGTGTTGCCAAAAGATATTTCTTGAATTTGTGTAGTGTGTAGATCATTTATAGTGCTTCGTGCTCACTAGTAGTGTAGTTCGGTTCTACTGGTGTTAACTTCTTGCTAGCAAAAAATAAGGGGTCATCAACAATCCCTTCTCCAGGTTGTGCTAAGACTACCCCAATTGTCATCCCTAAAGCATCAACATGTACATGGAATGGTTTATCCCAAGAGGAAAAACATAGTATGAGTGCAGTGATAAGCCTATTCTTTAATGTATCAAATGTTTTTTGTTGCACCTCTCCCCAGTGAAATGCACTTTTTTGTTTTAGTAACTTCTCCAATGGCACAGCTATCTTGGCATACCCCTTAGTAAATTTTTCGTAATACCCCATATGCCCAAGGAATCTGCACACTGTGTTCTGGCTGGTAGGCTCCCCCAATCCCACAATAATGGTAACTTTGGCAGGATCCACCAGCAAACCTTCCTTACATATAATATGCCCGAGTAGGGTCCCAAATGGAGTAGCAAAAACACATTTGTTAATGTTGAGGGATATCCTCAACTATCGACATCTCTTAAACATTAGCCATAAATTTTCACAATGGTCTTTCACTAGTCCATACACCATCCAGTCATCAAGGTAGACTTAAAGGAACTTATGGATAAAATCCTGAAATGCCTAGACAACTATTCGCAAAAGCACAGCAAACGCATTCTTCAGTTCAAATGGCGTGACTGTATAGGAAAAACTTCCCCATTTAATGGTGAAAGTTGTATTTTCTTGGTCTTCTTTTACAATTCTCACTTGATGATACCCTGAGAATCCATCTGTGAAGGAATATATTTCACACCTAGCCAATCCTTCTTGGATCTCCTCGATAAAAGGGGTTGGAAAAGGATCAATTACACATACCGCATTTAAGTCCCTATAGTCAACACAGATCCTTATCCTTCCATATTTTTTAATGCTGATGACCATGGGGCTTACCCATTATGATTCTTCCACATCTTCAATGATGCCTGAAGTGATCATTTTTTCTATCTCCTCCTTGAATTTGATGCAAATATTTAGATTCATTCGATAAGGCCTCTTCCAAATTAGGCGCACACCTTCCTTTAACTTGATTTTCATTTCTCCCAAGGAGTGTTGAATGCATTTAATATCATGGTACCCATGTGGAAATAAGTCCTAAAACTCACGAAATAGACCAATGATCTTCAATAACTCCATTATTCTATCCTCTTCAATGGCACTATCTCCCATCATAAGGCACTTAATAAACTACAACACCCTATCCACCGATATTTTAGTACTTTGATATTTAAAAGCTTGAACGAGGTTAGCCGTCAACTCCTCCCAATTTCCTATCTGACGGCACATCTCAGAGTGAATATACCATGTACACGTATAGCCTTGTAAAGTGGAGTACAACTTATGCACCCATAAAGAAGGTGGCAAGGCTTCCGTGCCTTCCAACCAAGATTCATCACATGCTTGGACATGGAACGAGGCAGGTTCCTTCCCATGATAGTCTTGTATGAAAGTGGGTGCATTGCTTCAGGAAAACCAAATAGAGAATGTGATTCTCACTTCACACCACTCTAGGAGGCTATCATGATGTGTTGACCACCAACGCACTTCGGTCTTAATAAAGTTATAGTTGAGCATCCCTCTTCTTTTAATCTCTCCATTGGGTCTCCATTTCTCATAAGAAATCATCAAGGTTGGCCCCTCTAGAGTAACTTGAAAAATTCTTTCCTCCCAGGCGCTTGACTGAGTGCACCTTTTCCACTCTCATAATAGAGCCTCTTAACTATCACCTAATTAACTCATAAGTCCCATGCACCAAATTTTCACATGCCACACTAGTTGTATCACTCATGGACTGAGCATCTTCAAACTGAATAAATCCTTTTGTAGGGTGAGTCACCTTAGGGTCCCTGATAGAGCGCACATAGATCCTGTCAAGAACTTCTTCTCCCAAGGGATCATTATAGGGTGTTGACTTCCCATCGGTCAAGGGGATGATTACTTGTTCTTCCTTGTTCTCAAAAATAATGTACCATTTATTGCCATTTATTGAAACGTAGGTTAGCATTGTTCTTATAGCACCAGGGACGCCTAAGTAATGCTAGAAATTTTTCTGCCTTAACTAGCACCAAGATTTCAAAATCCCCATTGAACTTTTCCCCTTGGATAGTGATAACAACATCCTTCAAGATACCAATGGTCATTTCCTTTATCTTGTTATCCATATACAACACATTTAAGGATGGTCGTAATGGAGGCCTTCCCATTTGATGTCATGCATCTAGAGTGACGACATTGACCTCCACGCCTGTCTCAATCAGAATATTTCTCAGAAGCCACCCATCCATAACAACATTCAAGGTAGTCTCCTTCAAGCCTATGGGGAGGAAGTTTACCCTGTAGAACCCGCCTTTCGTGCTCTACTCTGGCATGTGGTACCTTTTCCCATAACCATTCCCCTAGCAAAGTAATGATGTTCTCTTACCTTAACATCTTGCATACTTCCCTAACCTCATCCAAATCCTTCTACAGAGCCTCAACCCTCCTCCTTTTCTCTAATTTCCTTGATTGCTCCTTTAGGAATTGGATCTCTCCTTGTTGGCTTTGAATTACATCCATGATCTCTTGACACACCTCCTTCTGATGAGTAGGGTCGGGATACTTTCCACGTACCACCTCTTCTCTAATAACCAATGGTCTCTACCCTTGTACTTCCCTTGCGCGTGCAGCCTCATCTAATGTCATAACTAGTATAGGATCTAGTTCCGACTCACGCATCACCCTTGGAATCCATTGTGAATTGACCTTCTTTACGCTTACCATTCTAGCAGCCTTATCCTTTCAGTGTTGTTGGCTCATATGTTCAAATAGCTCTAGGCACTCTTCATACTTGTGTTTTTTCCACACCAAGAGCATTATAACAGATCTGGGAATTTGAGCTTATAGTGTTCCGTAGACCCAAAATTGTAACAAGTTCCACGTGCGAACTCACTTATTCCTCCTCTACGGTTACCACAACCACAAAATCCTCCTCTTAAACCTCTTCCACGTGCCCCTCCATCATCCTTGGAATTTTTTTCTAGGCTGCACACCAATATCAATGGCATTATGTATCTGGTCAATCAACCTACAATCCTTGGTGTCATGAGTAGTTGAGGTGTAAATCTTTCAATAGCAAGACACATTTTTATGGATCGATCACTATAGTAGTGGGCACCTACTTGCATCATGATCTTCATGGAGAATTTCATAGTCCACCATCATGGCACGTACCAATCTCCACAGGAAAATTTCCTTTTCATACCCCTCTACCTTACAAACCATGCACCATAGGCCACTGCAAGTCTCATGCACTAAGTTCACAAAAATATTTTCCAGCTGGCTCACTATTGCAACAATCTGAGCTTCAAAAAAAGGGATAACACTAGTATCCATGCTTCCAACAACCTCAGTGTGTAGGGCAGCCTCTGAGTCCTCGCACGGGTCTATGAAAGTCTTGTGCAAAAGTGCTCTCCTAAAAGGTGTTATCAACCCATTAAAAACCACTGATCATGTTGAGAAGGATGAATATCATAAGACATTTTTTATAAGAGAGTCTTGAAATACACTTTGTACTCCCACACACTTTCTACCATACCTCTTTGAATCTCCTTCAACATGTTAATGCTCTTCTATTCAAACTCAGGGATATGAAATTCAGCTAAGAAGGCATTACGCAGTGCAGTGTAATCTACCATTATTTAATGTGGGTCATACTTCTAGTACCAACTATGCACGCACCCTTGCAACATTGTTTCAAACTAACTTGCCTTCTGTTCTGGGGTAGTGATCCCTTGTGTGCACCATAGGAACTCACACTTGTGTACATGCTTTGCAACATCCTCAACACCTTTTTAGTCTGGTAGATGCAAAGACATTTCAAAAAACACTTGCTAAGGTGGTTGAGGCCCTTTCCCACCTAATCCATAACCTTGATTTCCTCTAGTGTTACCTCCACCACCAAATCCACTAGATCTACCAGTTCATGTCCCTCCTGACCCACCAGATCCTCAAGATCCACTAGGTTCACTAGATCTTCTAGCTTCGACTCCACTATATCCACCTTCTGTAGTTGGTAATGGGCCTGAAGTGGTTGTGCCTAGTGTTCCCAATGTCCCATTGAACTATGTGCCAACAGTTTGTGATATTGCACCACTACCATATGTGTGTCTCGCGTTGCTTCTATATGCAATACCCAGACTTTGCATACCCATACTTTTCCCAAATATCATTCCATAAAATATTCCTCTAAACATAGGGAATGATTGTAAAGCCATAGATGTACCAAATGAGAAATTATATCTCTTAGGTGCATATCTGTCACTCCCACCAATACCAACTGGGTTAGTAATACTTATCTCTTGATTTGGAAGACTAAGCACCAAGGGTTGGTCACTAGACAGATTAAAATGCACGTCGATGGATCTCCTTTCTCCAAGTGATTAACTCTCATCAGAAGATGAAGGGGTCTCTCTCACATGCTTTCCAAGATGGGCTAGCACTGATTGCTCAGGATTTACGTCCTCCATGTGAACATCAATTCCTTCACGCAACGTTTTCCTCCATAGATCCATCAATCCTGCAACCTTGTGTTATCTAACCAACTCCCTTTCTCATTCTTCACTATACTTGAGTCACCTCTCTTCCCTCTCTTTTTCAGTTGTAAGTTCTTCCATCTTCCTCCACCCTAGCTTCCTCGCCCATCCCTCACAAGAAGCTTAGCCAGCCATAGGAAATTCTTCCAAACTTATTGTAATGATCAGGATCTTTATGGCTAACGAGATAGCATGCAAAAATGATCCTCTAGGCTCCTTTAGGAACTCAAACTCAGCAACCTTAGGACAAGAATATGTAGAAATAGCATATTCCATGGTATAACTGGTTAGCACTCCTCTCCACTAATGATCAACAACACGCATCCAAGTCAAATCAGCATCATGTAGCTTTTGATACTCATCTTGGGTCCATATAGGAGGTCTATAGTACCAACTTGATCTAGATACATATGTTGAAATCCATTCATACAACTCCACTGGAAAACAACAAAAGAAGTTCTCATACAACTCATGATACATATGTTGTTCTACCCATCTGTGTGCATCAAACTTTGGTCCAATACTAAATCTCTGAGGAAACTCATCCTCTATGCTCTTAAACCATTCTTTAACACTTTCTAAGGTCAAACACTTTATCATCATGCATCATTCTCACAATATCTTTGAAAAGAGATCCCAGCAATGGAACTAAGATGTAGTCATTATTATGTACCCTTAGTATAACTTTCTAACTGCATGCAGGCCGGCCTATCACCTAGCGAGCATTGGGCACTCACTTGAGGCATGTGCAGGTGCAGAGCCCCTCCTTTATGTGAGCATTGTGAGAAGGTCCTTCTATTGATGGAGGATGGTTTTCAAAATGAGAATACATTTACTTAGTTATAAGAAAAGTGGAAGGGTAGCTTACATATCCACATATTACCATATTAACTGAACTAAGAATCATTTGTAATAAGCGTGGTGAATCAGATCTGAGTCATGATAGTCACACAAAAAGAGCTTTTACACCCTTAAACCATGATATATAGAACAAATCCTTATATATATTCTCATTTAGAATGATTTCCGTAGCCACATTACAATCAAAACAAGTCATCACGGACCATACATATAAACACACTAAGACTCATCTCTTACAGATCTTCCTTGGTATGATATTCTAACCATGCCTTCCTATTTCATCCCTTATTACAAACTTTGATGCCATACAGAGGCTTATTACATCCTTCAGAACCCTTAACACTAAGTGTTCTACTGCAATATTCGGCTACTCAACATCTTACTTTATATGCATCTTTTGTTCTACTCCCATCTATTACTTGATCTTCTCCTCTCTCTTTCTTCTTCCAAGCATTTCTCTTTATAGCATCATCAGCCACCACCATGCCATCTTTCCTGAACCAATCACATGCAAAGTTTTAATGGGGTCCTCCAATAGTGAATGCTTATCCCCTTACGAACTCTCCACTTTATGTAATGATGTCTTTTGGGAATATTCCTTGCATGGAATAGTCTTTACTTGACCTCCAAGGTTCCAGGATAGCACCTTATCCACTCAGCACGTCTAGTCAAGTCACGTTTTTCCTCAAGTGCCTCCAGAATATTGAATATGGCTAAGTCCTATGGACCCAAAGTTCTACCTTCCGCACATGCCCTGGTTTCTCCAAAACCCTTCTTAAACCTTTGTCCTACTCGCTTCTCCACACACTCCCTTATCCTTTCTAGTCCCGCACACGCACACACCCTTTGCTACTTAGCCAATATTCAAGGCCCAACAAATTCCGTACAAAAAAGGAAAAATTCATAGAGATATATGTCGTGGCACATTAAATAAGAGTCATGTAACAAAGGAAAAATTCATGAATACATATTCCATAGAATAAGAAGGAAGAGACACATGACACCATGGATTAAAGAACATTGAGCATGGGAATGTTAGAAAAGTTATGTGCATAATAAATTAAAGAAATCCATGTAAGGTTGAGAATCCACAAAGTGAAGTAAATAAAAGAAAAGCCATGTAACAAAGGAAATACCATGGGGCAAAGTAAAGCAAAGAGGAGATAATTATAAGAAAATACGTGTAACAAATGAATTCACGGATCATTCAAAAGCTAATAAAAGCCATGAAATAATACATAATACAACGTGGAAGACAGAAGTAAGACAATTTTGGGGAGCAAGATGGAAAGGTGAATTTACACTACAAAATATTTTCGTGACATTACCAAGAATCTCTAAAACACCATATCTTTTGATACAAATCTCCATTTAAAATGAGGTTGTTATCATTGGAAGTTCTTTTTAGATAGGTTTTGATTACATCTAGAAAGGTACCCACACTAATAGATCCACATAATTATCTCCTAGGAATTTTTGGTACTCTAGTTAGCACGTTGGCCATGATTCTTGGTATAATCACCCTAACAAGAATTAGTTAGGATATTTTATCTAAAGCAAGTTGTTTTAGTAATATTATTTTGATTCTGTATAACCCTCGCTAGAAAAAGGTCGTCAAATGAGTCCTTATTTTATATAAATACGTGTACTCTTTTGTAATAAAGGGAGATGAAATTTGATTATTGAATGCAATCTAGCTTTAAAATTATCCTATGCAAGTTGAAGTTGTCTATTTATCATATCCATTTTTCTATTATAGATTTTTGTGTGTAGAATTATTGAAACTTGAATTATATATTTTCTTCCCTTGTGATCTTTAAATTGTATTATTACAAGTTTAAATGAAAACACCATGGTAGGTTGTAAATTGGGTTGATCAAATAGATATGTGTTCAGGTAATTTAAATGATATGTCCAAGTCATAGTTTGTCTATTTTAATCTCTTTTGAATCTTTTCATCAATATTATACCGATTCAAGTATAAACTAGGTTGTATATTCCTAATAAACAAGGGGAAAGCATGCAATTTCCTATTATTAGATATCAATTTATTGAAACATAAATTCTACATTTGTTTTATTTTCTCTCTGCCTAATCTTCATTTTAGTTTTCCCTTTAGTAATAACCGTTTAGTTATATTATATTTAGGAATACTTGAAAGGAAAATTTATTTAAGAATGTGTAGAAAGTGGCATTTTAAGGATTTAAAATATCTAGTAAACACTCCATTGATTTCAACGATCAATGCCCTGCAGTTTGTGCACTAAGTTACAATTTAAATCTAATACGAGGACAGAAGAGATTTTCATTCTCCTCCTTTTGGTGTGTGTATTATATATGCATCAGCACATCAACCATGAAAAAAACCAAACTTGGAACCATCACTCATGGGTAATGGCATTGGAATTGGGGAAATCCTAAGGTTAATCAATGCAACTAAAAATTATGTGGAAGCTAGAAGATAAATGGAGGAAATAAAAAAGGTCCAAGATGATCAAAAGTAGATATAAGAGCATGAATGAATGTAAACAAGGGAACATAACGAGAAAACTAAAAATAATGGGTAAAATACATGGAAAAGGAGTAAAGCTAGGATAACAGAAATATGGAATAATATTGACATCTCTCAAATGTGTTGGTCTAGCCCACGTGACCAATTTTGATCACACCCCAATCCTAGCATGCCCCTTGAGGAACTTTCTCAGGAAGAAAATTTTTCAATAACCCTTGCATAAGATAAAATGTTATCAAGCATTAAAAAATGAGGTGTAAACAATATGGTCATCAAAATTACAAAAACCAAAATAAATTGACCTAGAATAGAAATAATCATAAATTTATTGATGTTTTTATAATAGCAACTAGACTAATTCCATTGTAATATAGTACACATATTAGCATAAATATGTAAAAAATATATTGTGTAATTAAACTATACAATAATAATAATTAAAAGAAAAATTTAAAGAGATTTGGGAGGTCAATGTGAGTGAAACACATTAGGAATTCCATGAAGCTAATATTAACACAAATTATGTCAGAAAAACTTTGCTACAATATTTGGTTGTTTTTTTATTGGCTATGTTTTGTTACTCATTTTATAACATAATTAATACTAACAAAAACTACTCACTCTAAATTGACATCCCAAATCATGAGAATTAGGAAAATTCACACTTTTGCTATCAAATTTTCCTAAAACTCTACTAGTAGGTCATAGAGAATTCAAAATTTGTATGCTATGCAGCTCTCTTGGGAATCAGAATTGCTAGGAACCTCAAATTGGCTAACATCATTATGGAAGGTGACTCAATGAACATTATCAATAATCTTTCTAACACCTGAATTCCTAGTAGAAGCATAAGTGATTTTATAAATGAATCCCTTTCTATATGCAATGGTATTAACATCATGTTTCAACATGTGTATAGGGAGTGGAATAAATCAGTGGAAATCTTGGCTAATGTAGGGGTATGCAATAATAAGTAAAGTGAATGGTATGATTTACATGACACCCCTCTTGAAGCTCACCAAATCATCATTAAAGAAGAAAATCCATATCCCTAGCTGGCGGCTCTCTCACGTGTGGAATCCTTGGCATGGATTTCTGAAGCAGATTGATATTAAACATCATTATTACCCCTTCATCTCAAAAAATGAGTGATTTTTTCTTTTCAAACAGAATTAGGGGAAGGATTCGTGGTCCATCTCTGCAACAACCAAGTGATTTTGTCAATAAGACTATTTTTAATTGTTATCAGTGCTACGCCTCACACCCATCGTCTTTATTCACTATGGGGGATATCTATGTCAATTTGAGCCTATTTTCAATCCTCAGTGGAAGGAAAATGTAGAGGTATGGGAAACCCTTAACATTAGGGGTTTTCCATATTTTATTCAAATGATCAAGGGGCATCACTAACACATATCTCTCCAATTTGTGGAAAATTGGAAAGAGAGGAACATCCAGTACATTGGCAGAAATTTCAATATCTCTGAGAAGTTCATCTCTTTTATAAGTGAGCTAAGCATGGATGGAAATAAGTTCTTCAGGAAAAAAATCGATAAAGAAGTTGAGGAAAAAATATTCCTAGATGATGGGGAACACTTGGAAATTAAGAAGGAAGGCATTGTTTGTGACACAATTCCGAAGCCCTTTGATGATGTAGCTCGTATGATGGTTCATTATATCACTTTGGAGAGACAATTTTCTACAATCTTGCTTCATCACCTAATGTTGCTAAATCATTTCAGGTTTGAGGCCAAGGTGATTTTGTCTTACTATATCTTGCAATCTTTGGAAAAGTCAGTTGAGGAGTTTCAGGGTCATGAAAGGACTCTACCTTTACATCAAGGGGTCATATATCTCATCCAACATTACATTATTTATGTCATGGCTAATTATCCTCATCCCTCACTTGCCCCACCACCCACATAATAGCCTCGTATCCATTCCAAGAACACCATGTATCGAGACCATGTTATTGAGCCACCCTTAAAAGGGTTCTTAGGAGAAGTAAAGGAAAATAATTTATAGTGGTTAGTATCTCCCCTACTATTATTGATGTTAGTGATCAGGACATTGTCTTGGAAAAAATGAAATTTCAAGCTGAGAATCTGAAAACAATGGAAGATAATGTGGATTTTCTACTCAAACCCGACATTAAAAACTCATTTTTTGACTCCATCTCAAGCTTCAAAGAGGATTTTAACACCCTTTCCACTAAATTCAAAACTTTGGAAGATAAACATAACAACTTCATGGCCATCCAGAGGGTAGTTCTTGACCTCCTTCAAGTGCACATCTGACAGATCTATGATGTCAGTGGAAAACTGGCCTCTGCGTGGAAGAATGGGAAGCTCACCAAAAATTTCAAAGCCTAAAATTGGGATCCAAACGTCACTGTTGCCTTTAATATATACAAGGAACTCATAATTTCTATCAAGGTCTATTAGTGTATGTGTTTCTTTAAGTTTAGTGTTGTTGTTGTAATGTTGTTATGATATTGTTGTAATGTTGCAGTTTTGCAATTTTTCTCGTAGTAGGGCTTATTGTTGGTAGATGGTCCCTTCCCTAGTAATTTTTTAGTTTCTACTTTTGGTTGGGTTGTGGCCCCCTTATTTTTTTTAGCCACTTTGCTCGGTATTGTCTATCTTGGTTGTTGAGCATTTGGTTGTACTCTTGGGTAAGGTCCCTCCAAAACCTTTTACTAATAAATAAATTAAAAAATCAGAATTTGTATGCCAAAATTTTTTGTGGGAAAATAAAGTGCATATGAGAAAAAATTTATATTTTAAAACAAAAAAATAACATTGGTAAAATTTTGTTAATGGATGCAAATTTTATCATTTTTTTTCTTATAAAGGATTTTAAGTATGACTTTCCTCACTTCCTTGAAGATCCAAATAACTTGAATCAAATAGTCACATTAATTTTTAATAAATATAAGTTTGACATTATGATAAATTCACACCATTATTTAAAAGAGATGTGTGGAGATTTTTCACTATGTGATCATTAAAATTTATGTTATAAGTAAAAATTTGACTAAATAATTTTTCTTGAAGTAGAACTACCAATCACACATGAAATTTGGGATGTAAGTGTTTAAGAGGATGCATCGAGGAAGTTAAAATTGAGGGAGAAAAACATCAAATTAATAGTGATTAAGAAGGGGTTTGAGGGTGGATAGGTAAATTATAAGAGAAAATTTTGGTTTGAACCATTCTGTGAAATTATTTTTTACTACAATGATGAGCATATTAACCAAATTACTTTTTTGTCAAATTTTTAAATATAAATAGGGTTTCACATAAATTTATTTAAGGAAATATATATTTGAGATATCTCAGCGAGTAAGGTTTTTTCAATGAATACTTTCAAGGTAACTTTCCTGTGTTTTAATCCCAAGCTATACATATGTTAGCTATAGAAATTCTATATTTAGGGTTCTTTATGTCACCATTTTCAATGAAATTTACAATTAGGTTTTATATTTACTAATTTTTGTAGAGATTAGGGTTTCCCCTCATAAATAGTCCTAATTACACCATTTGTTAATAATCACGGAAAAAAAAACCTTGACCTTCCATTTTCCCTTATGTGTGTTAGGCATAACTACTGAACCTCCCATTTGGAAATTCCTATTAATGAAATTATTATTTAAGGCATTCATAAAAGAGGAAAATTATATATATATATATGTGTGTGTGTGTGTGTGTGTGTGTGTGTGTGTGTGTGTGTGTGTGTGTGTGTGTGTGTGTGTGTGTGTGTGTGTGTGTGTGTGTGTGTGTGTGTGTACATGAACCCTCCTTTGATCCTCTAACTCATCCAAATTTACAAATAGGAAATATTTTAGTTTGAAGATCATTATTTGGTTGATTTGTTGTGATAATTTCCTCACATTGGTCTAGTTTAGAAAAATGGCTATCAACATAATTACTTGTTAACATTATAAATTTAAAAATTGGCATCATGTAACATTGTTTGTGGATAATTCATTAATATCCTATCATTTTTTTCTATACATAATTGATGGTGTCTTCTTTTACAATCTATGTTTAGTTGATCTAATGGAAGATTTGTGAATTGTGGGTTTTTTCTATTATTTTATGGTAAGAGTTAGATTGTGAAACAAAATATTGAAACCTAGTATATTTCCACCACTAAACCTAACAACTTCATCTAAAAAATCCACCTTCCATTAAGCTTCAATTTTTTCTTATGACTAGGAGTATGATGGTGAAGGTTTGAAAAGGGATGAATGGAATTATCAACAAAACAACATGAATTGGAGATAACATATTACAAGACATTTAGAAGATCTCAAATAGATCCACAAGATGTTGCAAAATACGCTCGCCAACATTTTCATCAAAAAACATAGTTATTTACAAAGTGACTCATAAGAGAAAAAATATTTCTTATGTTCTCTCTAATAGATTCCCTAACCCAAAAATTATTCTCCCTCAAACCCCTTATTCATCATGATTCTTCCTCGATTCAATTTTTTTCCTTCAATATTTAAAATTTAACTTCTTCGATGCCTCCCTATTGGTGGCTCTAGTGCACCACCCATCTACAATTGCTAGTTAAATTACCTTTTCCATCATGGTAAATTGGAGTTGAAAAAAAATTCCTATCAGATAATCCTTTGCTGAGTAAACTTAGGACATCATAAACCATCATTTTATTAATTGAAAAAAATTACCCAAAGTAAGGAATTTTTTTCTCTATTTTCTTCAAAGTATTTTGATTGTGTAGGTCAACATCAAAAATAATACACTATAATAAGTCCATTTATTGTAATATTTTGGTGATGAGAGATGATGTTTAAGCTTGCCCAACATAGCACTAGTGTTATTTTATAAAGTTAATAAGGAAGTGGTTCATCATATATCCATAGGAAATAATTTCCATGCACTAGAAATTTAAGATGGAAAAGATAAAAAAAAGTTAAATGTGGGAAATGTATTAATGTTGATAATTACATGTTTCACAGTAACCATTCTTCTTCAAACAAGAAAATAAAGATATGGTGGAATTACATTATTTACAGAGGGTTAGTTATTTCCAATGTAGGTAGAACCAAGACACTTTTAAATTGACTAAATTTGATAGGTTAGTGTATTTTTATATTTTCTTAATTATTGAGAGGTGACAAATTTGAAGAGATATTTTGACATATATAGAAGGTCTAATAAAAATATTTTATGTATTGAGGATGATACAAGGGGAGAATAGTTCATTGGTGTTGTATGGATATGATGAAAAAAATATTCAATAATACGAGTCAACTTAATCAAAAATAGTATCTAACTTGAGAATAACATTGTTTTTCATCTATTTGAATCCATATGGAGGGGTCGGTTAGTTAGCAACATTAAAGTATTCATCAAGTTGTAGAAAAGGTAGAGAAATGGGGAAATTAGATTCTGAATGTGAGCATATCTTAACGAGGGAACATGGTCAAACTTGCCATTACACAAGGACAAGTTACCAAATTTATTATCTACAATGACCAAATTTAGTTATCTACACTCTTATTCTATCCCTATCTTAGTAAATCCAAATTAACATCTTGACTTATGGTTTGGATAGAAACTTATTTTAACACCATCATTAATCTTGTTGTTGGTGCAATATTTATATATATGCACCTTTTATTTTAATTTTACTTAGGCTACTTATATTTATTTAGGTTTTATTGACTTATTCGACTTTGCACGCCTCCTAAGCTTAGATTAGGATAAGTGGCATTCATGGCTTGACTAATGGCACACATAGTTTGACCACTTGTCTCATGTCCTCCTATTCATGTGGAGTTTTTTGCACACATGTCTACCATTTAATCAAAATTAAAGTTGGACTACAACTCTTACTTTTACTACAGATAGACCTGTTATACCAAATTCGCCCCCCCCAGTAAATTTGGTCAAGACAGACTCACAACGGGTATACGGACTGGACTGACGAATGGGAATCAGATTGACTGATGCGACCAGGCTGGTAGGAAGACTATAGACAAGTAGGATGCCTTACAACTGGGAATCAAACTCACAACTGGTCCTCAACTAGATATAGAGAGAGATATAGAGATAGATATAGATATAGAGAGAGCCCCTCTCCCCTCTCTCCCCCATATAGAGAATATCTCTAGGGGGGGCGGGGGATGGGATGGGATGGGGGATGGGGGCATATCTATATCTAGCCACCCCCCCACCCGACCACAACTCTATATAGATGGGATATAGAATCCAATCTATATAAGGGTGGGGGGGGAGGCACTCTCCCGATGAAGAACTCCTGCACATAAGGAAATTATGAAGAAAATGACTCAGACCCACGAGCTCACATTCCAGGATGAAAAAATGGTTGCAGAGGGACTCTACAATGGAAAGGCGGGACCTGTGAAAGTTTAAACCACCCTGTGAGAGAAGAAAGAGAAGAAACGGCTCTGTCACGTGAATCTGTGTCTTAAATCTATTTGACAGACTCAAGAAGGATCTAAAATAAAAAAGGGAAAAGTCAGCGTTTGAGCCCAAGTCAAAGCCAAAGTGGAGAGTCGGAGGAAAAGGTGAAAATTTTCCTTTTGTCAAAAAGGGCACAAAGGAAAAGATGGAAGCACATCTCCCCAACCAACCAAAGAGTGCCACATGTCCCATATCAAAAGGGGACCCATTTTTCAAGTTGTTTTCCCACCCTCCTGTATAGACCCGATACAAACTTCGAAGGGGCATATATTTCGACTTAGGGCTCAAAATATTGTGATTCTGACACCGTTGGAAGAATCTCGACATCCTTTATGCCATGAAAGGATTAAAAATAATTTTCCAGGCCTTGGTAGGTAAAAAATGAAGAAGATTCTTCCAGGCCATTAACGTAGAATCCAATCCCTTCAACTACCAGATCTGATTCAATTCAATCCGCTGGGGAACTAGAAGCGACATATTGTGGGTGAAGTTACAAAAGTCATTGATATTCAATGGTTGAGATTTTAAAGTGGGATTCAATGTGTATCTCATGGTGGTTGGAGCAATATTTGAATTTTCCCTCCTCTCCCTCTCTTATTCTTCTATATATTGTAGCACTTCTCATTTTTAAAGGAGAGACATTCTGGGCATAGAGAAACTCTGTCAAATTTGTTTCTTGATGCCATTTTTGAGCAGCAAACCTTCTCCTACGCCTGACAAATGTATTTGTGCCTCTATTCCAGAAATGTAATGGTTTGTGCACCTTCTAGAGCAAAAAAAACATGTTTTTGTGGTGTTCTTCAACCCTTTGCATCATTTTGTTATTTCATTGTGCCTCTCCCTTCCAGATTTGTTTTTTTGTGCATGTATTTCACATTTGCAAGTGAAGGATGTTGTGTTTCATGGATTTTAATGGAAAATTTGAATATCTAGGTTGTGTTACTTCTGTCTGACCTCCCTCATCTCCATTTTTTTGTTTCTTTCTCCCTCAACATAATATCTCACTTCCTTTGTTGGTGTATCACCGCTTTAGCGTAGGCTCTATTTTTTCCCTTTTTCTTTCTCTCCTTGGTTCCTTGGAATGGTTAGATTAAGTTAGATTTAGTTTTCCTGCACTAGAGTAGCTCATGGCAGGTAGTTTAGGAACAAGAACCAGCTTTCTCTGGAGAGCTTTCCCACTTTTGCAAGGTCCCACATCTTGGGGAAAGTTCAATGTTATGCAATCACACCAAATGAACCTTCCTTAGAAAAGTAGATCCATAACTCATTTGGGGGTGTTGTGATTTCATACTAACAGTTTTGGCATGCCCCGTGGGACACTGGGGTTAGATATTTCATCTTCTCTTAGTGTCTTAGCAAAAACAACAAAACTTACACCACTGTGCACCACTAACAGTTTTGGAACTCCCAGTGGGACCATAGGTCTTCACTTTATTTCATAAAGTTGATGTGTTCTTGGTGGGATTCAACCTTTTGAGGCACATACAAGCACATCTAGCGACTCCATCTAGTCAAAAACTCATTCTGTGAGTTGCAGACCTTTTCCATCCATTTCCACTCATTTTCATCCATTTTCTTCTTCCATCTCTTTCATTTTCTCCCATTCCATGAGGTTGTGCAATCATGACTTCATTCCCTTCATGGAACTCACACCTACAACAATACATTCCAACTCCAATGCTTTCTACAACTCCTTCAAATCAACATTTTGAGAAAATGCATGTTTACCCCTATGATCAGCAATGCCAAAACCATTTTGGCTATGAGATCTTATCAAGAACAGGGATATGCATGCAATGACAGACAATCAAATGCAAGATGTTGTTTTGCTGGAGAAAATTCAAAAAATGGAGACTAACATTGTTTAATCAAGGGAAACAACACAAATGAAGGCATTCAAGATTGGTTGCAGGGCACCTTGTCCATGGGAAGGCCTTTTTCCAAGACATTACAGCCCTTAAGAGAAGTTTGACTTCATGGTTGAAATGCTCCCCCAATTTTCACAATGGACTGAGGAGATCGGGGCTTATGAGTTGGAGTCAAGACAACCTCGTCAATGGGTAAGTCCAACATCTCATATCTTTTCTTTTTCTCTTTCTCAAGCAACACCATCTCAACCCAAGCTCCAATTTCCAAGCTTCCCAGTTGTTGCCCCAAGCATTGATTCCATTTCTCCATTCCCTAGTCTTCCACCCCATTTCATTTCTTCTCCCCTTTCCTTTCCAAAGTAGTCATTCCCTCTAAAGAAACAAGAAATTTCATCTCCTCCCTCGACACCACAACAATTTCAAAGTTGGTTGAACCCCAACCTGCCACTCCTCTTACTTTCCCAAGTCCATGTTGGGGAGATACTCAAGAATCTAGTCAAGGACAGTGAGAAGAGGAGTCCAACAGAAAAGAAATAACCAACAATCTGATGAGTTGGGCTGCTAGATTTGGGTCTACAAAGATCCCCTTGATGGTCAAGCCAATAGAGGAGGTCAAATTCGAAGAGCCAGTGGTGGCTGAGTTTGAATTTGCAGATAGAGGAGGAGGACCATACAATTTCAGAGGCCCCAAGTGTGGAGTCAGGCTACAGAAGAACCTTTAGTTCTTCCTCCCACTTCATCCCCTTTAATTTCTGATGTTGAAGAAGAGTTTGATCTTTCAAACTTCATGTTTGAGAGTGAAGGGAGCCATGGTGATCAAGTTATAGATCAGGAAGGCACCATGGAGGAGGTAGAGCACATGCAACAGGACAACAAGGAGGCAGACTTCCTATCAGACTTGGAAGATTGCTTTAATGAAGAGGAGCCTGAGGAGATAACATAATTTTTTCCTCCATCTTCAACCTTCCAAGCACACAAACCTTCTGCCATGAAGGAGAACATCCAAGTGCAACAACCTACATTCCATAATGGCCCTCTAGAACCAAGGTTGGAAGATCTTGATCTTCCATGTTCTTCAAAGGAGGAGGAAGAGAAAAGGAAAGAGGATGTCATCATCTCTCTCACACCATCCACCCAAGAAGGTCCACAAGAAGACTCCATTTTTGGAGTTGAATTTCAGAGAAATGGGCACATCCAAAGGATCAGACCATGCCCAATCAGGTACTTGGCTTCATTGGAGCCAAGGGAGAAGCCAAAACCAGTCATGCCTACTTCAAGGCATGAGGATGAGTACCAAAGTACCAAGGGTCACCATCAATACCTTTAGGAGTCCAATGCAGGTCAGCTTGAGGAGGTATTTTCCATTAATGTTGATACCTTGATGATTTGGGTGGAGGACCGGCTTATTGTCAGTTTTTCACTCATACAGGCAGCTATATTTAGTGTCAAATCATTTGCATGGCTGCCCCTCTTGAGAAAGGGAAGCTACTTCTCCCTGCCTGTAGCAGGCTTTGTTTAGCATTCTTTCTCTCTGGTTAGTGTAGGATTAGGAGTAGACTTTGTTTCCAGTAGAAGAAGTGCTTATGCACACTTTGCATGTCTCATTTGAGGCATGTATGATTTGGTCTCTGTATATAAGTTTTGTTCACATTGCTCCAAAGGTGCATAAAGCCAAGCTCTTTAGTATTCATAGTAGGGAAACTCATAGTTACCTATAATAGTTGCCATCTTCAAAGAAAACAAATGCAGAGCAACTAAATTAATTTCAAAATAGTCCATTTTAGGGACAGATGAAAGACCCAGAGTTAAAACAATTTTCTACTCTCAGAAATTCGATTTCCAAGATTTCCTTATGAAAACTGAGTGTGCAGACTTAGGGTTAGACAAAATATAGAAAAGGCATACAGTCAGGCTCATAGTGGCTCAGGGATCAGATCTTCAAAAGTTCATATCAATTTCGTGTTTATCAAGCAGACTCCATGCCTAATGGATGCTTCAAGGCCACTGGTCTCTTCATCTAGCAGGTAAATGTCCCCGTGAGTCGCCAAATTGTTATCCCAAATTTGTCCCCCAACAAATTTGGGCAAGACAACTCCTGTACATACAAAAATTATGAAGGAAACGACTCAGACCCGTGAGCTCACATTCCAAGATGAAAAACTGGTTGCAGAGGGACTCTATAATGGAATGGTGGGGCCTACGAAAATTTTTAAATGACCCTGTGTACGAATAAAGAGAAGAAATGGCTCTATCGTAAAAAGCTATGTGTCTTAAATCTATTTGAAATACTCGGGAAAGATCTAAAATAAAAAAGGGATAAAGTCAACGTTTGAGCCCGAGTCAAAGCCAAAGCGGGTAGTTGGAGGAAAAGGTGAAAATTTTCCTTTTGTCAAAAAAGGGAACAAAGGACAAGAAACCAACCAAAGAGTTCCACGTGTCCCATATCAAAAGGGGACCCATTTTTCAAGTTGTTTTCTCACCCTCCTATGTACGGACCCGATATAAACTTCAAAGGGGCATATATTTCAACTCAGGGCTTGAAATATTACGAATATAACACCGTTGGAAGATGTCTCGACGTCCTCTATGCCATGAAAGGATTAAAAATAATTTTCCAGGCCTTGGTAGGTAAAAATGAAGAAGAGTCTTCCAGGCCATTAACGTAGAATACAATCTCTTCAACTACCAGATCTGATTCAATTCAATCCGATGGGGAACCAAAAGCGACATATTGTGGGTGAATTTGCAAAAGGAATTGATATTCAGTGGTTGAGATTTTAAAGTGGGATTCAATGCGTATCTCAAGGTGGTTGGAGAAAGATTCGACTTTTCCCTCCTCCCCCTCTCTTATTCTTCTATATATTGTAACACTTCTCATTTTTAAAGGAGAGACGTTCTGGGCATAGAGAAACTCTGTCAAATTTGTTTCTCAACTCCATTTTTGAGCAGTGAACCTTCTCCTATGCCTGGAAAATGTATTTGTGCCTCTATTCCAAAAATGTAATGGTTTGTGCACCTTCTAGAGCAAAAAAACATGTTTTTTTGGTGTTCTTCAACCCTTTACATCATTTTATTATTTCATTGTGCCTATCCCTTCCAGATTTGTTTTTCTGTGCATGTATTTCACATTTGCAAGTGCAGGATGTTGTATTTCATGGAGTTTAATGGCGAATTTGAATATCTATGCCATGTTACTTCTGTCTGACCTCCCTCATCTCCATTTTTCTGTTTCTTTCTCCCTCGGCAGAATATCTCGCTTCCTTTGCCGGTGTATCACCGCTTTAGTGTAGGCTCTATTTTTTCCCTTTTTCTTTCTCTCCTTGGTTCCTTGGAATGGTTAGATTAGGTTAGATTTAGTTTTGCTGCACTGGAGTAGCTCGTGGCAGGTAGTTTAGGAACAAGAACCAGCTTTCTCTGGAGAGCTTTCCCACTTTTGCAAGGTCCCACACCTTAGGGAAAGTTCAATGCTATGCAATCACACCAAATGAACCTGCCTTAGAAAAGTAGATCCATAACTCATTTGGGGGTGCTGTGATTTTGCACTAACAAGACCACTTCAATTTGTAAAATTAAGAAGACTGAAAAGAAGCAGAAGATAATGGAGAAGTGATGAGACCAAAATAGGTATCATCTATTGCCAAAAATAACATTCTTCTTTCTCTTATAAAGTGGATTTACATGTAGAATTAATAACTTGATAGTTTATGTAAGATAAAATGTAGACTATATATTTGATTTTTTTTTTAAATTCCATTTCAATCTGAATGTTTTCATTTACTAACATTTCTTTTAAAGTAGAGTGCAGTATTGTGTATAAGCAGGTCATGTGAAAATATTTGAAAGACAAACCACTTGAGAACACTTTGGACTATTCTCTAGAATGTATTGTAGCAAGCGCAAGACTCACAAGGTCAAGCGCATGACTCACATAGCCAAATTACATTACTCACATAGCCAAGAAAATGACTCATAAAGCTAAGAGCGTAGGACTCACATAGCTAAGACTGCATGACTCATAGACCGTGGGACTCACACATTGAAAAGTGTTGGACTTTCTAGTCACAGAGCGCAAGACTCACATGACATAGAGTGCAGGACTTGCAGAGCACAGGATTCGCAGGTCATAGAGTAGAGGAATTATAGAAAACAATCTCTAACTAAAGTTATAGATATCCAAATGAGAAAATGGGAGAGGTTTTTGTTCCTCTCATTTTTATGAGTAAAAAACCACTCTCTATTTTTATACAACAATAAAGGTTACGAAGATATCAACATTTTAACGAGGAGGTTTTCAAGTGCAGGAATCACACAAACAACACCAGATTCACTCTAACTAAAATTAAAAATCTCCAAATGAGAAACTAAAATAGGTTTTTGTTCCTCTTATTTCTGGGAGGAAAAAACTCTCTTTGTTTTTACACAATGTAGACACAAAATTATGCATTTTACACATAATTTAGCATAGTCTTATATTACTATTTAGAAGTTTCCCAAGTGGATAAAGTACTAATTAATCCCACCTTTTGGCCACCTTTATTTTATATTTTATTTTGTCATTCACGCATATTTTATTCACTTATCCACCCATTTTGCAATTACCCCGTCATTCTAGCCCAAAATCAGGGTGCCCCAGCCTGTACTGGGGCATCTTGGGGCGCCCTGGTCCCGTTTTGGGCACCCCGGTATATGCACATCCTTTCCCACTTCTTTTTTGGGCCTTTCAATCCATTTGTTGTCTTTATCTTTTTCCCAGTCTGCCTTGTCAAGATAAATTACGAAATTAAGCTTGAGAGCCCTATAAATATAAAGTTATAAGACCATAATAAGGGTCCTAGGTCATAACATTAAACACTACTATCACTCCATCTAGAGTTACATCACTTGCATCCACATAGTGTCATGCATCAAGGCTAGGAGATATGCATCACACGCACTATATAGGGAGAGGGAATCTATTCTATTCCATGCACACATGTTATTTACATTTTCTATAGTTATTATTTCTCGATACTTCACAAAGTGCAACTGGCACGAGATCACCTAGGGCACGACATGCACACACACACTAGAACTACATTCAAGTCTGAAATGTAGTGTAATGCTCAGTGATACGTCCACTAGTTTGGTGGCTAAGTTCAATCTGACCCATTCATTTTCATCCTTTATTTTTCTATGGTTTGATACTTCCTTTTGCATTGCAATTCATCACATAGCTCATCTAATAGATCCAACACGACAGACAGGAAACACTCGAAGAAAACTTGTAACCATACCAAAAGTAGTTTTTGAGCATTTACAGAGATCAAGGTACCCAGATTGTAGACTAGGGTGCCCTAGGGCGCCCCAGTACCATTCTCGGTATCTCAGTCACTTCAAATATTCCATATCTGGGCTTTGCAGGGTCCCTGAGTGATCATCTGCACTTCCATATTTTTATATCTAGATCTGTGACAACCTGGGACAGTCGCCTCCAATCAACTAAGCTATTTCTCTTCCTTTTCTTGCATATTTAGGGTTTCATTTCACTTAGAATAGTTTACTTGCATTTATTTTATATTGTTTTAGTCCATTTACTACAGTGTTTTAGTCCTCCTAATTAGATTAACATTAATACCCTAGTGTCCCCTTTTAGGCTAACTAGATTATTATTTTTGTTAATCATTTTGGTGAACCTAGTGTCTCCTTCTAGCACCTTCTAGGGATTTTCATTCTACCACAATGGATATCTCTGTCACTGAATACCTACTTACCCACCCTAATTTGTTTCATCAAGTTCAAACCCTCTTTGCTACTACTAATGTTTCTGTTGACATGCATCCATGTTCCATGTACAATATGTTTACAGATGCCTTTTCCCAGCATATTGTATTACGAACCAATCCTCCAACTGACATTCACCCATTTGACAATGACCCACCACTTTACATTATGTATCGTATCTATAATGTTCCTGTCAAGCACACTCTTATCGATAATGGCTCTGAGATTAATTTGTGCCCTATGTCCTTCATCCAAGCCTTAGGTTTGTTTGCTCGTGTCATTAGCCCTTCTTCCATTTTGCTTTGTTCTTATGATGGTTTTGTCTGTTCATGTCTAGGACGCGTCACCTTGCCTTTAACTGTAGGTCCTAAGACTCTCCTTAATGTTTTCTTTGTCACTGATTTTCCCATCTGATATAATTACTTGTTAGGTAGACCGTGACTTCATGCCATGCAAGTTGTTTCCTCTATCGTCCACCATTGCGTCAAATTCCTACATGAGTGTATTGAATATACTATATTCCGAGATCATGATCCATTCCAATATTGTGTCCATGACCCTCACAATAGTCTCCCTATTCCCCATATTGATACTACAAATGAACCTCAGCCTATGGATGATCAATCTCATTTGCCACCACTTGAGGGCGCTATTTGTTTACTATATGTTATCCCATCTACACTACCTCCTTCTACAACTATCATTCCACATCAGCTACATGTTCCAACCATGGAAAATATTATCCCATCCTCAGCTCCATCATCAGTTCACCCACCCTTCACTTGCACCATTTTCATTCCTGACTCGTATTGGGAACATGTCCCATTCGATCCTACCCATGATGAAACATTATGTTCCCATGTCAGCCTAGCTCATCTTGGTTTTACTTTTGAGGACCTTCAGCCTTCTACTCATGCTTTTCACCTATATTATGGTTTTGTCACTAGCACTACCACTTATGGGTTGTGTGTCTTTGATATTTTATTCTATCTCACGCGTACCCCTTGTGCTTCTCTTCTCACATTAGGAGAGAAATTATATCTCTTGGGCGCAGATTGGTTACTCCCACTGATACCAACTGGGTTAACAATACTTCTCCCTTGATTTGGAAAACCAAGTGCCAGGGGTTGGTTGTCAGGTGGGTTCAGATGCATACCGATGGCTTTCCTTTCTCCATGCGATGAACTCTCATCAGAAGCTGAAGGGGCTTCTCTCCTGCACTTTCCAAGATGGGGTAGCACATACTGCTCATGTTCCACATCCTCTACGTGAACCTCAACTCCTTCCCGCAACGTCTTCCTCCATAAATCCATCACACTTACAACCTCGCATTGTCTAGTCATCTCCCTTTCACAAGCTTCGATATACTTGAGTCGTCTCTCCTCCCTTTCCTTTTCAGCCGCAATGTCCGCCATCTTCCTCACCCTAGCTTCCTCTCCCATCGCTCAGAGAAGCTTATCTGGCCATGGGAAATGGCTCTAAACTCAAGGTAATGATCAAGATCTTGATAGCCAAAGAAATAGCACACAAAAATGATCCTCTGGGATCCCTCGGGAACTCGAACTCAGTAAATTATGGGAAAGAATACTTAGAAATAGCGTATTCTAGAGTATAACTGGTCAGCACTCTTTTCCACCAGTGGTCAACAACATGCGTCCAAGTCAGATCTGCAACCTACAGCCTCTGATAATCATCTTGGGTCCACACGCGTGATCTATAGTACCATCTTGATCTGGATGCATATGTTGACATTCATTCATATAGTTCTACTGGGATACAACAGAATAATGTCTCGTATAACTCATGGTACAGGTTCTCTTCTACCCATCTACGCGCATCGAACTCAGATCCAATGCTGAATCTTCTAGCAAACTCGTCCTCAGTGCTCTTGACCCATACTTCAACACTTTCCAAGGTTAGACACTATCATCACGCATCACAGGGACCAAGATGCATGCCATTTCTCACAAAAAATTCAAAAATATGTCCCTATAACGGAACCAATATGTAGTCTTTTTTATACCCTTAGATTAGTAGTAAAATCTCATTCATGTCAGCCTATCACCCAGCAAGCGTTGGGCGCTCACCCAAGGTACGTGCAGGCGTTAAGCCTCTCCTTTATGTGATTCTTGTGATAATGCATCATCTTATGAAAGATATCCAAGTGCACAAGAATAGAAAAGAACCATGCATCATCCTTTTAGAACCTAGGAAGAGTTATCATCTCATTACACCCATAAAAGAGAAATAACACTCAGCATAAAGAACTAATTCATAAAGGAAATGCACAAGGATTGTACTCATGAACACATATATGATTCAGAACAGAGTCTTATATTCATATTGATGAGTCCAGTAACCATATTACATCCCTTGAGGTCATAATAGACCCATATAATACTGCAAAGTAAAATCATGCATCAGAACTACGCTTATGTTCACATTACAAAAATGAATACCGACCCATCCCTCTAAATATACCATCACTCCTATATTTTCTCTAATCCCATTCCATAGAATTCTCCACTATATTTATGTAAAGTTTCACCTCTCTTCCACCAGTCTACCACACTAATCACTCCTCTACCTTGTGTGTCTTTCTGTTGTCCACGCACCTCTATATATAGAATTTCTACCTTCACTGTCATGCCTCCTGAGGTAACAGAGTAGCTGCCAAGTGTCCAAGTGGTCCTCCAATGGAGCATGCCTCCTTTGATATGAGCTCTCCACTTTGTGCAATGATGTTCTTCTTGAACCTTCCATCGCATGCATGGAATATTCCCTTTTTGATCCTACAGTCGTCAGGCTGGCACCTTATCCACTATGCATGCTTAGACGGGTCACGCTTTTCTCATGTGCTTCCTGGAACGCCGAATATGGATAAGTCCCCAAACCTATCTTTCCTTGTGCGTGCGTCGTGTGTTCTACAAAACCCTACTAGAACCCTTCCCTACATGTCTTCACCCTACGCACCCTTCTTAATAGGTCTCGCGCGCCCACACGTCTTCTTGTACTTAGCCAATATTTTGGGGCCCAACAGTACCCATATGTATCCCACTCCCCTATGCACTCAAAATCTATAAAATTTCCCTCTCCCACATCATTTCATCCTCTCTTAGCAAGTCTTGCCCCCCGAGTCTTGGTGCACTAAGGCTATACTTGAGTTTTCTTTCTCTCTTTCTCATATATCTCAAGTTTTCAGGTCTTGAAGAAGTGAAAGCAAAGCATAAATGATATATACAACTTGTTGCAGTACTATTTTAGAAAAAATCCAAAGAAGGTGGGAATCACAATTGTGGTTGGCTTGTGATCTCCATGAGATTTTCGGTGAATCACAACTATGATTTTCCTATGATCCGGGTTAGGTATATTTATCATTTTCATTTACTATTTTGTCATTTTAATCAATAAATTTTCTTTTGCCTCCTTAAAAGGGTTAGGGATATGACTGAGGTAGGTCCCCTAACCACCAAAAACAAATAACATTTTCCAATTGTGTGTGTGTAGGTTTAGATTCAGATGTGAAAGAGTTTTACCCACTTTATTCAATGAAAGAACCCATAATTATCCGTATCTTCATAATGGAAACATAAAGTTTGTACAATTTTTCATCGCATCCACGTTGAATTGGCAAGTGTGGGCTCAAAAATCAAAATATACAAAAAAAGGGCATACAAGTGTCTCCATGTATGATAGATATCAACACCGGTAGAATTAAGAGTCACCGATGTGACCCTCCAATAGGACATTGCGAAGGACTCCTAGTGCTCTTGAGTGACCTTGTTCTGGAGCAGCGAGGGCTCCTTGATCTACTCATGCAATGATACCAACTCGTGTGGGGTGTTGGCGTCATCTTTGTTGGTGTCATCCTACTTTATGAGGCTTCATGCCCTCCCAACCGTGTGTGCATCACCTCTCTCAATGTATGCACCTCAACCTCTAGTGTTGAGGCCTTGCCCCTCTCAGCAACAAATATTTTTGCCCCATGGTATCCAGAACCAAAAAAAATATGTGTGTCACCCAACGCTCTGAGGAATCCCAAGATCCATCTATAGCTCAACCCCAAGACCAGGGAAAACAAATCAACTAACATATCCTGGATCAACCGCTGCAACAAACTGATAGTCTCAGCACACACAAACAAAATTGATAAAATTAGATAATGTCTCTAGACAATAAAACTACTAACACTAAATGTAGAAATGTTACTAACAACAATAGTAGTCTAAATAAAAGCAAGAGTGTGAAATTCAAAACAAATAAAAAGGAGCCTATTTGGATCCCCTTCCTGCCACTCTAGGTCTAACCATGCATCGGAAGACTCCCTAGTTGAGATCATCTTCCTCTCTATTCGGCCCATGTCCCTCACCAACCTTTCTTTGTCCATTTCCTCCCTCACTCTGACCAATTGGGTGCACAATTTGAATAGGCATTGGTCCCTAACCATGTGCTATTACTAGAGGTTATGGTTTCCCTAGTGGTGGTGGTGCTACACCTCTCACTTATCTACACCTCCTGCAAGGTTGTGTTGCCCCACCTACATTTTTAACAATAGGGACTCTCATAATCAAGGTATTCCAATCCATTTTTTCCAAATGAGCTCTAACCATTAACGTGTACCGTGATACACAACCAGTATGTTAGAAATAGCAGTTAACATCGTCCCAAACTATTGAGGTGGCCTGCTCACAAGATACACCTCAGTGCATCTTAGTTGGTCCTTGACCTGCCCCGTAAGGAAACCAGCCATCAATAAAGCACCATCTCAATGCCAAGAGTTTTGCATCGCCAAATAAGGCTCTACAATCATGTCTACATTTGTTAATGTTACATTCACTTTGGGAGTGTCTCTGAAAGGGGCCATGTTTTCCCAACAGTATACTCTTATGTCTCCAAGTGTGCCCACTAGGATTGGCCCAGCATATGGCATGAGCCCCTCATACACCCAACTCTTAACCAAAGTAGGGTATCTCAAGCCCTAACCACCCAACCTAGCCACCTTGTATAAATTCATGTATGTATGGGATAACATGCCATATGCCCAGTTGTATTTATGCCCATGCTCATCACTATCCCTGGCAATAAGATCCCAAAAATAAAATATAGATGATTTGTGCCCTTTTCCCCGACCACTTAGGAGAACAAGAGGCTAATAAATATCTTGCAGAAATTTGGAATGCGAGCATTCTGAACCACAGCCAATCTGACCCCTTACTTGATGCTCCCTTCGAGAACCTTTACATCACCAACACAATTGGCCCACTCAAAGGTCTAGGCCGCTCCTATAGGAGCTGACACTATAACCTCTCTCCCTGTAACCGAGAGACTCAAGATCATGCAAAAAATCTTGAGAGTGATAGTCCACTCTCCTACCACCAATGGAAACTTAAAAGTGTTCTGATTTGTGTCCTAATAAATAAGCATTTCACATAATATCTTACTTGCAAGAGCAACTACAAAAGTCTCAACTAGCTTCAGAATCCCTGAGCTAGTGAGCAGTACAGCATCATGTGGGGTTAACTAGCCTATTACAGCCTACATCCAATCCAACTCCCTAGCTCTACTCCAATGAACATATCCACCTTACAAAGACCCAAAACAACAGAAAAATAGAAGTTAGAAGATGTTAAAACCACACAAAAAATGCTTTCCAACCAAAAAACAAATTTTCTAACTACTTATCATGCAACCGTCGCTTCTTGCAAGCGGTGGTTGCATTTTCGTCGCCGGAAATTACATTTTTGCCACCGGCAGTTGCATGTTCAACACTGATAAATACGTAACCGCCGCCAGCAATTAAGACCCCACCATGACAATTACATTTTTGAAACCGTCAAACACGTAATTGTCTGTCTGCATAGACTAGCAGTTGTGTGTTCAACAATGTCGAATGTGTAACTTTCAATCTGCACAGACTGACAGTTCCGTCCCACGAGCGGCGGTTGCACATCGCCACCCCCAAAAACATAAAAACTAACATAAACTACCCAAAACACCAACCAAAATCAATTTTTTGTGTTTTCCTAACCTACCCCTCTTACGTGACATTTTTGCACTAATTTCGCAAGAAATAACGCCCCCAAACGATAGATCAGAAAAAATAGAAATTTGCCCCCAAACACAAAAAATGCATATAACTCACATATTTGTCTTCCCTGCCCACTACCATTGGTGTTGTTGTCATCATATTGCTCTCATGAACTTGTATCCTGACTCTGTTTGATAAACAATCGATGTTTGTCTAGAGCTCAAAAAACTTTATCCTCTTTTGCATACATGATTCCCAAATTTAGCAAATTTTTGAATATATAAGAGTTAATGTTGGCCAAAATTTGAAAATTTGTTGTTTTTAGTCATTTTTGTGCAGACTCCATTTCGGATCCCATGAAGGCCATAGAATTGCTCCACGTCTTGTTTTCCGCTTCTCCGTTCAATCTATTCGATGTATAGTTTTGTTTTCAAACATTTTTGCAAGTCACAGGTGTGCGGGTGAAAAGGTAGTACTTTCAACCCCACTCGAATGGTAATCCCTCTCTTTCGATTTTCATTACGTAGTCATTTTCTACTTTCTTTTGTTATATTGCACTTGATTCTGTTTTGTTTTTTACTTTGCAAGAGGACAACGGTTACAGTCGATTCCATTGCATTACAAGGTAAGAAAGGTAAGTTTTGATTATTTATCGCTTTCAGTGCTTACTTCTCAAGCATCACACTCTAGCTAATTCATGGTGGGACTCATTGCCCAGTGGGGCAATTTGTACACACCTCATTTTGCATAATGTCAAATTAAAAATACCCAATGATGATGACGAGGATCTCCAAAAACATGAAAAGATGTTTCAAAGTTCCTGAGACCACCTCTTAGCCCCATTTAGGCTCCTTTTTACTTGTCTTCGGCCATTCCAAACCCTTCCCAAACCTTTACTTATTCTCCATTAGCTCTTTTATGTCCCTTTTGTTTGGTTAACATGCAATCATTGTGAAGGTATTGTATGTTTCCACCTGCAACAGTTCCATCCTAGAAACTGTCAGTTTTGTCCCCTGCCGTTGCAATTGCGTAACCTCCGCCTGCAGGAACCAGCGGTTTTGTCTCCATTTAATTTTGAGTCCAACTCACATTTGCCATATGTGATTTTTAATCATATTTTTAGACCTTGCACACATTTCACCTCATTTTTTATGCTCATTTCAGTACTCCTACCCCCTAGCACTTAAGTTCACCATATAGGGATCTAATCTAAGCCATAGATTTGACTTTTGATCTTAAGTTGAGATTGAGATCACTTGGTAACTTTCTATTAAGAAAAATTGAATGCTAATTTGCTACCGCATCCTTAAATTTTGAAGTTTTTTTCTATAGAATATTGTTGCTACCATTTTTTTATACAGAGAGAAAAAGGTTAAGCCGGAGGGAGATTGCTTCTAGTACTAAGCACCCCAAAGACCTTGTTTTGTGGTTGTCACTCACGAAGAGAACACAAGGGCTTCCAAATTAATCTTTTGCCCCCTTGAACCAGTCACAAATATGTTGATTGTTCTTATTCCAAATTACATCTAACTTCAAATCTCTCCCTACTGAACAAATTATCATCACACCGATCGTCATGAGCACAATTGGAATAGTCCAGTAAGGGTATAAGCAAGTAAAAATCAAGATCAACTACATTGTGCTTGCAAAAAGTGGTTGGGATTGCATTAAGTTTGTTTATTTGCATATTTTTAGATATTAGCTTTCTTTTCTTTAAATTAAGCGAAAAACTTGAAAAGAGTAACAAATTTGTGTTAGATTATATTTATTTTATTGAATTTGTGCTTTGTATTTTAAATATTTAAAACCTTCATGCTCTATGTTTCTTCCACCTCTGGGATTAGACCCTAGATTTAGAATAGAGTCATCATCTTTTGCATTTAAGATCTAGGTTAATCTAGTTTCAAAGATTGCACTTATAAAACCAAAACCTCTTATAAAAAGTTTCAATTATTATATTTACTTTTGAAACTATTTATAGATTAGATCAAATCCAGTTTTAGGATAGATAGAACAGGGTTTAGGTTGTAGATCTCAGTTTACAAAACATTCATCTTCAAAATCAGCGCCTAGTTTAAAAAATTGCATTCAAACAACCTACAAACTTATGATCTAAAAGCAGTAGTTATCCAAGAATAATTGTTATCATGTCTTACTTCGTAACACATTTCAGCTTAGTAAAACAAACTTTAGCTTGTTGTACATTTATTTGTGTTTGCACATTCATTTCATTTTATAAAATATAAAAGACACCAAAAATATAGTGGTTTATATTTCTATTGACTAGAGTAATGAAAGAGAAGTATTAATTGTTAGATTTCTATTTCATGAATTGTAAAATTAAGCTTTTGAAACTTTTGTTCCCGACGATTGTTTGAATTCATTTCATCGTACTTCATTGTGTTGGAATAACTCATACAATAATCAGCTGAAACAAACACAAACCACAAGTCCAAAACTCAAGTTAAACACACCCAAACACACGGTTTACAAATCCAAACAAGCCCAAAAACATTCAACCACCTTGCAACAACCACAACACAATTACACTATTTCAGGTGCAAGAACACAACAAACCAAGACATACACTCCCTGGTACGTAGGACAACAAGCTATACTTTTCACAAAACATTGCCACAATACATCTCTATGGCTCCAATTCTAGCCTCGAAAATATAATACGACAACGATCAAGGGCCCACAAGTTGAAAGGGGCCACAAACACCTTGATGGCAACATCCAAATGCTCCAGAAACCTCAAGAGCATATAGGCACTTTGGAACTCAGAGAAGATATAAAACCAAGGCTGAAAGGGATCACAAACAATCAAAAGTCGAGAAACATGTCAATAACACCTAATTCAGACCAATAATCAAAAAGTAGACAAACATGTTAAAATAGTATAATTTAACAACTATTATATGCATTTGGGTCATTTTTTATGTCTACAAAAATGTGCTAAAATAAGAATAATTTCAATTAGGCATAAAACAACTATCAACTCTTTTTTATAACCTTCAAGGTAATTCAATACAAGATCCGCGTTAATCACAACTAACATGTTTTATTGTAAAGTGGAAGTAAATATCTAAATCATGTTCTTAAATGTTGATTGGAAAGAAATCTTTATTGTATTCACTATGGCAACTGTCTCCGTTTTCATCCAAAACCGAAAAAAATCTCTTCCACTTTAATGATGTGGAAGCATACCAAACAGTTAGCGCACTATTCCTATAATACATTTTAGGTCTTTCTTATCATGTCCCAAACATATGCACCATAAAGAATATTGTGCATATTTTATGATAATATGTGCATGTCATTGCTCAGCAACAAATAGAAAAACAATGCTATTTGTTCACTATTTTCTTTTATATTAGCATTTGGTAGTGTAAAGTTTATTGGATGTCTCACAAGCATAGAAGGCGTGTTAGTATAAAACAACAAAACAAGATGTTCAATAGAACCTAAAATATATTCAAGTGAAAAAGCTTAGGAAAAAAACTAAAAACACTAATTTTTCATGTAAATATCTCAAAACATTTAGTCTACAAATAACTTTATAAATAGAATATTTGGTTTAGGATAATAAAAGGTTTATAGCTCCGCGGACGAGATGGAGGAAGATATTAACAACAAAAGTGTTGAGAGTGACGAGATCAAAAACAGTCACGATGGTAGCAGTGAGGGATCTCCAAAAATTAACTAGTGTTTCTAGACTATTGGCAAAATTTTGGCGAACTTCTGTTGTTTTGTAGTTTTGGAGACTGTTTCTCCTTCTCTCTGGTTTTCTCACTTTGGTACAAAGTCTGGTTCTTCATTGTATGAGTTAAGCATGTTTAACTCCTTTCTTGGACTTCTTCATTTCCATCTTGTTCATTGGTTTATGTTCCTCGTCTTGTAATGGCCCCTGAGAGCCGATCCCTGTTTTTACCTTATCTAATAAAAATAAAAGGTTTATAGCAATAATCAAATGTTCAAATGAGTGTGTCAATATTGGCTGACTCTTTCTATTTTTGCTTTTTATTCGAATGGGAAAACCAAATGAAGGTTTCTTCAAATTTGGAAAGTTTTTATTGGGTACTATGTTCATGAGTATATGGATTGTGTGTTTCTTCATAGAAGTCACCATCCTCGACCATCTTAGCCTTCAACATTAATTCCTTTGTTATACTTTAATGTTGGCGATGTTTTCCATTACAATGTTGTGGAGCTAGATGGTATGTACTACTTAGATTGTTTACACATACTTCAACAAATCAATGTTCATTAGAGGGGAAAAGTCAACCAATATCATACATTGTTATGCCTTGGAAGTATAATGTTAACTAGTTGTTCAAGTCATGATTCAGATAAACCCCTTGTATATCTGACAACTGAATGATGTAGAACTGTTGATAATCCTAAAATATAGTATTATCGTTAACCAAAGTTGAGATTTTCTTATTTGTCGAGTAAACAATCTCTTATAGAGGAGCATGTATGAACAACACTTCTCATAAAACCTTATTCAGGCAATGTCCCTCACCACAAGTTCCTTAAATGGATAGATCCCATGTTAGTAAGGAACTCAGATAGAACGAGGTTTTATTTTTGTGAATAATTTCTTTCAATTGAGCATTGTGGTCGGATCTTATCACGACCTTATTTGCGTTTTGAATTTGGAGTATTGTTGCACAAAATCAACAAACATTGCCTCGTCTGAGAAGTCGTTAAGATGTACTTCTATGCAAGGACAATCTTGTATTTGTGAAATAACTCTCTAATTTGTGTTTATTTCTCATCATAAGATAGCTTGTGGAAATAGTATACATATCAGAGTGAACCTGATCATATTTAAAAGAGGCGGTACATTCTAAAGAACATGAATAATGTTCTATAAATAATTACATTATCAGAATAATGTGGAATCTGTTTCCTCAAGGTTGCCAAACAAATTATGCAATGCATTATATAAACAACTTGCTGCTCTCGGACTTGGTACTGATCCAAGAAGAATATCCCATGATGAAATGTGAGGATCTCCATAAAAGCGGTGATTTGTATCAGTACGAGTTGTCATGACATTGCCTTCCAGAGATGCTCCAAGAAAAGCACCTAAAGCCAACATTTGTAGATAATGTCAAATTCAAATTCAAGAAGCCTCTGAATTACAAATAGTTTGGACTTGTTATACAACAAAAAGCTGAGTTTTCCACGAGTAAATTTTTATTTTATTTTTCAATACAACTGCTGCATAGAAGTCCATTTCAGATCTAGAAAAACTGCCAGAAACATAACTCTAATTACAATGTCAAGATCTTATCACAATATTGCCTTTTGAAAAATGGAACAGGGAAAAATAATGAACCACCTTGGATTGCTCAAATACGTGAAAACTTTAGCAAGAATAGAGAGCAATAGATTGGAAAGGCTTGATACATTAGGATATTTATGGTTGTGAACAGAAAATTGAATGCATTGAGCAAAAAAGGAGGCAATCTAGCTGAAAGTAAATTTTCCATACCCATGGAATGAAAATTGTTGAAGAAAATTTATTTGGGCCTTCAAACTCCTCGGGTATATATCCTATCTGAAGAAATGTAGTCGCATCTTTGTTGGCAGATTGAATTTAAAACCAGTAGCAGTAGAACCAATTATGAATTTCAGAAATATGAGAGAGAACCGATCTTAATGATGACTTCAGCTATCAGACTGAATTATCAAGAGACCAAACCCTACTGGGGAATGATGACAGTTAAGAGCTCTATGATATGCATGAAGTTTAATAACTATTTTATAGGATCTAAAACAAAGCCATTAGTGCTCTAAATTTTTAATTTTTTAGAGTAAATATTAGATATGCAGGGAACATACAAATTGCTATATTCATAAAATGGACAAATCTATCTTAGCAATCAATTACAGCCCGTAAAGAATGCATTAAATGAATAATAGATGAACAAATGCTAGGAAAGCACAAAAATGGGAACTAAATTTAAAATGATACTATTTAGTCTTGCAACTCATCTGAAAGTTAAAGGGGAGAAAAGAATGATTAAAACAATCACAATTGTCGCAAATGGCACCAAAAGGCAAAACATGACAACATTTATATTTTTGGACAGCTCTAATCTATAGTTTCCAGCAATTTATGATATGGTTATGCTCACAGTCCCTTAGGAAAAATTGAGGGCCAAACAAGAACGCCCAATGCCATCATCTATGATTAAGTAACATTGAAACAAGCAGCTAGCAAGTCTAGTTATATGATTCGGGCACCTTATGTATTGAAGTGAAATCTTCATTCACACAATCATTCCACATACCATAACCATAATGAAACTAGGCCATAATAGAGTGATACACAACAATATGAATAGTATCTGTATGTGTATCTGTTTGTAGAACCGCCTCATATGTTACAATTTACTATAGCGAGTCCCTGGTGAAAATAACCACATAAGTTTGTTTCACAACCAATTAGTTGTTGCGAACAAACTATTAGTTAGAGTAACCAACTAAATATGCACTCGCACAAATTGTTCAAGCACATAATGCGTTCACTCAAAACCACTTAACCGACCTAAATTTAGGCTTAACTTTATTTTAATGTGAACTTAGACAAAACCATACTAGTTAACTAAAGACAAAAGTATAACACCCCAACACCCTCCTTCAGGTGCAAAATTAGAAGAAGAGAAAAGAGAAAAGCAAAGAGACAGATCCTCAGATATGGGTCCTCGCAACTAGGCCTAATTAGGTAGCCATGTACAATGGAGTGTAACTAGGAAAACTGAGTTGCCACAAGGTTTCTCAAAAACCAGTAAATCAGCATAAGTGTTTGTGCTGAGATATGTTGCAAGGCGTACCAAGAAGCAGTACAACACAATAGTAGAACACAATGCTGAAGAAGGTGCATTGGACGGAATGCAGGCCATAAAAAAAGCACGGGATGGACAAAAAGTCACTGAAGATGCAATGGATGGGATGAAAGCCATCATTGAAGATGCATTGGATGGAATGAAAACCATCACTAAATAAGGTGCAAGAAGTGCTAGTAAAGAAGCTAGTGAAGAACTCAAAGGCTGCACGAGTGGTCCAGATCCACTACTCATCATTGAGGAGATGACAAATGTCGTGGATGCCAGACTGTAACACTATCAATATAAGCGATGACAGTACAATAATTTCAACAAACTAAATGTCATCAATTGCCAAAGTAGATGTGATGTGCCAAAAACAAGCAAGTGACACAAACACCCGAAGTAGTATATACACCCCCCCATAATGTTGAATGGGTGGAGTGAGAAAATGTTTGTATGAGTGGTCAAATCTCACTACTCGAACATCGAAGAAGACAAGTTGACACTATATGCACCATGGTCCGCGATAGCTCTGTACAAAGAGACTATCAACATCGAGGAAGTGTCGAAAATATAGAAATAAAACCTGTTAAAGATGGATGGCCCCGATGGTGATGGGAGAGTCTAACAACTGAAATAGAAAAAAGGGTGCACAAAATAGAGCACATACACATGAAGGTAGACAAGGCTGAAGCACAGAATAGAGCGCACTTTATGATTAAGTATGGGAACAAAATATTCCCCAAAAAACACTAAATGAAGACAAATAGACATTGGGGACTCCAGAGCTCTGTCAACCTGTCGGAGAAAGCCATCAATAAATGAGAGTTGCTCCAAATATAAGGGAACATTGCTGAATAGAGTTGCACTAAAAAATAAGAATGCATTAGTAGCCAAGATGAGCAATGTGCGGATGATGAAGCTGAATAGTGGTGGTATAACGCCAATAGAGTCCATGCAAAGAACGCTTACAATGTCGCCATAACTGGCCTGAAGTCCATTCCAGATGAAAATGGATGGTGAAAGGAGATGCCTACATATGATTCAGTGCAAAGTGCACAAACGGTGCATGTTAGGAAACATTTGTGTTGGCTAGATTTTCTGCATAGCTGAAAACCTAGGCAGCCATGAGATAAATCTCCCTCATTTACCGGTGAGGCTCCCGTGTCAGATTTGTCAATTAAAATATGCTAGTATCTATATGGCGGTTTTACTTTAACTATTCAACTCATGAACCATAGCTGTATAGTTCTGCAGCAAGTAAGCAGCTGTTTAAGAAAAGAAATATTTATAGAAGAAGGAAATAATAAAACACAGGGAAGATGTGCAACCCAATCAATAGATAATAGAGTTGATTGCATGCACATAGAAGAAACCAATAGATATCAACACAGAATTATAAGCAAAGGCAACTCCAGATCTAGATCTAAAATAACACAAAGTTTATTAGAAGATCTAAAATAGAAAGCTAAAAACAAAATGCACCGTGACACAAATTTCTCTGAAAATCTGTTCCTTTATATTCCTTTGCTTCAAGTGGCTATCAAGGATTTCAGCACAAAGTCTGGAACACAAGAATGTTGCTTACAGATTCAGATCCAAATCCATAATTGCAAAGGCTTCATCCTCTTGTTTCGAATGCAACCCGTGAAGAAGTCAGTGCATGGAGAATTCCTTCCAGGACCTTGTGCATGTTCTCCCAATCTTCCAGTTGAAGTCTTCATTGAATTTGCATTCACCCGGAGTACTTTCCAAAAAATTTAATTGCTCATATGCAATTAAAAATAAAAATGATGAGTTATTTACGGCAAACAATGCACTGATGCATGTATTGAAGAAAAACTACAAAAGCTTCAAGGATAAGAAGGAAGACCAGTCAGGCAATACCCACAAGTAAATCACAGTCACTTGCTTCCAGATCCAGCCGCTTCCAAATCCAGCTGCTTCCAGATCCAGTTTGGTGAGAATCAAAGGCAAAAGAATCAGCTGCATGCAGAATATGAAAAAGGACAAGACTGCAACTTTCCTCTTTCTTCTTCTTTCTCTTATTTCCTCCGACAAAGTAATTGAGCGATCAATTAAATTATAAAACCTAAGTGATTGGTTTAAAAGTCATTACTTGAAGAAGTCAACTACTTGGAAATAGGTGGCAGACATGCAAAATAGAAGGTTCTATCTTCAGTTGCAAATCATGCATGTCATGCAAAGAGGAATTCCAGGAGGGAGATTGCCAGTTGTTTCCTTTCCGACTTCCACATGTGTCAGTTCACTAAAAGCTTCTGACTTGTAATTGCCCCTCTACATTCTATAAGTAGAGGAAGAACCTACGGGTTAAAAGGATCAGAATTTGTAAGCAAAATTCTTGTGTTCCAAACTTTGTGTTGAAACCCCTGATAGTTATTTGAAGCAAAGGAATACAAAGGAGCAGATTTCCAAAGAATTTTGTGTCACGGTGCATTTTGCTTCTAGTTTTTTGTCTTAGATCTACTTATAAACTTTGGGTTATTTTAGATCTAGATCTGAAGTTGTCTTTGCTTATAATTCTGTGTGTTAATATCTATCGGTTCCGTCTATGTGCATGCAATCAACTCTGTTATCTATTGATTGGGTTGAACATCTTCCCTATTTCTTCCCTGTTAGCTAGATTTTCTGCATAGCATAAAACCTAGGCAGTCATGAAATAAATCTCCCTCATTTACCGGTGAGACTCCCGTTTCAAATTTGTCAATTAAAGTATGTTAATATCTATATGGGGTTTTACTTTAACTACTCAGTTCATGAACCATAGCTGAACAGTTCTGCAGCAAGTAAGCAATTGTTTAAAAAAAGGAAATATTTATAGAAGAAAGGAATTATATAAACACAGAAAAGAAATGGGGAAGATGTGCATCCCAATCAATAGATAGCAGAGTTGATTGCATGCACATAGAAGAAACCAATAGATATAAACACAGAATTCTAAGCAAAGGTAGCTCTAGATCTAGATCTGAAATAACACAAAGTCTATTAAAAGATCTAAGATAAAAAGCAAGAAACACAATACATCGTGACACAAAGTTCTCCGGAAATCTGCTCCTGTATATTCCTTTGCTTCAAGTGGCTCTCAAGGGTTTCAGCACAAAGTTTGGAACACAAGGTTGCTGCTTACAAATTCTGATCCTTAACCCGGAGGTTCTTCTCCTACTTATAGAATGTAGGAGGGAAAGTACAAATTGGAAATTCAACTGAACTAAAACACAAACAACAAGTAAAGATGACATTTGGCAATCATCCTCAACTAACTTCTCCTTAAGTGACACATGTATCACTTAACTAATAGAATTGTTCCACATGACTTTAAGTAATGGTTTCAAAACCAATAACTTTGAAGTCTTACAATTTCATCCGGGAACGTGGAAAATAGAAGAAAGAATAGAAGAAGTCAAGCCAGCTGTAACATTTATGTCTTCTTTTTGTTCTGATATTGGATATACTTGTCGAACATGTGATTCAGCATCTTCCCATCTGTTTTAGCCACTGCTTCCTTCTCTGTCCTGAACTGCAGCAATCCTTCATTCAACACCTTGATACATGCTTCCACAACTTCCAAGTTCGACCCAAACCTCGCAATATCTGCCTGCAATGCCACCAGTCTGCTAATGGAATTCATCGTGAAAGGTTTAGTAGCTCCATCAATTCTCTTTTGTACCATCAGAAGAGACCCTTCCAGGGAATTAGGCACTTTGGTAGGAACGATCCGTACGTATGAAGTAACATCTCCGACCACTTCCTCCTCAGTGAAAGAAATAATACTGTCTGGTAAGGACGATGTCTTACTCTCAAGTGCTTGCATCCTCTTCAACAAAACTCTGCAGATCTCCAAACGGAAAGATACTGCAAACTCCAGCTGCTTCCCCTTCTCAACTGATCCGTCTGGTACAATCTGCTCTGCAACCAATACATCTCCCGGCAGCTTGTTGATTTCAGCCAAAGTACTCAGGTTACTCTCAGCAACTGTGTTCATATCTACTATGCTCGTCACCAGTTGCTTCAGCTGATTTGCTGCATCATTCATAACCTTCAGGCGGGCTGGCACCTCTCCAAGTTGTACAGAAGCTTGACGAATAATCAGACTCTTCCATTCGTCAATAGCTTTCACCTAATTGCTTGCATCCTCCATCTCCTGCATAAGATGATCACTCACTTGCTCTGAAATGGGCTGAATGGAAGGTTTAGCAACCTTGGCTATGATCTCGCACAATTGAGATACTTGCTTCTGAAGCTCGTCTTTCTCCGCCTTTTCTCTGTCAAGCCTAAGGAATAGAGCATCTATCAATGTCTGTGTATCCTGCTTCAATCCTTCTGTGGTGGCTTGACCGAGGGGTACTCTGGTTACTGTTACATCTTCTGCCGTGAGCTCATCCTCCTTCTTTCCTTCCGCCGGAACTGACATCTCAGCAAACTTCTGCCCCGACTCTTCGATGATCAACCTTGAAGTTACCTTAGCAACCTTAGGCCTTCTGTCTTTTCCGCTTAGACTCCAGAGTAGCTGCAAGTCGTGTTCATCCAAGTTCATTTCCACTCTAGCTTCTGGAACCAACTGCGAAGCCAACCATTCTGAGAAGTTACTTCTCGGAGAATGAGAAGTCGCTGAGTGCACTACTATCTCCCGCTCTGTTTCCTCTCCATCAGAAAGTGCTACAGTGTTATGGCTGCCATCTTCTGAATCATCCAAGGACAAAGCTCTTTCGAACTCCGCCATCTGCAGCTTCAACGTCTCTTCTGGAACAGGTGATGAACGGAGTGGCTGAGGAGAGAAGATGAATGTTGCCGGATTCAGTGGAGGCATGGAAGTGTCCTGCTGAGGTGCAACAGTCGGTGAAGTAGTAGATGCTGGAGAAGCCGGAACTAAAGTCATAGCCATGGAAGTGATCTTCTCCTTTGATTGAGATCTTCTGTGTACTTTCAACTTCTCGGACCTTCTGTTGCTTTCTCCTCCGTGCTTCCTCTTGAGGGAATCTCCTGCGCCGAAGTTGCCCGTGACTTGATTCATCAATGCTTCATCAAGGCAATATCCCTTCGTCAGCAACCAATTTGAAGTATTCACCAAAACAGCGCCAGACCTTTCTTCAATTGTATGGCAGCCCCCTACGTTATCCTGAAGTACGGCTCTATCTCCTCCCATTTGATGGTAAGTGTCAAGTAACACATTCCCATCATCTTTAAGATCCGCAGGTATCCGCGCTAGTCCGAAGTCGAACACTTGCTTTGCTAATAGCCTGCTGAAATCCCTCTTTCTAACCTCGTACTCACTTTTGCACTTCATCCAGAAATCCTCTAATGAAGGCACATGTGCGTACTCCTGGGAGATCGTCTTCCTGGCTACTCCAAATGGATCGAAGTTCAGCCGTGCCGGGAAGAACTCTTGCTCATACTCGGATAACATCTCCGTCTCCATCCCTCGAGCTCTATGAATGCTCTGGCAGCTATAATGTCCCACAGTGATCGGGAAGAAGCCCGTAGACTTGTGCCATTTCGACTGAAGGTCGTGTATCTCCACAAGTTGTCTGCTCAGCTCCATGGTGATCAATCTATCATTCAGATATCTGGGCAGCTTAACCGGTTCTCCAAAAAAGCCAGTAACCCTGAGGTATGTGAAATCTGCAAACTGAATGAATAGACTGCCAATTTTGGATACAACTTCCCATGCTTCCTTGCTCACCCTGTTGGCCTTTAGGTCCTTGTCTAGCCTGCAAATGAATTCGTAGAAGAATTCATCATTGACCACTTTGAAATCTTTCTCGCACGCAGGTACAGTAAGCTGTGGGTAGCACTCGAAAATGGGGTCCTTAGAAAGAACGCCACATCTATCCAGCTTGGAGAAGATGCCTTGTGAAGCTGCAGCATACACCAAGTAGGAAGTCATTTTGAAGTTGAAAGTACGCTTCACGTTCCGGAGTTGCTCACCAATGTTGTCACTAATGATTTCCGACCAATTGATTATGGAATCAATCTTGTTGACTTCAATGGTCCTGATGAAAGCATACATCCATGTACGGAAAGTGTAAGCATTCGCCTCGCCATTAATCCTGCATAACAATTTGACAATATCATCTACCTCCTGCACCAGATTGAACCGGGAACTTAGAAGGAGATCTAGGCTTTTTCATGTATCTATTGTTCATTATGTTTACACAGTCAACTCTATGCTTCTCCCACCTGCTGCCGGCATCCTGAATGCTAATGGAAGTCACCACCTTTCACACCGGAATCTTCAAACAATAATTGATGAACTCTACGTCCAACCGAATTATTGTTTTCCCCGTAGCATCTCGCACTGATCTGGATGAAGGATGGTAAGATCTAGCGCACTCCATAACAAACTCTGGCAACTGGGTTGTGTATGGAAAGGCTGCAGCTCGAATAATTCCACTGCTTTTAACCGCACGCATGAGTGAAGTCTTTCCTGCTCTAGATCTATCAATCAATTCGGAAAGAGGTTCCGACCTAGATCTGTGTCTCCTATGTCTGCAAATTTGGAAGTGATGCATGACTCCGTTGTGCTTTCTTTTTCATCCCTCTTTGCCATGGCTTTGTCTATCTTTGTCTGAACAATTCTTTTTCTTCTTATTTGGCCGGATTTCTTCAAAACTGGTGCAGATCTGGATAATTCTTCAGATTCGGAGGATATATTCAATGTATTGGACATTGATTAAAGCTCCTTTTTCTTTTGTAAAGCACCTGTAATGAATTCCTGCAATTAATTCAGACAAAGATGGCAACCGGACCATGAACAGTGAATTTTAATCATAAAAATCTGCACTATTCAAGCCTGCTGCCCCAAAAATTGATGTTTTATTTGCATGCAAAGTGAGCATGAATTTTTCCAACTTCACCTGAGCACTTGTATTATGCAAACTTATGCAAACACAAATCAACCTCCTTCAATGCATGCGCCAAAATTGGAAGCTTTTAGCATTAAATCCACCTTTGTTTGAGCAAAAACCCTCTTCAATATGGGGCACACTTTTCCTCTGGGCTGCACTTCTTCACCTGTGAATTAATTAATTCACCCTTATGGCAGCCCATGCTTATATAACCCTCATAATTCTATAATTAATAATTGCCCTTCCTATTCCTGGCAATTAATTAATTAAAAATCATGCTTTTCTCTTTAACTGGTGTGCTAAAATTGCATGTTTAAGGACAACCATCCAATAAATTAAATTTAATCAATTTAATCATCCACTCTTCACTTCACTTAAGCTTCACAGTGTGCTTTAACCTTAGCCACTGAAAATAGAAATTAATTTAATCATTTAATACTTTAAAAAGTATTATTTCCTTCTCAAAAGGGGTGCACTTTTTGTCATGAAGGGGCTGCCATTAAATAAATTAATTTATTTAATTTTAGACAATCTATTTCCACCTCCTTTATTCCCCTTTGCTTTTGTTGACTTTCTTCCATGCTTGGGCGCCTTTTTTAGAAGAAGAATTAATTAAATTAATCACTTTAAAGGCTGCCTTTATCTCCCTAAAGGGGTCGCACTTTTTAGGCTAAAGAGAATTCTATTTTTAAAAACACATGACAATGGGAATTTTTACCCTGCAAGGCAGCCCCGAAAATCCCATTGATCACTTAAGTCATTTGACTTTCAAAATGGGATTATTTACCCTGCAAGGCAGGTAATAAAATCCCATGATTCACTTAAGTGACTTTTCTTTTATTCCACAATGGGAATTTTTACCCTGCAAGGCAGGCAATAAATTCCCGCCTGCCTGCTGCCTCTAATTTTCCCACTGCAACTTAAGTGACTTTTCTATCATGGGAAAAAGTACCCTACAAGGTAGGTACAAAATTTCCCACCTGCCTGCTGCTTCTAATTTTCCCATTATCCACTTTGATTCTTTGTTTTCCAAAAATGCGGCCAGCCCAGCAAAGGCTTTTTGGTGCGCGACTTCGTCTTTTCCCAGTGAACCGGACCTCCGATGGCGACTTCCTTCTGGCATAACGTGTGTATATGATCCCCAGCTACTCTAGGCCAAGAATTAGGCCAAACCGGCAAAGGAATTGATCTAGAGAAATTTCACAGAAAATGAAACGGGAAAACACAAAAACACAAAAAGTTGCCAAAAGTCACAAATAAAGCCCAAAACTTATTCCTAGTTAAAACCCTTCTGGTATATAGGAATAATGATATGTTCGATCACAACAGGGTTAAATCAGAGCACAAATTGCCTCAAATGGGGCTCAAAATAATTAAATACAAATTTCCTGCAGACAAATCCCGACTACAGAATATAACAATTTTGGGCATCTGGGTATTTGGAAAAAATGGCTAATATGGCTCTTTGGGAATATCTTGACGCAATACAAGAACTTTCTGGCAATAAAAACACAAAACGACCCATTATTTTATAAATACGAAAAAGGTACAAGTCGGAAGCTTTCAGGATAGGGTAATCTACAGATTTCAAGTGGGAAATGAAATCTGGGGATCAATCTCACTCTTGGAATTCATGTGTATGCAATCAACTGTGTGAGTTTGTTGATTGGGATGCAACTTGAAAATAAAACCTATCTTTTTGTGTTTATATTTCACCTTCTTATTTGACTTTAAACAAGCTGCTTACTTGCTGGACACCAAACTATGACAACTATGGTTCATGATTGAATGGTTAAAGTAAAACCCCCATGATAGATACTAGCATATTTTAGTTGACAAATCTGACACGAGATGGCCTCAACCGGTAAATGAGGGATATTTATCTCATGACTGCCTAGGTTTTCATGCTATGCAGAAAATCTAGCCAACAATTTTTGGCAACTCTGCTGGGGAACAACACAAATTAGCAGACCAGAGCTTTCTCAAGTTAGAAGCTGTAGATCCAGTCTTTCACCAGGAAGAAGAGTGCAAACACATCCAGATCCGGATCATCTTCAGCATAATCCGGCAGCTGGAATTATTCATCAAGTCTATTCTCAAAGAAGACGTGCTCCTTTCATGATGCAGAATCAACCACTTGCCCCTGCAGCGCCTGTTCCATGGGGTGCAGCCTTTGGACCTCTGAATCTGACTCCTATGCATGATCTACCTAAAGGGACGAGAAAGAATTTTCCAAAATTCTTTGGAGATGGCAAGCAGAATCCAGATGACCACTTGGTTGCGTTTTTCATATCCTGTGGAGTGCTTGCAATCGAACATGAAGATGTATCTGTTAGACTCTTCATAGAGACTCTCCATGACTTGGCTGGAGAATGGTTCTATAGGCTAGCTCCTGGCACCATAACCAACTGGGCTACTATGCGGGATGCGTTCCTGAAAAGATTCAAGGCAGCCGAAGATTCCAGCACTGATAACAACTGACTCAATTGAAGGAGCCACATGAGCACATGCGGGATTTTATTGCAAAATTCCAAAGATTATTGTACAAAATTCCGGCTTCTGCTTCTCTGAATGATGAGAATCAAAAAGTATTCTTCATCAATGCTTTACTTCCTGAAGTAAGCTATCAACTGCGAAGACCACGTCCTGCTGATTTGTTAGCAGCTCAAAACATGGCGATTGAAATTGAAGACGACCTCATCATGGCTGGAAAGATAAAGAGCAACACTTCTAGAGCTAAAAGTTTCATCCTCTGCTACTACTTCTGATTCACTTTGCAAAAGTTAGCAAATGAGATGTCGCAGATAAAGAAACAAATGGCTCAAATGGCTCAAGGTAACAATACTTGCCCCTGCTCGGAATTTCAACAACAACCGGAACCGCATTGTTGGTTCCCAAAGATTAGCAATTGAAGCTGCTCCCAGAAACAATGTGGAGATGAATGAAGAAGACCTAGAAGCTAACGTTGATCAGCTCGAGAATGATGATTTTATAGGTTCTGCTAGCGACTCCAACATTAATTACCTAAACTACAAATTTGAACATGAGTATGAGGAGCTTCTTGAAGACAATCATGGTCATGCATATGCAGTACTTACAAGATCACAAACTCGCCAAGCTGAAGCATTAGCAGACGAGCAAAGAAGGGGCATCCCTTTGCCTTCTTCCTTAGCTCCCGGAAGTAAGCATGCGAGTTCTTCATCTCAACCACAGAAAGCAGCTCAGGTATCTAAATCTATTTCTTCTTTTGACATTATTGATCATGTTAAGAAAACCAGAGTTCAAATGTCAGAAGTTGAATACTTGAGAGCCTTTCCTGAGCAGTTAAATAGGCTAGTCAAATATGTACAATCACCAGGACAATCCAATACATCAAAAGGCCTTTTGCCTAAGCCCAAGGATACTCCTCCCCAAAACAACACTACAGTTGTTAAATCCTCATTATCTTCTGAAAGAGTAGAACCTTTCTATGTCTCCTTATTGCTTAATGGTTTCAAGTTAAGCAATTGCATTTAGATTCAGGTGCTTCTGACTATGTCATGCCAGCTAAAGTTGCAGATGCTCTTGGGCTTACCTTGACAAAGACCATAAAAAGGTGTTATTCCATGGAGAGACAAGTCCCTTTAATCGGACAAATCAAAGATGCACAAGCTGTTCTGGCAGCTTTTCCTGACAAAAGATTAAAGATGACAATCTTAGTTGCAGATATTCCTGTCTCCTACGGGATGTTGCTGAGCAGAAACTTCTGCAAAGAGCTGGGAGGAGAATTAAAGATGGATTGGTCCTGTGCTCATATTCCTATCAAAGGGATTAATCATAAGCTGGAGCCGGAAAAGAAGTCCAAGTACACGGTTACAAAATCTGAGGATCCTAGATCTCAGATTCTTTTTCAGGAATCTAACCATGGGGTCTATTTCTTGGAAATGGATAAAGGTGTTCCAGAACTCAGAACTTCAACCAGAGCCAGAGCCAAAAAGAAGAAGAAAAAGTTTGGACTCTGGAGTTTAAAGGCACTTGTTGTTCTTTTGGATCAGGAGCCGGCGTTCTACTAATATCTCTAGATCATGAGATATTTCCATACTCCCACAAGCTGATGTTCGAGAACACCAATCATACGGCGGAGTATGAAGCATTGCTTGCTAGGAATGGAGCAAGCTAAAAAGAAAGGAGTAAGACTCCTCAAAGCCCAAGGAGATATTGAACTTCTAGTAAAGCAAGATCGAGGGCAAAATCAAGTCAAAAGAGATGAGCTGAAGCATTACAGAGATAAAGTGCTTTCTGCCACACTCGATTTTGCAGCCTTCTCTATCAACTTCATTCCAATAAATCAGAATTCCAAGGCAGATTCTTTGGTAGTCATGGTTGCACCATTGAATCCGGATAGACCACCGTCCATATTCACACAAGGAAACTATAAAGTGGAGATGGTCTACCGCCCCAAATGTCCAGACTTTCTGAACAAACAAATATCTGCATGTCTGGAACAAGTTTCAAGGTTGAGTTGAATAAATCACCACCACGACAAACAGTCACAGGAAAAGTTGATCCAGGCTATGATGACAATAGTGGAGTAGTCCAATCAAAAGGTAACAAAATCCCTAAGGGTTTAGTTTCTTTAGTGAAGACTTTCGACAAACATGATCGATACCTGAATAAGAACAAAGAACATGGTGATGGTGATAGTTCTTCCTCAGAAATGCAGCAAATAAATCTGGGAACGGAGCAAGTTGATGCAGACTTACCACCACAGAGAGAAGAAGGATGAGCCACCACAGGATGAAGTTGATAAGGACTTGCCCAAGATATTTGACAAGAAGGCCAAAGAAAGGAAGTTCGAGATCGGAGACTGGGTACTCTGGTGGGACAAGAGACATGAACCGAAGGGCATGCACGACAAATCTGATTCACTCTGGAAAGGGCCCTTCATGATCAAAAGAGATGCCAGAATGGACACTTTCTTCCTTGCCTACCGGGATGGAATTGAGTTACCACTGCCTTTCAACGGGCAGCATCTGAAGCTTTTCCAGACATAAAAAACAGGGTAAAACCTGTATGTATATAAATAAAACTTTGTTGTTTTTCCTTTTCTTTTTGTTTTGTGTTGTTTTTGTTTGCCTGACCCCGAGCCCAATGGACAAGACACGAAACCAGAGATGTTGGGATCTCATCTTCACTCCTTTCATTTTGAAAGAGGCAAAGATGTCCACAGACAGAGCCGACTGGTGTCCCCAGATTTCACCCTGAAATCTGAGACTACCCCATGTTAAAAAATTTCGTTCTTTTAAAATAATGGGTCGTTTTGTGTTTTTATTGCCAGAAAGTGTCTGTATTGTGTCAAGATATTCCCAGAGAGTCATATTAGCCAATTTCACCAAATACCCAGATGCCCGAAATCGTTATATTCTGTCGCTGGGGTTTGCCTGCGGGAAATTTTTATTTAATTATTTTGAGCCCCATTTGAGGCAAATTGTGCTCCGGTTTAACCCTGTTGTGGTCTTACATGTCAATATTCCCATATACCAGTAGGGTTTTAACCAGGAATGAATCATGGGCTTTATCTGTGACTTCTGGCAACGTTTTGCGTTTTTGGTGTTTTCTCGTTTTGTTTTCTGTGAAATTTCTCTAGGTCAATTCCTTTACCGGTTTAGTCTGTTTTCTTGCCTGGAGTATCTGGAGATCATCTATGGACGTTATGCCAGAAGGAATTTGCCACAGGAGGTCTGGTTCTCTCTAAAAAGACGAAGTCATGCACAAAAAGCTTCTTCTGGGCAGGTCACATTTTTGGGAAAAGAAGGTTTTAAGCTACAATGGGATTTTTGGTAGCAGCAGGCAGGTGGGAATTTTGTACCTGCCTAGCAGGGTACTTTTTCCCATGGAAGCAAAGTCACTTAAGTCATGATGGGAAAATTAGAGGCAGCAGGCAGGCGGGAATTTCTTACCTGCCTTGCAGGGTGAAAATTCCCATTGTGAAATAAAAGAAAATCACTTAAGGCATTGATGGGAATTTCTTACCTGCCTTGCAGGGTAAAAAATCCCATTATGAAAGTCAAACAGCTTAAGTGGATCATGGGATTTTTGGAGCTGCGGTGCAGGGTGAATAATCCCATTAGAAATTGACTTTTAAAAATAGAATTCACCCTTGCCAAAAAGTGCAACCCACCTTAGGTGAATAATAATGCATTTAATAATATTTATTAATGTTTATTCACCCAATTTTGGTGCCCAAGCATGAGGAAAAGTCAACGCATGATGAAAGGATAAAGAAGATTGGAAATAGAATTCTAAAATTAAATAAATTTAATTTATTTAATGCAGCCCCCTCTCATGCAAAAAAGTGCGACCCATATTGAGGAGAAATAATACTTTTTAAAGTATTAATTAATGGAATTAATTCCTATTTTTGGTGCATAAGGTCAAAGCACACTGTGAAGTCAATGTGGACTGGAAGTAGAAAGCTAAAATTAAATAAATTTAATTTATTTAATGGCAGCAGCCATGAGCATGCACAAAATAGGCGCCAAATTGAAGAGAAAAGCATGTTAATTAATTAATTAATTGCCAGGAATAGGAGAGGCAATTATTAATTATAGAATGGTGAAGGTCATATAAGAATGGGCTGCCATAATGATGAATTAATTAATTCTTCAACAAGGAAGTGCAGCCCAGACAATTTTGGCACCCAATTAAGGAGGAATTTTGCACAGAAGGAGGTGTTTTTACTGCTGGAAGGCTTCAAAGTTTGGCGCCTAGGTTTGAAGGAGCTTGAATTAAGTCTGATTAATTGTCTGCATAGTGGTACAGGTGCTCAAGTGAAGTTGACAAAATTCATGTTTGCTTTGCATGCAAACAAAACATCAAATTTTGGGGCAGCAGGCTTGATATATGCAGATTTTTATAATTAAAATCAAGTGTTCATGTTCCGGTTGCCATCTTTGTCTGAATTAATTGCAGGAATTCATTACAGGTGCTTTTATAAGAGAAAGGGAGCTTAAATCAATGTCCAATACATTAAACATATCCTCTGAATCTGAAGAAATCTCCAGATCTGCACCGGTTGTAAAGAATTTCGGCTGAATAAAAAATAAAAGAATTGCTCAGACAAAGATCGCACCAGCCATGGCAAAGCATGATGAAAGAAAAGGATCAGCAGAATCATGCATAGCTTCCAGATTCAAATCCAGATCCAGATCCATAATTGCAAAGGCTTCATCCTCTTGTTTCGAATGCAGCCCGTGAAGAAGTCAGTGCATGGAGAATTCCTTCCAGGACCTTGTGCATGTTCTCCCAATCTTCCAGTTGAAGCCTTCATTGAATTTGCATTCACCCGGAGTGCTTTCCAAAATTTTTAATTGCTCATATGCAATTAAAAATAAAAATGATGAGTTATTTACGGCAAACATTGCACTGATGCATGTACTGGAGAAGAACTGCAAAAGCTTCAAGGATAAGAGGGAAGACATGTCAAAGGCAATACCCGCAAGCAAATCACAGTCACTTGCTTCCAGATCCAGCCTCTTCCAGATCTTCTAGATCCAATTTGGTGAGAATCAAAGGCAAAAGAATCAGCTGCATGCAGAATATGAAAAAGGACAAGACTGCAGCTTTCCTCTTTCTTCTTCTTTCTCTTATTTCCTCCGACAAAGTAATTGAGTGATCAATTAAATTATAAAACCTAAGTGATTGGTTTAAAAGCCATTACTTGAAGAAGTCAACTACTTGGAAATAGGTGGCAGACATGCAAAATAGAAGGTTCTATCTTCAGTTGCAAATCATGCATGTCATGCAAAGAGGAATTCCAGGAGGGAGATTACCAGTTGTTTCCTTTCCGACTTCCACATGTGTCAGTTCAACTAAAAGCTTCCTATTTGTAATTTCCCCTTTACATGCTATAAGTAGAGGAAGAACCTACGGGTTAAAAGGATCAGAATTTGTAAGCAACATTCTTGTGTTCCAGACTTTGTGCTGAAACCCCTGATAGCTATTTGAAGCAAAGGAATAGAAAGGAGCATATTTCCGGAGAACTTTGTGTCGACGGTGCATTTTGTTTCTAACTTTTTGTCTTAGATCTACTTATAAACTTTGTGTTATTCTAGATCTAGATCTGAAAGTTGTCTTTGCTTATAATTTTGTGTGTTAATATTTATTGGTTCCGTCTATGTGCATGCAATCAACTCTGTAATCTATTGATTGGGTTGCACATCTTCCCTCTTTCTTTCCTGTGTTTTATTATTTCCTTCTTCTTTAGATATTTCATTTCTTTAAACAACTGCTTACTTGCTGCAAAACTATACAGCTATGGTTCATGAGCTGCATGGTTAAAGTAAAACCCCCATATAGATACTAGCATATTTTATTGACAAATCTAACACGGGAGCCTCACCAGTAAATGAGGGAGATTTATCTCATGACTGCCTAGGTTTTCAGCTACTTCTCAAAGGAACCAAGCACATATGCAGGTGAATCTGAAGTGAGGTGAGAAAAAGTTGCAACAAGAGCATAAGTTACAATAGTTGGCTCATATATTGACAAATTAGGATTAGCAGGTGCAAGAGTAGTGACTGCAAGTGTACTAGGCTCACTAGAAGATAGGTCCAACTGGTCAATTTGATGTTGCAAACTAGCAGCCATGTTCTATAATGAGAGTATGGGAGCATCTGTGTTGGCAATGAGGGAGAGGAGAAGAGAAATATACTTCTTGAGTTTCCGGTTCTCTTGAACTATACAAACCATATTATCCTAAACTTCGCATACCTCAGAGAAGAGCATATAGTTTTCCAACTACAAAGTGTGGAGGTCTTCGGAGGAAGCCATTATCAAAGGTGAAACAAGGCTTTGAAATGATTCTCAAGCAAAAACACACTCAAGAACCCCCTCAAAAGTAAGAATAAAATTTATTTGTGAGGGAGTTTTGACCACTTATCAGACCCGGCCTCACCCTTCGTTCTTTGACAACGAGCTCAGAAGTAAGGGAAGAAGTGTATCTGCAAAAGGCACTTTAAAAACACCCTTAGAAAAGGTCCTTCCAACAATAATACACTCCCCACTAGCAATATTGCCCCGTTTTCAAATATTAATACCACTTCAAAAAAAGACTCCTCCCTTTTGTTTTAAAAAAATGCCCTGCAAGCAAGAATGTACCCTCCCTTTAAGTTTGCCTCTCTTTAAAAATATCACCTCCTTTTTACTAAAAATATGCCCCCCGAGAAACAATAATGTTTCTTTACAAAGTAATTTTTCCACCCTCCCTTTAATTAAAAATATATGGTTTTAGAAGACAACCACTAGACCTCTAGGTAGGTGAGGAACTTCACAAAAAAATACAGCCAATAGGCCACGCTTCCTCCTAAAGCATATGGATAGCAAAGTTTCTTTTTAACTTTTAATTTGATTCACAAAATTAAAAAAAAGAAGTAAAGAATCTTGCAATTCTGAGAAGCACATGGCATGTGAAAGTGTGGTGGCATAAGGATTAGCCTCGCATGGTAGAGAAGTTGCGATAACAGTGAACAACTTCACAGAAAACACCAATAAATTCCAATTCAAGCCAGGCAGAATGAATTCGAGAAGGCAATAGTTGGACCGATGTGTTGAGTGTGGTGGGGGCGCCGAAACATCCGTTATTGAATAACAATGCACATCTCCACCACTTCTATTATAATCATACAATGGCCAAAGTTAATGCCACTACAAACACATCTCTCGTGCCAATGTGACACTTGACGTTTGGATCCCGAAGGTGGCAAGCTGGGTCGTGGTATGAGCGAACGGGATGGTGGAAGTGAACTGATCTTAGCAATGGACCATGACTATTATTGTTACACTAGTGAGGAGATGTGGCAAATGCACAAAAGGAGGTCCACATAGACGTAAATGATGCTCGTTTGCGGAACAGCGAGTGTAGCAGTGTCATTAGTTTACTTGCCCCTTGAGAGAGGATGTCAGATCTGGCAGCCACAGCTGGGCTACAACACTCGAAATTGGACAGGTGGTTTCTAGAGAGGAGGAAGTGGCTACTTGGGACCGCGAACAATCAACACAAAAGCAATGGAGCTGCTGTAAAAGGGAGTGGTGCGACCTGGTACAGTGTGTGAAGCAAAGACAGTGAGATGGCTAAGTGCAGGCGGTCTTCAACAAGGCCTACCAGCACCCCGCGTTCACACATGACCTGGAGCTGTCCGTGCTTCTTTCATGTCAGCAACATAGAATTCTCACGTGACTGAGATCATATAGAGATCCTTGCCATATTGAGATCCGGACAGGAAAATGTTTGCAGGACGATAGCAGGTCACCAAGAGACTTGAAGTGGCTGGGTGCAGTCCACGTGAGACGTTGGGTAGCACCGTGTAGAAGACTACTTGAGGTGGCAAGGTAGACGCTGTTGAGGCAACTTAGATTAGGCAGCTAGAAAGCAGCGCCTAAAAGCCTGCAGCAAGGAGCTATGATGATATTCTGAGAAGGTGATCGTAAGAAAAAACTCGAAATAATGATCACCGAACGTGACAGGCAGTGAAGAATTGACAGTACGAAATAGAAGACTGTGCTCTCAACTGTTTATGGCCTAGCGGTGGCTGTAATAGAGGTGACTGAAGCACCTTGCAGGGGGAGTACAGATCTGTGGAGTCTTTTACACCATAAGACTGCACACTGAATTTTGTTGGCACTGAGTTGTATTTGGACAGCACTGATTTCCAACATACAGCTGTAGCAGCACCGAGATCATAGATGAGTCTAGTACTAGTGGACATTTTTATCTAGAACTGAGCAGTAGGGGTATCCGCTAAGCCAGCAAGAGGAACCATCACATTACATCAATCACCAACCTATAAATGCGTAGAGGCATGTAGTTACCACACCTCCAATGCTTTAATTTAAAATTATTTGATAAAGCACTGTAGCAGTAGCTTTGTACCACCTGCAATTAAAACAACTGAGAGAAAAACTTGAATTTTAGCTATACGCCCTAGCTTAGTTCAAGGTCTTGTGTGAACACGGGGTGGTGGTAAGCCTTGTTGAACACCGCCTGCACTTAGCCGTTGCACTGTCTTTGCTTCACACACTGTACCAGGTCGCACCACTCCCTTTTACAGCAGCTCTGTCACTTTTGTGTTGCTTGTTCGCGGTCCCAAGTAGCCACTTCCTGCTCTCTACAAACCACCCGTCCGAATTCGAGCTTTGTAGCCCAGCTGTGGCTGCTGGATCTGTGGAGTCTTTTACACCATAAGACTGCACGGTGAATTTTGTTGGCACTGGCTTGTATTTGGACAGCGGTGATTTCCAACGTGCAGCTGTAGCAGCACCAAGATGAGTCTAGGACTAGCGGACATTTCTATCTAGAACTGAGCAGTAGGGGTATCCGCTAAGCGGCAAGAGGAACCATCACATTACGTCAATCACCAACCTATAAATGTGTAGAGGCATGTAGTTGCCACACCTCCAATGTTTTAATTTAAAATTATTTGATAAATCACTGTAGCAGTAGCTTTGTAGCACCTGCAATTAAAAAAATAATGAGAGAAAAACTTGAATTTTAGCTATACGCCCTGGCTTGGCTAGGCTGAGCTATAAACAATTAAAACACTTTCTACTCAATTTTCTGAATGTGGCCAAATCATGCTCTAATACTATATTGGAGAAGTGAAATCTTCACTCACATGAACATTCCATATACCATAATCTCAGTGAAACTAAGCCATAATACACACAGCTATATGAATTGTATTTGTATGTGTGTTTGTATAATTCTTTCATATGTTAAAATTTACAATAGGGAGACCCTGATATAAATAACCGGGTAAGTTTGTTTCACAACCACCAATTAGTTGGTGTGAACAAACTATTAGTTAGAGTAACCAACTATATATGCCCTCACACAAATTGTTTGTGTACATAATGAGTTGTCAATTAAAACCACTTAACAACCTCCCTAAATTTAAGCTTGACCCTATTCTAATGTAAACTTAGACAAAACCAAGCTAGTTAGCTAAATACTACTACTAGCCTAGTGTAACACACCAACATTATGCAAATAAATTATATAAACATAAGATTTGCTCCTTATTTGCCTTGGTTGTAACACTCTCTCATCTACATTCATGACATGTTTAAGGAGTAAGAAGTTAATCAACTAGCAGAAGAAAACTCCTGATAAATATTGACCTATTGAAAATCCCTAATTTGGCTTCATTCCAATTGTTCTTTTTTTAAACCCTAGCAACCACTCCTGATTGCAGTATGAATGTGTTTGCTCACTTTACCCTTATTGCTTTTGTAAGCATTTCCCAATTCAGTAGCCTACTAAAAGAGGTAATCCCACCACATCACCTATCAGTCTGCTATCATTCAACTACCATAATGCTGTAACTTTAGTATGACCTCTACAACAGTACTGTTACAAAACTGACCATGAGTCTTGAAATTACTATAGACCAGAGCTTTCAATGCAAAGCACTGTGTTGATATATCTAGTAGAGTGTCACAAGGTTCATATGCTTAACATTGTCCCTTGTTATCCTTTCCCCGTTGAATCTCATGTTCTATTGGTCGAAGGATGATCCACCTTTGTCAAGGATGATAGATTAGCATATTGTTTAGTGACAAAAAGCCTCACCACATTCCATGATCATATCTATATTCCATGTTGATTCAACATGCCTTTGTGTGTAATCAAAAATCCAAGTACCTTGGTCATGGATTAGTTGATGCCATAGTGGTATAAACAAGGGCATCGAATTGAGTCTATAAAACCTGTTCTAGTTATCCTTTCAGAACCGCATCATTTTTCCATCATTGATTTGCCCGACGAGGAATGGCTAAAGCAAGTTGAGGCATGTTTGTAGATGTTTCCATATCACTAAGCCCTTTAGTGCAATCGCATGGTAAGGGCGTTTACAGTTGATTGGGCAACAAATCCTTTAGTGCGATCGCATGGGTAAGGGTGTTTAGAGCTGATTGGGCGACAAATTTTTAGATGTTTTGATTTGTCCCCACGGAAAATGGTCCCTGGCATCAATGTGAGGCATGTGAAAGAAGCGGAGACGGAAGAGGGGTATGGCACATGGGGTGCGCAGCACGCGCAAGGCAAACATGACAAGTAACTATCGTGCAAAGAAAGTGCAGCACACACGGTGCGGATTCTTGACAGTGCACAAGTGGGTTGAAAACATGTTTGGCCTTAGAAAACTTTTATAATTTTAATGACCCACTTCTTATTACGCACTCAAAGCACTTCAATCAACCCTCCATCATTTGCACACCTCTTCTCTGTGCCAGGCTTCCTACCTCAACCTGATCCAAGTATTTTTCTCCCCAACCTCACTACTTTTCATCCCTTTGTGTTTGATCTTGTTGAGGTGTTTAGTTTTTCTCCCTTCCATTATTTTTGTACATTCTTGATTTTCCCTACTTCCAAAAAAGCTATTTTTCCTCATTTTGGTGGCTTTTGAGCTCAACAAACTTCACCAACAATTTCTCCTACATGTTAGCTTCAACTTGAACCTTTCGGAGGATTTTTCACGCACATTTGAACCCCAAAAACCCTAGGTGTGCCTAGATAGTGCGAGCCCATAACACGCATGGCCTTTTCTAGCCTTTTTGAAAGCCTTTTTCGAGTTTTCTTGTGGTTTTATGACCATCGTGGCCTCCCTCTTTCCATGCCCAAAAACTTTCTAGCCTCCTAACCCATATATCATCAATTTCCAAATACTCATTGAGGCCATTGTTCGTCACCCTTTTCACTACAAAAAACAATTCCAATATCATGGTTTCAAACCACATTCAACTCTAGAGACTGATCTTCTAAATGTCCGGGGCTTGAAAATCGAGCATATTGATATTGACAACTTCGTAGTGAAGCTAGAGGCTCCAAACAAATCTACATTGATTTCGCACCTTGCAAACAATGATCTGCCGAAAGCTAGAGACTTTCCCATATCGGTTCAATGCACGGAATTTGTGTTGGCATACACAGATCACTATGACCCTGAAGCCAAGGAAGTTAGAACAACAGAAGGCTTGCTTATCGCCCAATTGGATGGGGACTCAATTGATACCTAAATTTTAATCCCTTTGTGTGAAGTAATGAACATTGAAAGCACACAATCATATTGGAAAGACATCGAGATCAATGCTTGCCCTACAATACTTCATGCTTGAAGCATCAAAAGCCCAGAGAGTCAAACCTGCAAAAGAAGGTACACATGTTGCAAAGCAATGATGGCATTTACAATGCCATTAACTTGTTGAACCATGGATGTTTACGTTCATAATCACTATTGGCAAGGGAAAGGAGTTCATAAGTTGGGGAATGATAATCAGTGATTCTATTCACAAACAATTTGACAAAATTGCCCAAAATTCAATCGTTCTATATGACTTCATATTTGATGTGGTCCATTCCTAGCCTTTGCTCTTTCATGGGATTGAATATAAAAGGGGAATGGGGTCCCAAGACTAAAACTTGGTCATATTTTCCCCAACTCACTTTGGAAGGAAGCAAAAAGCACTTCACCCAAGTAAATGATGCCTTTACTATGTTTGTGGTGAGGACTCTCGAGAATGATCATGCTAAGAGAATTTCCCAAGCAGGCGCAAAGCTAGTGACTCAATTCAAGAGTTACTTCATACAGTTTCCTTGGTTTTCTCACATTCGGATACAAGGTTTCGATTGGATCCCATATCAAATCCCAAGGTACATTCTGGATAAAGCTCAAAAGCACGGAAATGCCCCAGGGGGTCTCGTTTCTTGGTAGAAACGTTTCAGAAACGCGAAACTGATCCAAAACGCCTTCCGGAAACGTTTGAAACATTTCCGCCGATTTTTTAAAGTTTCAAGCATCAAAACTTTTAAAAAAATAAAAAATAAAAGCATTTAATAAACCTAACCCTAATCTACCTACCTGGACTTGCTAAAGACACTTCCTAAAAGCTATATAATGACCTCTTGGGTCCATTTTAAATCACATTCATTTTCTCTCTTGCTAAATTCAGTTTTCACTAAACTAACATTTAGCATTGTGAAGAGCAAAGAGACATCAAGGAGCAGCTTGAAGGAAGAGTTTAGGAGGTGGTGCTAAGAGCAAAGAGCATCAAGGAGGAATTTCAAAGCAGATTTGGAAGCTTCAAAAAGGAAAAACCAGGTATTTTTCAAGTTTTTTTTAATAAAGCAAATGTTCATGTGATCAATGATCACGAATGATGTGTGCATAATGCACACATCATTGTATGTAGTTTGAATTTAGTAATTTTTAATCTCTATGCTAAAAAAAATGTAACATTTCCTTTGTGGTTTTTAATAAAAATCATATGTTGTTTTTTTTAAATTATAAATATCATCCAAACTTTGTGTATGCTCTCACCTCGCACCTATACGGTGACCTTGGTGATCAAAAGCAGAATAGGATGCATAGGTATTTTTTTAGCTATTTTCAGAATTCTTTTTGTATTTATTAAATTAAAAAAATCCAAACTCTATGTATGCTCTCACCTCGCGCCTATACGGTGAACTTGGTGATCAAAAGTAAAATAGGATATGTAGGGTATAGTTCTAACTTCTATTTAATAATTTATTGTTATCTAAGTTTATGTTTTTAAAAAATTCAATGTAGGTTTGATTCTTTGACTCTTGAGATATAAAAACATAAATGGCATCCAGTTTAGCTTCAGTGGGAGGGCATGGGAAAGGGGAAGCAAGCCAAAGTGGGGGTGTGGATCCTAGAGCTCCTCTTTGGAGACATCTGCAAATTGTGGAGAACCTTGTTGGCGGTGGCTCTTGAGTTTGGGTATGCAAACATTGCAATATATAATTCAAATCCTCTTACACCTGCCTCAAAGCTCATTTAATGGGGAAAGGGGGAACAAGGATTATAAAATGTGCCAAGGTTGAAGGGAAACATATATTGGCATATATGAAAGAGCAAGAAGAGGCTGATTTGGCAGCTTCAAGAGCTAGATTTAAAACCGCTCCTTTGCAAAATAGGGGTTCTGTAAAACCACCCACCCCATCAAACCATCCATTTATCCAAGTTGCAGTTGAAACTCCATCAGAGGGAGAGTGTTTGTCACGAAAAAGAAGTACCAAAGGCCCATTAGAGCAAGCATTTGCAAATGAGAAAAAGGATGTTGCTGATGAGTTGGTTGCTCGATGCGTTTGTGCATGTGGGTTTCCCTTCAATGTGTTGCGATCACCATGTTGGCAACAAATGGTGAGAGGAATTAATGATGCACCACAAGGGTATACAAACCCTGCTTATCAGAAAGTGAGAACATCATTGTTGGCGAAAGAAGTGGCCCATGTACATACTTCTTTGCAGCCAATTAGGGATTCATGGAAGGACTCAGGGGTATCTATCATTTCAGATGGATGGAAAGATGCCCGAAATAGACCCCTAATCAACATTGTTACAGTGTGCCCTAAAGGGGCAATGTTCTTAAGGGTTGTTGACTGTGAGGGTGAAGTGAAAGATGCTCAATTTATTGCTAATATTTTGATTGAAGCTATCGAGTCAGTGGGCCCTCAAAATGTTGTCCAAGTCGCCACGGACAATGCCAAAAATTGTAGAGCAACAGGGATGCTTGTTCAGGGGAGACATGAGCACATTTTTTGGACACCTTGTGCAGTACACTCCTTGAATTTGATGTTGCAGAAGATTGACAAAATTCCATGGATAGAAGAAACTTATACATAGGCAAATGAGATTCAAATGTTTGTCACAAATCATCATATGTCTCAGGCTATCTTTAGGAAGTTCTCAACGTTGGAGTTGCTGAAGGTAACGAAACAATTTCCTAATTTTTAATTTTTAATATTTATTTGCTAACTTTCTATGAAATATGAAATTATTAATTGAATTTCTTTTAAATTTAATTTTATATTTTATTAACTTGTTTTAATTTATTTTAATAGGTTGTTGAAACAAGATTTGTTTCTCACACATTTGTCTTAAGACGACTTGTGAAGGTAAAACAAGCCTTAAGGCCTGTGGTGATTGATGATGTTTAGTCTGTGTGGAGGCAAGCAAACACAGAAAGAGCCACCAAAATAAAATCAATTATACTCGATGATACTTGGTGGGCAAAGGTTGCATACTTGCTTAGTTTTACTGAGCCTATTTTATCTATGATTAGATATACAAACACAAATGATGCTTGCATAGGGGAGATCTATGATGGCATTGACTCTATGCTTGAAAAAATTAGAGACATCATACAACAAAAAGAGTAGGATCCTACAGAAACCTTCTACACTGAAATTAAGAGCGTGATCATGAGGTGGAATAAAATGACCACCCCATTGCATCTCTTAGCCTATGCCCTGAATCCCAAATTTTATAGCAGTGAAATAATTTCGCTACCTGGTAGGCAAAAACAAATATGATGACCACGAAGTTGCAATTGCAGCTAAGGCAGCATTCCGGAGGCTTTTTCCTGATCCAAATATAGCTAGTATGGTCCGTTATGAAATGGCACTCTTTGTCTCTTCATCTAATGGTAGCATGGGTGAAATGGATGCAACAGTTGACAAGTACAAGTTGACCCCATTCATGTGGTGGTATGTACATGGCCATGATGCCAAGTACATATGACCTGTTGCCATTAAAGTCCTCTCACAGGTATAAAATATTAAAATGAAATCAAAAGTTTGTTTATTATTAATTAATTAAAAATTAAAATTGTATGTTCGAAGTTCTTACTTTTGAGTAAATTAATTTTATTTCTAATTGAAAATTTCTAACTTCTTTTTTCATTTTTGCAACAGGTGGCTAGCAATTCTTCAGCAGAGCGGAATTGGAGTACATATAGCTTCATCCACTCAGCCAAACGGAACAAGTTAGGATCCAAGAAGGCTGAGGATTTAGTGTATATACACTCCAATTTGTGCATCCTTACACACAAGACTGAAGGCTATCGTAAAGGTCTCAACAAAATTTGGGATATTGATCCTGAGAGTAGTGACTTTGATGCTTTTGCGGCTACTCTTAGCCAACTTTCACTGCTTGGTATTGATGAAGAAGAATCGGGATCCATTACACAAGGGATGGAAAGTGGAGCTATTCGGAGTGGAGCTTCCAAGTTCCAGTTGTGTTCGTGGAGATGATGAGGAAAATCTGGATGATATATTTTAGAATGTAGATTATTATCATGTATATGTGAATCGTTGAAAAATGTAACCATGTTGAATGACGAGTCACGATTCTTTAGAAGTTCAAATTTCAATGAATACAAAATATTTTGAGTGCTTTATCAATTATCTCGTATGGTCTACAATTATAAAATGAGTATTATGCATATATATATATATATATATATATATATATTTAATAATATATTGTACGGACATTTCCGGTAACGTTTCGTATCTAAGGTTTTTTGAAAATTGTCGTTTCCGCGTTTCGTATTCGTTTCCGTTTCTGTGCAACATAGGGATAAAGTTCTCATTGAATTATGCAGGAAACTAGCAGTGGTTCACAAGTTGTTGCGGCAAAGGCATAAAGTTGTTATTTAATTCCCAATCAATATAGGCCACAATTCATGTAAGAATTCCACTAATGCAAAAATCATTGACAGTGACTTGTCAAGATTCAAAATGCATTCGCATTATACAAGGGATAACTTCAATAGTAAGGGTTTCGCCCAAAGTCAATTGGGTTCTATGTATGCACATGTGATGACGATTGAGAACTGTTGGGTAGATTGTATGGATGGGTATGAAGTGCATCGGAGAAGTTACACACAAATGAGTTTGGATCAAATGATAACTATCTTCAATATATGGGTGTTGAAATGCAAGTTCAATGATGGCACAATTTCAATTGAACCCATTTATGTCGATAATGTGATCTCTAGACCCCTTCCCTCGTTGGATTGGTCACTCCCAAAGGACACAGACATAGCAACATTTAGCAAGGTTGTGGTAGATAGATCAATGAAATAATTCAATTGGAGGGTCACTCAGGTTATAGAAGATGGGGGGTCCAAAGCACCCATATCAAGTAGAAGTCAAAGAGCACCTAATACATCCCTTCCTAAAGCCTCAGGGACTCACATGACTAGAACCACCCCCCACACAGCAACCCCAAGTGCAGGAGACGATGAAGATCTACGGTAGGGTAGGATGCCCAACAAGGTAGGAAGTGGCATGGGGTCAAATTGAAAATCCAAAAGGGTCTAGATTCGCAAGGAAATCTCCCTAATATTGAAAAATTGCTATCCTCGCAACCCATTGATACAACTGTGCTAATAGAAGACACTCAGCAGTTCTTGGCTTCGAATCAAGGTCAGACTCGGATCTAGGTCAATATTCTCCACCGTCACAAATGATGTCTCCACAACATGTGCCCAAAGGTGCTAAGAATGTTAATGAGATGACACTAGCAGATTTTAAATACCAGAGGACACCAGTAAGAGACGCCACCATCCGAGAGCGGCATCCATGAAAATCAAGAAGCTACTTCTCGAGTTGTGGAACGGATTACAGGAAGTAAGCAAGCAATTGAGTAACTGGATAGTAAAAACAGGCGATTGGTGTCAATAGTTAACTACCTGCAAACCCCTGTTGGATCTTCAAGAATGCCTCCAGCTCCTACACAAATACGAGGCCTTGATCAAACTGCTCTCCAAAATTTGCGCCAATTAAATTATTTTGAGAAGACGGTTCAAGCATGGACAGACCAGATACTAATGGATGGGCTGAAGTTTATTGATGAGGCGATTAAAACATATGATAAGATTGAGGCAGCTGAGTCTCTCTTGGAAAAAGGAATTGCCAACATAGAAGCAAAAATAGCTTAGTGTGTGGCCCTGGAACGTAATGTTGAAGAACTGAGCCTCACTGGTGAAAATTTGTTGGTTGCAAAGGGAGTGTTTGCCAAGGACAACCATTCGTTCAACTGGAGTGAGAGCATCAAATGGAAGATCATAGTCCTAAAGGAGGCTCAGAGAAATCTCCACGAGTTATTTAAGGAAGATGATAAGAGGCCTACCACAATGAGCATGAGCATTGAGTGCCCACATTCCAAGTTCTTCAAACCAAATGGTGGTGGCATCTATTCACTCTATGAAGTCAAGGAAAAATTCCAAAAGCTGATAAATAAAGAGATGCTTGGTGATGAGACTTTTGATATGGCTGCAATGATTTGGCTGAGCAAGATTCGGGTGGCCTTGACCTACGCAAGGATTTGCCTAGCTTTTAGAGGATCTGCGTGGATATGAAGAGTACACTCAAGAGTTGGATCGTTCGTTTCCACAGTACATTGGTTTCCAATGAGAAGACTATCATGGCTACACTTCACATATTTTAGGCATATGAGAGTAAGAAGGCAAAAGAGAAAAACAAGGAAGCAGCTAGTGCCAAGTGATGTTCTAATTTCAAGTTACTTTTTGGAAATAGAATTTAATGAGGGCTTTCTATTTTTGCATTTTTCAAATAACTTTTTTGTAATATAATTGTACATGTAAAAGAATGTGAAAGGTCACCCAAAAAACAGTTACCTTCTCGCATTTTAAATACAAGATATAGCTAATGGAAAAGGACTTTTTGGATGCTATCTGGAATTTTATGGAGAGGAAAAGTAATGCCAAACTTTGTGTTCGTCCTTATTAAGAAATACAAAGAGATTTACAGAACTTTGTGTCTTGGAGTTTCTTTGGTGATATCACTTTTCTTATGTCAAATGTATGTCTTTCTTTCTTCCTTTCATGCATTGCAGAATTACAGTGTTGAATGGTTATTCTTTCATGATTAATTTCCCAACGCATAAGAATAAGATCTATGTTTGCTCATTTGTGTATCTCTCCTTCCCCCACTGTCCCTACACACTTCTATTTCTTTCAAGTTCTATACAAAACCCCACAAGTTAGCTTAGAGTAAATATTGTGAATATTCAGTTTCAGAATTTGGTTTTGTTTTCAATAAGGGGAACTTGCCCCTATAATAGAGAAAGGATTTCCTTCCCTCACTGTTCCAAAAGCACTATTTTTCCGTATACAAAATATTTTGCCAATAGAATCGAGACAAAATGTCGATCTAATGAGAGAGAGTGAGAATACCCCTTCAATGTGTGAGATTGCTCTTCAACTATGGGTGTGGATGGTAATAGAGAGGATTGTACTATAGGTGATTGTTCCCAAAGTGGAGAAGAAACATGGCACACTCAGGATATCGAAGCATTTCTTGGAATGATTGAATGGCAGGTGTGATTGTGTCAACAATCCCATTTCTATGCTTACAAAGAACACCCCCTTGATAACCCATCTTTTGAAGGATGTTTCAGTCAAATCCTTGTGTCTAATGCTCAAAAGTAGTAAGTAGCCCAAATGTCTAGGAGAAGCGTACACCTCATTGCAAGGCAAGCAGGTCTCTTGGCTTGGCTATGTTGCTAGAATATCCTCTCCTATAGTTGTGATGGCTATGTAATCCAGACCTTAAGAGAAGTACTTGTCTGAAGCTGTACAAAGAGTGCAGGTGTTGATAAATGCTCAAGATCAGAGTTTGTCATGCAGAGTTGGTTACTAGGGAAGGAGAAGGCATTTATTGGTCTTATATATACACCTTTCTGATTTCACAACCTAGATTCAGAAGGCCAACGAATTTGACAATAGCCGAAAGCATCAGTTAAAGGCCTGACAGGTATGTCCTAAAGGCTGCCTATGATAAAGTGACAAATTTGGCAAAAGTTGATTAAGTATTCTATTGGTGTCAAAATCATCGCAAAGGGGCCTACAGGAATAAATGCAAAGGGAGGAATTCAGAACCAGCCGAATTCCTCAGATTTGAATATTTCTCCAAACGGATTTTGCCATTGGATTCCATAGTTACCTATATCTCAGAGATGGGGGGAAGGAGTTTACAGAACGGCAAAAAAAATCTCGGAATTTGGGGACAGCGAGGGCATGGCGGGTGGTGGGGATATGTTGGTTGCGGATATTAAAATAATACATAAAAATTAATATCTGAATGTTTTAACTTTATTCAATGAAATTTTGGGGAATAAACCTTATTAAAAGTTTTTCAAGGTACTTGGAAAATTAGGTTCGATGTTTTGTAAAAAAAAGAGTTTTTTTTTTTTGGGGGGGGGGGGGGGGGGGGGGGGGGGGGGTGTGGAGGATCAGAAAAAATTGGAAAATTGAAATTTTGAGAACATCACCAAAATCAAGGGGATGTGTCCCTTCATAACAACGTGATGGATTCCTTGTTAAACTCTATGTAATTTCAAAAAAAAAAGATCTAATTTGGACTCCGCATGGCCAACATATGGCTATTTTATGTTGGTAATCTGTTTGAGGCAGTCTAAGGCTAAAGGATGGTTGGCAGAAGGTGGGGAGACGGTTTCTAAACCAAGCGGAGACCCTAATGAATGAAAATTAAGGCAATGATATATAAAGTGGTGGGGCCAGCTAGATGCTGTCCAGTTCCAGTCCATGCCTACCCCAGACCTATCGATAATCAATTTGGAAAGTCTACGTGACCTAATCAATGAAAAGAGTTGGCGACTATTTTTAATGCACACACTTGTAGCTTGCAGCTTTTGGCAAAGCAAAACAGAGTCAAAGACCTTTCTACAGTAAAAGACTATAGAAATTTGCTGATGAGCCTCCTTAATAATATCCCAAAAAAAAAGATGTGAGCAATATTCTTGAAGCTTGCCAAGCCCCTTGCTTGAGAATACCATGCTCCAAGTACTCAAAAAGCATCATTTCCAAAACAGTGGCATAAAGTTTGGAAGATGTACGTCCAGTCATTATAGTCATTTGAGTTTGAACCACCACCTCTCACAACTCCCCACCCTTGTGAACGGGGTAGATGATGTGCTGAAACTAAGACGGGCAAAACTAGACAAAACCCTGCCAAACAAAAGGCAGGTGGGTCCACACCATATTTCAGAAATTTAACCTGAACCTCACAGTATGTTTCTCTGCTACTAAATAATTTTTGCATAGCTCTCCTAATGTCACCTGGACTCTGGAGAGAAAAGGAGATGGAAGGAGCGGGCAAGGTTGAATAGTATTTGAGTACATGGGTTTATCTAGATTTATATGGCCTTAGCATTTCCTAGGGTGAATCTTTCATCGATGATGGCAACAAGCATCTGTAGTCATCAACAACAGGACAAACAGCTGTCATAAAATACCTGGTTATTTTAATGTCACACTTTTGTTTGCTGATGTCAGCTATCCAAAATCAGTGACATAGCACTCAAAACTCTAGAAATAGGTACTTTGCTGAAATCACTAACTGGCCTTGCTGATGTAAACTGCAACTAGAATCAAACAGCAGTCAAAACAATCAAGAGGTGCTGAAATCACTAACTGACCTTGCTGATGTAAGCTGTGCAAAGAGTCAAACAGCACTCAAAACATTCAAGAGATAGCTCCCTGACATCACTAAGGAACTTACTGATGCTGTACTCAAGTTTCATAGCAGATCATCTTCTTCACCTAATTGAAAATTCCACTTGACAGATCGCAGAGTGAATTGATGATGCATTTTAAGTCAGAAAACCTTTTTAGTTGTCTCGAGCATTAGATGAGGATGAACTGACTGCCAAGTCAGCCTGGTCAGAAATAAATATTTATTTAATCAAAAATTTAAGTCCAAGTCAACCCACTCAAGGATATTACTAATTATCAAAAAATTACAGTTTTCAATAGAATGTCATATAATAATCTCATTAATAGGCCAATGATGTCATAAGTAAATGAAAAGGTGATAATAATGAGGTCACGGTGATGTTAAGACGATTTCAGCACATCTTGGCCTTAATTGTCTGATTTGTGTATTCTGTTTCATATTTGGTTCCATGCTGACATCCATGCTTTTAAAAATGCACTCTTCTTTGTCTAGTTTGTGCAGTCCGTTTAATATTTGGTTGTATATTGTCCTCCTTGCTCTTATAGATGCACTTCTGTCAAGTGTAGGCCTACTATCGGTCATGATTAAAAATCAGTAAAGGATTAACCCTAGGTAGCCGATACGGCTAGAAACAACCTTTGGAGTGGGAGCGGGGGCGGTTGGGAGCAGGAGTGGGCACGGAGCGGCGGCAGAGCTGCGGAAACGACCAGGTACAGCAGGGAGCGGCGGCAGAGCTGCAGAAACGGCCGGGTACGGCATGTGCCATACCCAGCCGTTTCCGCAGCTCTGCCGCCGCTCCCTGCCCGCTCCCACTTTAAAAAACGCGATTTTTCATTTTTTTTAAATGATTTCTTTGTTTTAAAAGCACCACTCCTTTAAAAAACGAAATATTTTTCTAATCTAAACCCTAAAAGCTAACTTTAAACAATAAAACAAAAGAACAACACAAAAACAAAACATAAAGCAAAGAAACTTACCTTTGGCTCTCCAAAATTGCATTGTGTTTGTCTAGGGTTTAAGGAGTTATTGCTATGCTTGTAGGAGTGTGAGGAGTTGTAAAGGAGGAAGATTTGTGAAGGATTTGTGGTTTACAAAGTGAAGGTAAGTTTTTTTTTAATTTCTAACCTTGTTTTTTTTTTTGTTATTTAATCTTGCACACATTACATTTTGATTTTTTTGCTTATGTTCATCTTTTTTTTGCTCTTTCTATTTAACTTTTTAATTTTCATTGTTCAATCACAATGCAATTGCATGCCATTGTTTTCTTTGCTTTTTTTTTTGGAACCTTGTAGGTATTTCTACAATGGCAACAACAAGTTCTGCTTCTTCTGGGCAATCTTTGGCCAAGGACTTTGACCCAAATTCACCGTTATGGAGGCACGTAACAATAGTTCAACAACTTGCAGGTGGTGGTTGTTTTGAATGGAAATGCAATGATTGTTGTGGACTATTCAAAGGCTCTTACAATAGGGTGAAAAGCCACTTGTGTGTCATAACGGGTAATGGCATAAGAATATGCAAGGGGAAGAATAATGTTGGGGTGCCAAAAGCAAAAGTTTTGGCATATATCAAAGAGCAAGAAGATGCAAAGGCAAATGTGGCTATGAGAGCGGGTCATCCATTGGCTAAAAGAGGAGGTTCATCTCGTTCAACGAGGCCTCCAGTTGCTCCATCACCTAGTGGATCCTCAATTGTGGCCATGCCACATCCATTTGTGGCTCCTATCTCCACGGATGAGGATGTTTACACCTTGCACGAAAGAAAAGCAAGACAAAAGGGCCATTGGAAAAGGCCTTTCAAAATGAGACCAGGGCAATTGCAAATGAACACATTGCAAGGTGTGTATATGCTAATGGGCTTTCTTTTAATGTTGTGAGATCACCTTATTGGCATGAGATGGTGAAAGCCATCAATGAGGCACCAAAAGGGTATAAATCACCAGGATATGAGAAGATCCGCACCACCCTTTTGGATAAACAAAAAAAATATGTGGAAACCTCCTTGCAACCAATTAGGGACTCATGGACCAAAACAAGTGTGTCCATCGTTTCTGATGGATGGAAAGATGCAAGAAACCGCCCTTTAATCAATGTGATTGCAATATGCCCTAAGGGGGCAATGTTTTTGAAAGCGGTTGATTGTGAGGGGCAAGTGAAGGATGCCCAATTTATAGCCAACATTCTCTTTGAGTCCATTGAGGCAGTGGGGGTCTAAAAATGTTGTCCAAGTCATAACGGACAACGCCAAAAATTGCAAAGCTGCAGGGATGCTAGTTGAGGCACGGTATGGGCATATTTTTTGGACACCATGTGTTGTGCATTCATTGAATTTAATGCTAAAGAAAATGGCAAACAAAATAGAGTGGATCCAACAAGTGTATGAAGAAGCTGAAGAGATCCAAATGTTTGTCACCAACCACCACATGTCACAAGGGCATTTTTAGATCATTCTCGCAGTTGGAGCTACTGAAGGTAAGGAAAGCTACTTTCTTTCTTTCTTTTTAATTTAAAATTTAAATATAAGTTTTTAAAATATAGTAAAATTAGTATCCTTTTAGCTTTCAATTTTATTTGTAATTTTTGTCCCTCATTCTTATTAGGTTGTTGAGACTCGGTTTGCATCACACACAATCGTCTTGAGACGACTAGTGAAGGTGCGAGAGGCACTCATGAGGATGGTAACATCCAATCTTTGGTCTATATGGAGGCAATCAAACACTCAACGAGCTCAAAAAGTGAAGACCCTGATCTTAGAGGACCCTTGGTGGGATAGAGTGAATTATCTGTTGAGTTTTACGGAGCCCATTATGAGCATGATCCGGTTTACTGACATGGATCAGCCATGTCTAGGAGAGATATATGACGGCATCGACTCAATGATTGAGAAGATAAAAGCCGTCATAAATGCAAAAGAACAAGATCCCGAGGAAATATTTTTCAAACAAGTGAAGTCAATCCTCATTGAGCGGTGGAACAAAATGACCACCCCCATTACATCTACTTAGCTTTTGCATTGACTCCTAGATTTTAAAGCACAGAGATCCTTTCCTTGCCAGGGAGGGTAGCACCATACAAGGATGCGGAAGTCAGTGAGGGATATATGGCGGCATTGGCTAGGCTCTTCCCTGATCCTGAGGCCCAAGACATGGTTATGGTAGAGTTTGGCAATTTCATAGCAGAAACGGGTCATAGCCTTCTCACTCTTCGGAGAAAATACAAGATGGATGCTCATATAAGGTGGTACCTCCATGGTACATTCATTGGTTTACTTGCAGCCTCTTGCAATCAAGGTCTTGGCACAAGTAAGTTTTTTTATTCTCTTTCATTCTCTTTTGTTGTAACTTTTAGTTTTTTAAAATTTAAGTTTGAGTGTTTAAGTTTGAAGTTGAACTTTGCATTGAATTTGAAGTTTGGGTTACCTCAATAGGTTGTAAGTTCATCTTCCTCTGAGCGCAACTGAAATACATATAGCTTCATCCACTCAGTAACAAGTTGGGGGCTAAAAAGGCTGAAGATTTGGTATACATACATTCCAACTTGCGTCTTTTATCCGACAAGCAATTGGGGTACAAGGAAGGGTCAACACAACATTGGGATATTGATCCAAAGATAGTTGACTCAGATGCTTCCATTTCCCACCATGGACCATATAGATGATGAGGGGAGTTTTGTGAGACTTATTTGGCACCGCGAGACCTACATGCACAAGGGGGTGCAACTAGCAGTTGGCCTTAAAAGGGAGTGCTTCAAGCCCATGTGGTTCTAATGAACCACATAATGATGATGATGTAGTTGGTTTTGGTCCTCTTGATGAAGAGGAATATGATGAATATTGACAATGAAAGATAGTTTGAACCTTGAATCATTGGAATTTGGTGTAATGAATTTAATATTTAATGATATTCATGACATTCACATTGTGTTCGATTTGAGTATTTTAAATTTTAATTTAACTTTTAAGCTTTTAAGTTTCTAAGTTTTAACAGTATCCTATGATTTGTTTGTTGTGGTCATTTACTTATTTAGCTTATAACTTATAAGTTATCTACTGTATCTTGTCTTTCATATGCATAATATGTGGTTGATAACTTAAATTCCTATTTAAGTAGGCTGAAATTTATATATTTTTTAATTTTTATTATATTTTTTGTACTGCCGTATCCAATGCCATATATAGAGCCAAAAATATTTTTGTTGTAACTGCATATCGGATACTCCCGTATCCCACTACCTGTATCCAAAATGTATCGGCTACTTAGGTTCACACCCTTAAAACTTGGTATACTGATGTAGAACTGGGGCTTCTAATATTAACTCCAAGCTATTAAGCAGTGCTATGGAGGGATTTATCTTTTAGGAAGGGAAATGTGTTTCTATATTTCCCGAAGGGATTGACAGGGGAGCACAGTGGAAACATTCCCGTGCCTTACCCTTTTGTAGGGGACCAGCAAGAAGGTGTTTCCATCCAGTACCTTACCTGGCTGGCCAAAAACTAAACTCCCATCTATCCAACAACAGGGAACACCCCGCCCTCCCTTATAGCCAACAAGAAATTCCTGGCCATTTCCTGTAACCAAGAGGAAACACCCAATTGCCCCCTTATGGCCAACAAGGCATGTCAGATAGCTTTCTCTCAGAGGATCCATTCATGTTTCAAAATGGACAATATAACCTTTTAGGAATCATCTACAAAATAGCAATCTTAAGATTTAGTAAATAAAAAGCATACAGCTAATCAATAAATACATGCACGGAGAAAAAATCCCTTCAAGAAAATAAAGGATTCACCTTACTGGAAGCAAAACTTACTTGTGCACCCCATCCCATACCACAACAAGCAATAGCCGATGGTGCAGACCAGGTACCATCCATTCGCCGAGCAAGGACTAGACCTGTCCCTACCTTATATGTCACTACCATTCCTACTTTAATAGCAGTAAGTATGGCGAGGCCTCTTGCACCTTTAAGCACAGCATTAGGAATCAATTTGTCTGGATTGAGACCTCCAATCTGCATATCAATGACTATTCAATCAATATTGAGGTGCAGTTACAATGTAATCTTTAAATTTTTGTTTATAAGAGGCTAAATCTCAAGGAGAATTGGTTTCTTATGGAAAGTAACATAGGAGGGAAATATCATATAAATAAACAATTTACTACCATTAGCACCTGGTAATAACTCTGTAGTGTGTTGGTTGCTTTGTAAATTTCTTGTTCCATGGTAAAACCTAATGGACTGTTCAGCCAACCTCTTATACATGTCATATCAGTAACATCATGGGTTGCAATTTGTGAAGCATTGCTCACCCGATCTGCTAAAATTCTCTGTATTGGTTCAAGCCTCTGGTAACACATGTCACACACCCTTTGTGGATTTCTCTCCTGAAACTTTACAGGCAGTAAACATCTTCCACTGGAGCAGTTATGACAGAATATACCTCCACAGAGGCGGCAATGATGACGGCCACATATAATGGCTTTGAAAACAGTTTGACACTGCAAGCAACAATTTGCAGCACTATCTGGCATCCACTGTCGAGGTTCAGCTTCTAATGTAGCTCTGACAACTCCTATGTCCACACCACAAGGCGTTGAAAGATGTGGAACACTCGGGAATTTCTCCTTGCACCACGGAATTACTGTTGAGCTTAATCTTTGAAAATCAGAAGATACTTCAGGCGGTATGAAGTCCTGCTCTACAGAACTGATATGTGAATCTTTCTCCCTTTTGTTTCGAGGAAGTACAGCATTACCGGCATTATTCCATGTACAGAAGTCTGCAGATATGTCCTTGCTAGCAATGAAGTCTTTTCTTAGATCAGCAATCATATTTTCAGGGATTTTGGGAGCTGACACATGAACCCAAGTACCAGATTCTTCAGAAGGTTGGGACCCATATTGCAAACCCTCTGAATTCATCCGACCAATTGGTCAGTGTTATCTGTGATCAGTATACTGTATGACAGGGTTCTTTTCTTCTGTCTTCAGATGTATCAGAATGTCGGTTTCAAATTCAACCTTTGCATCTGAGAGTAGACATTAGAAAAATGTGCACATTGAGGGCCACAAGGATGCACTTATAGAGAACATCAGGCACAAGGGATGAATGGATCTACACACACACTTGCTATAATTGCAAACTTATGAAAACAAAAAGTACAATCTGAGAAAATTTGTGAATAACCATGCATATACAAGAATATTGCTATAAACAAATACAAATAAGGTCCTTATAGCAGACTGGAACAGGAAGAACAGAAAGCAAGCAGCATTGAAAAACTGCTCTGCAAGCAATGATAGATGCACAACAATGCTGCCCTCACGATAATGGCTTAAGAATAAACCAAGCATAACATCAAAGACTCTGACAATGAAGTACATTCCACATTTGAATGTGAATCATGCCCATAATACTAACTTCCAAAACTAAGGGTCCTCAAGAGTCAAAACATACTAGACAATTAAATACTTATGGATCATACAAATAGAAATTGTGAAGGTTAAATATTTCCTAAAGACTATATACAAGCATTCAAGATGGCCGGCCTTAGGCACCATTTACATACTTAACTCGTACTGCTTCTATTTGTTGCATAAATGATTTTTCAATTCCTTTAAGGCTACTATGCCTCTTATTAATAAAATGAGCAATTATGGCATTTACATGCATCCATGACTAAGGGACCAGTGAAATAAAGAAATTCAAGATTTGAAGACAGATTAGGTAATAGTTATCTATAAAGTGCAAGATGTAATGACACAGAAGGAAAACCAGAGGATTCTGCACTACTTCACATTATTCAGCACAAAATAGAAATTTATGCTTACTCATCAATGAGCGTCTTTATAGACATTGACTACAACCATGCAATGGTAAACATATCCCGCATTGAAAGACACTAAATCCCAAGTGCTAAAAAGACATCTAAATGATAATATATCCTTATTTTGTGCAATTTTTAACCATGTGTATTAAGTCATCTTTCTAATGACCAATTTCCATGAGTAGTGTTTTCTTTTTTGTAATCTTTCTCTCATGTATACCGGTAATAATTACAAGGGGATCCATAAATCACAAAACCACCATTAAGTGATGTTAGTACCGAAGAGAAGGAAGATGCCAACACCTCAACCCAAGAACATTCACCCCAAAGCCTGTTCCAGATTGGCAAAGCTTTTGGTGCATGTAATGCCTTGAAATTAATAATTGAATATCTAATACAAGAGTTGACCATGGAAGCCCCATTTTTTCTAAAATAATGATAATATATTGTTTCAAAATTAATACCAGATTTAAACAATTTCAGTAAGGTTGTCAAATGCTTCTACGGGAATTCAAACCTTTCAGAATCCTGATCTAAAAGGTAAAGCTTGTCACATGACTGATTCATAGTTTGACATGGAAAGATGAAATCAAGGTGGATCCATGTAGTTATAGCATTAGAATGGATGCAAACCTAATCACTTCCTAGGTAAGTATAACAATAATAAGGATTCGTTCAGCATATACATGCAGGACAGTGAAATTCTAAGGTCATTCAATGTTGAAATTCAGCCATCTGATGATTCCTTTCTCCATGGTGAGTACCATGCCATGATTTTTTGGGAAAAAGAAAATGTTAGATATACTTGGGAAAAATTATTTTCATTCTTCTCGTTTCTCAGACTTTCCTGATTTATTCCCTATTTTTTTTGGAATAGCAATTTTGGTAATGATGCTGCGCCCCATTCGGCGCGGGTCCAAAATAAGTCCAAAAGATACCAAATATAGCCCGAATAATAATATAATAATAATAACGGTAATTTTTTTTTTTAAAAAGGGTAGTATAGTTAATAACGTTATGATTAGATAACACCCATAACCGACTGAGTCACAGTTACGATATTATGATGAAACGACACCAAACCGCTTGAGCGAACTAATTTAAACGCATAGCAATTAAGACATTTTAAGAGCGAAAATAGAGTTAAGCCACTTACGCGAGTCTAACAATATATCTTATTTAACGGTGATAAAAAAACAATGGCGACGGAATCATTTAAGTTAATTTATTTAACTCGAGTATTTTAAACGTTTTGAAAACAATAAAAGCGGTGAAGGAACTTCACCAATTACCAAGGTTGGTCATGGGTCCAATTTAGTTCCCTAAATGGACCCATACCTTATTAAACATTAAATCACCTAATATAGGGAAAACAAGGGTTCATAATAATTAAATACATGGTCAAATATTTAAATGACTTAAGCTCAAAATTGAATAAAGGAGAGCCCTTGGATTAAACGAGCTCTCCACCATAGGATATTAGGGCACCAAGCAATGACCTAATTTTCCTTAGAGACTTTAGCATTTCATTTTATTTTCTCTTTTCATTCAGTTGCATTTTTTTGTTGTTGCAGGATGGAGGATGGGAGAAGAGCTCTCATGGAGCTCAAGCCAAGGAAGCAAAGATGATTTCACCTTATTATTTACTCTATTCATTTGAAACCCGTTAGGGTTTGATCTGCAGGCGTTTGTGGATGAAAGATCCATCATTTCCTTTGTTTTATCTTATTCAAAACAATGATTTGCAGGTTTCTTATTTCTCTCCTTTTTTATCCAAGCTCTTCTTCTAAGCAGGGTTATGCAAGAATGTTTTGTGTGTATGTAGATATATATCTAGGTATATATCTACCTAGATATATATCTACATACACACAAAACATTCTTGCATAACCCTGCTTAGAAGAAGAGCTTGGATAAAAAAGGGAAAACATTCTTAATGCAGGTTTGAACTGAGAAGAGCCCAAAATGGGTGAGCAAAGAGTAGCGAAGGCCCTACGGCCAGGCCCGACCAAGTCATTCAAAATGTAGCAGAGGGGGTTGTGGCTCCAAGCCACAGCCGTGTGGAGAATGGGCAGGGCCACGGCTTTGCAATAGACGGTTTGGGGGAAAGGGGAGGGGAAAGGGGTTGCGGTCTATGCCACAGCCCTAATACAACGAGGGGGGGTGGGGATGGATTGGGACGACTGTCCCACCCTTCCCCAACCCAAATCGAATTCCCTCCAAAATATTATTTCATTTGTTTTCTAAAAGCATATTAACATAAATAATATACATATACTGTTATATATATATATATATATATATATATATATATATATATATATAAGAATGGTTATATTTACAAGTGTATTTTTCTTACATCATTTTTACTTTATAACAGCAAGTTGATTTTTCAACAGGTTACGAGGAAACTTAAGAAATAGAAACTCTTATGCATGAGTAGTTAACTATGGATTTTTAATATGAGAATATATATATATATATATATATGATAATGTGTATTTCAAACATACAAAGATCAATAAAGCATAGTTTTCTGATTTCTAAGATAAGTGCAGAATTCATATTTTTGTAATGTTAAATCTTAAAACATTTTTATATAAATGAAGGTATGTAAAAACATATACATGATCTTCTTATACCAATTGGGTAAAATAATACATTAAAGGCTTCAAGTATGAAATAGCAAGTCTTATTCAAACAACCACAAAAATTAAACAACTTCCTTTCTTTTTGAAATGAAACAATTTGTCTTTTGAGAGAATACAAGATGCAAACAGAATACAAGTGAGTCCACTTTCCAGAATTTCCTTAACACAAACAGCATCATTACAACTCCTTTCTTCATAGATGAGATCACAAAATACAAGTATGCAATTTTCTCAATTCTTTTTGAAAGAAAGCTTAAGTGAAACAATTTCTGATTCAGTTCAGAAAAGGAAGAAAACTAACTCATTCCAGATTTGCTATAGCAACATACTAATTAGTTTTTCTTTACTTAATCTAAATTCCTTCATTTTCATTATTTCAATGAGGAAGAGTTTAGAAAGAATAAGCAGTTATTACAGCAGTTTGTATTATTTTTAAACAAGGTGAAGACTTCTCTTTCAACATCAAACTGTATACAATCAAAACAGGACAATATAAATATTTTATAAGGGTTCAGAACAATCTTTCCATCTTTCCAACAATGCAGATTCAAAGTTCCATTTCTTACAATCAATTCTTAAACATAAAGAAGAGAAATACTCTTAAAATACAAGTTTACAAGCCCTCCACAAAGTGGAGACAACATGGCAAAATTTTGCCAAAAAATTTAACCTCCAAACAGCAAGAAAAACCTGTAGCTTGCTCCAAAATCCAATTTTCTCTCCATGCTCCAAAAGACTCAAAGAAACTCTCAAACAGCCATAAGAATCAGCTTGGTTGACCACCCAACCAAATAGCATCATTACATGCCCTCAAAGAGAACAATGAGAGCATGCTAGCCTCCCCCAAAGCCCATGGGAAAGAGGTAGACATGTCTCTAGCCAACACTAGGGTAAAGAAATCATACACACATACAAGGCTTACAATCTCATAACAAGCCAAAAAAACACAATAGTAAATACAACTTTGAGAAGCTCCAAGCTTCTTTCCATGGGAAGAGGGGATGAAGATATCCCAATTCTACTAATCATTATAACCAAGAAGTTTCCAAAATAGAACCTCCAATCTACTTATCTCTCCATGTATTTCTCCCCCTTATCTCTCAAATTTTCACCCCTTTTTGCAGAGTGGAGAGACTTTGAAATTCTTGAAGCAGAGCGAAATCCGCCCTTTTTCGAACCCGAGCAACCTGCTTACCAAAATGGCAGAGAAACTTGCTTGTGCTTTCACCTTGGACACCTGATTTTAACCCCTCCAGTTAGGTATCGCTTAGGATACATGTTTGGGTGGAGCTACCTAGTCTTCCCAGGCAGCTTTGGTCTTTTTTAAATGAAATAGTCTGACCCATTGGCAGAATTATTTGTCAAGAGCCTAAACGTTTCTTTCACGCTCCTCATAAGCGAGTCTATGTCAAGGTTGATCTTGCCAAGGATTTGCAGGACCATATCAACATTCAGGTTGGGTCCACACATTTTTCCTAGAAAATTGTGTATATCAATCTTCCTAACACCTGCTTTAGGTGCCAAGCTCCCGATCATCGCATTCGCAACTGCCCTCTTATTGCTCGTGCGAAACAAGCTGCAAACTCCCCCCGGCCTCTAAGCCTAAAATTGATACTATGGCTGACAGGTGGACCGTATTGGTAGTAAGAAGTCATCTGGGTCAAAATCCGCTCCAGCGACGACCCCGTCTTCTTCCAACCCACAGCCGGCACTGGCTAATAATCTTGAGATGCAACCAAGCCAAGAAACTCCAACACAACCTGTAGCCCAACCCTCACAGAGTCATTTGTCTCCTAGCAGCAAAATCAAGGAAATGGGACTGTTGCATCAACCTCTCTATCTCAGTGCCGCTCCCGTAGACCACCTCGCAAGGTGTCTATTGGAGCGCGAGGTGAAAATGGGGCTAAACAGCGCTCCATTCAGGTTGAGCAACAAAACTCAAACCAATTTTTTGCACTTTCTAACAGTTTTAGTTTTTTTGACTCTGGGGATGGTTTGTAGGATGGCCAAGGGGAGCTTACTATGACCGAGCTCTCATGGAATATGCGAGGTCTCACGGAGTCCTCAAGAAAATACTCTGTGAAAAAATCTTGTTTGTTTACAAGAAGTTAAGATTACTAGTTTTATGCTTCAAACCACTTTAATGTGTATTGCTCCTGATTATAAGCATGTTTACTCATTGCATATGGAAGGGAGACGTGGTGTTTCTATTTCTGTCTCTCCTAGATTTTCTGTTTTGATTTCTTCCACAGTGATCCTCAAAATCGTGTCGTGTGGATTATTTTGGAGATTAATGGGTATTCTTTTGGTATTTTCAATCTTTATGCTTCTAATGATGGCACAGCACGGTGTTATGGCGTTGGTTGGGGGAAAACTTACCTCTCTCCTATTGGTTAGTATGTGGATACTTTAATATGGTTGAACATATTGAGGATAAATTAGGAACTCTTCCTATGAGGTGGTGCGTGGGGGAGCGTGAGGCGTGATTTTATTTTAAAAGCCGATGGGGTCTTTATGACCCGCTTTTTAGATGGCGGAATGATTTCCCTTCTCAAAATTGGTTTACTTGGTCTAGCTTCTAAGAAGAAATTGACAGGGTCATCAAAAGGCTCGATCGTGTCATGATCTCTCAGCAACACACTTTTAATATGGACAGTAACGGTCATTCCCCAATCACTGTCTGGTCGGGCGTTCTCTTGTCAGACCACAACCCCATCTCTTTCAAGGTACAATGGAGTGGAACCCCTTTTAAGGTGCCTAACAATCAATTCTATCTTAATGTCTCCTTGTTGAGTCATGATGGTGTCATTTCTCTCATTGCCAAAGTTTGGAATATGGCCGCCTTACGCTACCAACTCGGTTGATTGGTGGAATGCCACCATTCAGCATATGGCCATTTCTCTGCCATTTTGGTAAGCAGGTTGCTTGGGTTCGAAAAAGGGCGGATTCCGCTCTGCTTCAAGAATTTCAGAGAGTCTCCACTTTGCTTGGTGGAACAAAATGGCGAACCCATTGCATTTTTATTTCTTTTTTGTTGCATTTTAATACTATAACACGGAGATCCTTTCTTTTCCCAAAAAGGACTCGCCATATAAGGATATGAAGGTTAGTCAATCCGCATGATGAAGCAAAAGACCATGTGTAGGGGATAATCCTACACTAGCTAGAACAACAAGGATTATCAAAGTGCAAGCGAGTTATTGAATGCAATGAAACAAATACACAGCAATGTAGCAGAAGAATTATTTGCAGGAAATGGAACTTTTGTTCATTTCTGTGAATAGGATTGTGTACAAAAAAGTTAGCAAGACTAAAAGAGCAGGGTCTTGTATCAGAAGGGGAATGTGTCCTTATTGATTCTCTAGACTATGCAAGCTTATAAATAGATATGTTGAATATTGGAGCAGAACCAAACAAAGAACTATCTGGTGTGTCGAGTGAGTGCAAGACTAGACCTCGAGTGAGTGTGTGTATATCTGTCTTTGTGTTTCCACATAGTGGTTACAATACATATATACAACTAACGATGGCAATTACAACTGATGATGGTTGTTAGAGAGACACTTGCAATCGTTCCATCTTCCCGCAAGTGAGGCGGTTAGGATCCAACATGCGGCATGCCACGAAGATGTTCTAACAGTCTGGTGTAGCATGTGTCATTTGATGTCCCACTTGACAACAAGATGTTGACGAGCGAATGCTAAAGTAAAATGGTCCAATGCAAATCCACGGTGATAAATGGCATGCAGAGAGGCAAAAGGCGCAAGTGTGATGACATGTGGAAGTTGCAAGGTACCGCATAGCACTAAGGTAGATTGCAAACACCACAGAGGCTTGCGCAACATTTTAGAAACTTTGAATGCAACGCGGAATGGTTTCCGCAAGATTATGGAAGCCACAAAGGTTGTGAACAAGGCTGCAGGAGTTGTGCGAGTTGTGAAGCAAGTGTGTAAGATGCAAGGGATTGCATGGCGCAAAGCCCAAGTTGCCGCAGTACTCAATGAAGGATGTTACTTGTTAGGCAAATTGCGGAAGAATAGAAAGCTACGCGAAATGATGCAAAGGGGTGCGCTCAATGTTGTGAGGTTGTATACTTGCCATGAGATGTCGCGAAGGTAAGGCAAGTTGCGCAAAGGGAGTAAGCCGTGTGGGATGCCACAAAGAACGAGGTTGTCACCACGCACTGCGACAAGGTTGTATCCTTGCCGCTAGATGCCGCGAAGGTGTAAAGCCTAAGTTCCACAAGAGGAGGGAGGAGACTTGCGCAGATGTGAGCTATTGTGAGGCAAGCTACAATGTTGCAAACGAATCAATCACCCTTGCTTGCGAAGTAATGGACATCATTGCACTAGAGGTTAGTTGAGGAAACTGAACCTGAGGCTGCTACAGGTTGTACCACTTAGCTTGATGGACTAGGACTTGGTGGTAACTAGACTCAAGTAGATCTTCGTGAAGTATTGTGCACCTTGGAGCTGATCCAGGAGATTGTCAATGTGTGGCAATGGATATTGATTCTTTAATGTGATCTTGTTGAGAGTGCAATAGTCCATGCAGAGTTGTCATGTTTTGTCTTTCTTGGGCGTTGCAACTATTGAGTTGTAACAAGGCAACGAGCTAGGCCTAATCTTTCCTAATCGAGGAGCTCTTGTGTTTGGCGGCAGAGTCATCGTTCTCCCAAAGTGATTTGCGATACAGCACGTTGTTTGGAAGAGGAGATCCAAGGACCAAATCAATATGGTGCTTTAATACACAACATGTTGGAAGGCCTTTCAATTCCACGAAGAGTTCACTGTGTTGCTTCAATAACTTGTTGAATTGTTGTTGTGACAATGTTGGCGCAGTACGCAACGCCAATGCCTGCTTCCTCTCCTGCATAGGTGATTTTGGGCAAACCTTAAGCAACACGAATTTCTACATGTGCGAGATGAGTTTGTAGCATTGTTTGGCAGAGACCAATGTAAACTTGGTCACTAGGGAAGACTCAATGACATTGAAAATTTGATATTTGGCCCGAACACTCCATCTCTACAACTTCATGTAATATGTAGCATCGCAGCCATTAAAGTAGGGTCTTCCTAACAGTATGTCGCACACCTCAAGAGGCGCAATATCGCAAGTGACATTGTCCTCCATTGCCTTGACTTTATATTGAAAAGTACATCGCCATGCTAGACATGGATATCCTTTTCCTGGATTGGAGCCATTTCAAGCCAAGTACGGGCGAGGATGTGCGGAAATAAGAAGTGAAGGGTGTTGAGCTGCATCTTTGGAGATGATGTTCTTTTGACTCCCATTGTCAACAATGACATGGAGAGGTTGCCCTTTGATCCAAAATTTTGTGTGGAAGAGGTGTTCTCGTTCCTCATAAGAATCAGTGACATTGGCCCTAGTGCTCAAACAAAACTATCAGGGTCAGTGTCATTTGGTTGCAGGGGACCTGATGTAGATTGCGCAAGCAATGATTGTTGCATGCGGTATTCAAAATCGTCATGGGTGTGCAAGTGACCCCAATGTCTACTACTTGGAAGTTGCCACTCCTCTCCCTATCGCCATATAGAAAATATATATAGGGAGGGGGGGAGGCGGAGGGACTCACCCGACAGCCTACTCTATATATGGGGGCATTTATGACCCCCTATAGAATATATGGCGCCCAGATCCCAGGTTAAGTAATAAAATCTTTAATCATTCGACGACAACTTCTATCCCATTTCTCTTTCTTCGTGGGCTTTTCGAAATTGAAGGAAAGCGAGGGAGGTGAACATTGCCATAATTATAAGTGATTGCCTTTATCTTGTTTAGTTGGAAGGTCTAGAAATCTTATGGCTTCAAGTTGGGCAGCCTTCTTAGACTGGGTCACTTCTATGACATTGGTGAACTAGTGCTCAAACAAGAACTATTTAGTGATCAATGTCATTGGTTGCACAGGACATGGATGTAGATTGCTTCTAGTAGTGATTAAGTTGTGCGTGGCATCTTAGAATCGTACATGGGTGATGCAAGCGGTGTTTATGAACAATACTAATGAGGTCAACTGTATTCTTCTTGTTCTTTTAATTACTGAGTTGGAAGGTATACAAGATCTTTTGGTATAAAGTTGGATCGACCGGTTTGATAGAGCTGCTCCCTGTCTACATTGAAGTATTTTGGTTATGTTTGTTATGTGCAAGGGCTTGAGATGGTGTGTTGTGCGCATGGGTTGGCTCTATGCACACGTCGTGTGGATGAAGATGTGAAATGCTGCTACATCTTGGCATTCGCTTCAATCTTTGCGGTGTTACGGTAGGTTGCTTGACCCAAGAGTCCGAAGACAAGAACTCTATCTTAGTGCGTGTAGTTAAGGTGAGAGTTTGTTGATGTATTTAAAACACCTTATGTTGCTCTGAGAGGTCCTCGTGCAAGTATGAGACGTAGTGGTCACGAAACTTGTTGGTTTTGTCTTCAACCGACTGCTCCTTGCATTGTTGCTACGACCGGAACTTCATGTATTCATCCTCATAACGTCCGAGGCGGACAATGCCCCTTCTACAACAGCACTAGACTAAATCCTCCCAAGTTCAAATAGACTGGAATTCTATGTATGCACGTTGTGCATTTAATGTTTTCCAACTAGTGGGACATTGAAATGGACATCTTCAACACCGTGATGGTGATCTTCTCTTCGTCAATGAAGTTGTTGCTTACTGAGAGGTAGGCCTCAAGCTAGAGCATAACCACTTATCCATTGTTGTGATGTCAATCTTGCCTTTGAATATTGGGATATCGAGGTTCACTTGGAACCTTGAGAAGGGGTCTGATGCTGAAACCGTGCATATGAGATAGTTAGGTAGAAAGAGGGTGCTCCCGGTCATTTTGAGTAAAACCATCAACTCACAGAATTGGCCGAAGAGTTTGTTGGGCTTTGCTTCGAAAGTGTCCTTAATGAGCTTTTGGATGTCTTGGGGCTGATCTTAGGTTGTCTTTAAGTGCATCAACCATCTTACTCTTTGTTATGATCTTTCTTCCGTGTTGGTGGAAATTGAATTGATTTCTTGCCCTTCCTCTCGTTGCACTTGGGTGTTCACAACCATAAGAAAAGGTTATGAGCTATGCTCTGATACCAATGGTCTGCACCATAGAGCCCAAGACCATGTGCAGGGGACAATCCTGTGCTCAGTTGGAGCAACAACGAGTATAAGAGTGCGCCCACGATTGTTGGGTGCAATGAACCAAACACACAACAATGTAGCAGAAGACTTATTTGCAGGAAATGCAACTTCTATTCATTAATGGTGAATAGGGAAATACATATATAAACAAAGCAATTAGCAAGGCTAAGAGGACAGGCTCTTGAATCAGAAGGGGAATACGTCCTTACTAATTGTCTAGACTATTGCGCGGGATTACAAACAAATGGGTTGAATGCTAGACCAGAATCCAATAAAAAACTATCTAGTGTGTCAATGAGAGGAAAATCAAATCTCAAGTGAGTGTATTTGTGTTTCTATGTTCCACCATAGTGATTACAATACATATATACAACTAACAATGGCAATTACAACTAACGCCAGTTGTTGGCGAGACAGTTACGGTCATTCCATCTTACCATAGGTGAGGCAGTTGGGATCCGACAGGTGGCATGCCGCAAATATGCTCTGACGTAGCTTGGTGTGGGATGTGTCATTTGGTGTGTCAGTTAGCAATAAAATGTTGACAAACAAACATTGTATCTAAATGGTCCAATGCAGATCCACATTGACAAATGGCATGCAAAGACGCAAGGCGCAAGTGTGAAGACGCAAGGCGCAAGTGTGATGACGCGCAAAAGCCACAAGGTATCGTGCAGTGTTGAGGTAAACTACAGATGCCTCAAAGGCTTGCACAGGATTTGCAAAAAGTGAAAATGCAACGCAAAATGGTTTGTGCAAGATTGTGGAAGCCATAAAGGTTACAAGGTGTTAGTACAAGACTGTAGGAGTTGCGCAAGTTGTGATCCACGTGCACAAGATACAAGGGATTGCACAGGGTAAATTGTCATGGGACTCAACGAAGGATGTTATGTTTTGGATAAACTATGGAAGAGTAGAAAGTTGCGTCAAATGATGCAAAGGGGTGCTCGCAATGCCACACGGTTGTAGATTTTACACGAGATTGTATACTTGCCACAAGATACTAGGAAGGTAAGGCATTTTGCGCAAAGGGAATAAGTTGCACGGGATGCAAAGAACTAGGTCGTTGCCACACACTTTCGCGAGGTTGTATCCTTGCTGCGAGATGTCATGAACAGGTAGAGCCCAAGTTTCGCAAGGAGAGTGAGGACACTTGCAAGGGTATGAGCTATTGCGAGGCAAGCTACAAAGTTGCCCCATGGATCATTAGCAAGGGGTACAAGGCAACAATAACTAGAATCTTCCCTGATCCAGAAGTACATGAAGCAGTTAGGAAGGAATTTGTGGATTTCATATCCTCTAAGGATCAATCCATTAGTGACCTTCGTGACAAGTACAAGATGGATGGTTATTCGTGGTGGTACCTCCATGGGCAAGCATACCCCACCTCTAGACACTTGCGAAAAAATTCTAGCAAAAGTTAGATTTTAATTTTAATTTTAAATTGTGCATTGACTTTTCAGCTTGCCTCAATAGGTTGTTGAAAGAGCAGGTGCAGATCTTAACATGAATGTAATTTATTTTAACACAGCAATCTCTATTATTTTCTATCATTCAATAATACAATTATATAGGGAGACAATTCCCTATAAAATAGGAAACCAGTTACTAACTATATACGGGTTGTTTTAACAACTCGTAACCTATTCTAACTACAAGAATTGTTATAACTTATTAACCCATACAAATGAAAGACTCGTTAATGTGAGTGCTAACAAATATATTTCCTAACATTCCCCCCCTTAGTGCGAACATGGGGAAAATTTGCCTTTGTACTTGCACATGCTTTCATGATTTGGTGATTTTAATTTCAAGATGATCACAAACCCGATATATGGTTTTCAAACAGTTAACCGCCAACTGAAAATGATGGTTTTACAAGTTGAGTACCACAAACCAAACATGAAGGTTTTCATTTGGTTTACCTACAACCACATCATGTTGTGCCAAGTACTATTATTAGCCCTCATCAATATCTCACTACAGGGAATAACATAGGAAAATTTGCTCGCACATTACAAACTGAAAACTAGAAATGGGACATTGGATCATGTTCCCCCCCTCAATGAGAAATTTCCACTTATTCAAACAGGAACACTGAAATCTGAAACACGTAGAAATTGGAAGCAAAGCACACAACTGAAACAAAATGTGCTGCCAAACCTTTGATGCGGCCCCGTCATTGGTGACTAACGAGAGGTCATTGATCGACCTCCAACCTTCGTTTTCCTCCGTCCTCCGTTTAGTCTGTTCCTAACTCAGCTGGATTTGATCACGAAGCTCGATTACAGACGTTGGATCCCACGGAGAATGCGTTCGTAAGGCAATTTTTTTTAATTTTATTTTTAAAACTTTTGACTTTGACTCATGAAGACAACTTACAAAATGACTATTAAAAATCCTAAAATCACCTTGACTCATTTACAATAAATGAAGTATTTGAAAAATGACAAAATTAATAACATAACCCACTTTTAGCTAGACTGCACGGAAACGCCTTAGGGGTCCCCGTACCAGCCTGGAATCGTACCACGTACTGGTACGGGGTATGGTACGTTGTGGGTACAGCTGGAAACGTACCCACAGGGACAGGGTAAGGTCTGGGTATGGTAAAACCGTACCCAGACCTTACCCTGTCCCTGTGGGTATGTTTCCAGCCGTACCCGCATTTACAAAACGTCTTTTATAAACCGAACTTCAAAAAAACTTTTTAAAAAAGCATTTTTTTAAAATTTTAAAACTTTATATATCTAACCTAACCCTAAACTACCCCCCCAAACACTTATATAAACACCCAATCCCTTTACTTTTTTCTCACACTCAATATTTGATATTTTGCTTGAGCTTGAAGGAGAGAGAGAAAGAGAGGTTGAAGGAGAAAGGAAGAGCTTGGAGGAGAGAAAAAGAGCTTGGAGGAGAGAGAGAAGGAGAAGCAAGTCTACAAACATCAAGGAGGATTTTTCCAGGTATTTAAAATTTTACATGCATTCAGGCATTTTTTTTTTAAATCTTTTGAGCAATGTTTTGTATATGAATATGATCAATATCATGAATGATGTGTTTCAAACACATCATTCATGATTATTGATCATGATCTAAATTTATTTTTAATATTTAATAATTTATTTATTTTACAGTTATTAAAATATAATATATTATTAATTTTTCCGTATTTTAAGTTTAATAGTGAAGTTTTATTTAATTAAACGTCTACCCTCTGTGTATGCTCTCACCTCACACCATTTATGGCGAACTTGGTGATCAAAATCAGAGATTGACGTGTAGGACTAACTGTTTAATTTTTTTAGTTAGTTATGTGTTCGTTTTTTTTATTTTAAAGTTTTAAATTGAATTTGTTAAAAATTTAAACGTCTACCCTCTGTGTATGCTCTCACCTTGCACCATTTATGGCGAACTTGGTGATCAGAATCAAAGAATGACGTGTATAGGTCAACAAATTAATTTTCTAATTTGTATTTCAATTTGTTGTTTTTAATTAAATTATTTTAATATTTAGCAATGTTTTAAAAAATATCTCTTATTGTAGGTTATTGAATTAATCCTACAATCATGGCATCTAGTTCAACTTCAGTGGGGAGAGAGGGGGAAAATGTTTCGGGTGGTTTGTCAGTGAAAATGGATCCGAATTATCCTTTATGGAGACATGTGGAAGTGACAGAGCTTGTTGCCGGTGGTGGTGTCCGTGTTTGGACGTGTCCCCATTGTGAAGCCTAATTTAAATCCTCATATACCCATTTGAGAGCTCATTTGACTGCGGCATCGGGGACGGGTATTAGACCGTGTAGGAAGGTGGAAAAGAAAACCATAGCCATATACCTAAAAGAGCAAGAGGATGCAAACATTGAAGCAGCAAGAGCTCGCTCTAGAACTGTTTCTTTACAGCAGAGGTCCATGGGAAAACCACCAACATCAACACCATCATTTCATCCTTTCATTGAGACTCGTGCTGAAACTATTCCAGATGATGACCCTTTTGATGCAGATACCTCAGGGCCATCAAGCAAGAGAACAAAAGGCCCATTAGAAAAAACATTTAACATCGAGAAGAGGGATATTGCAGATGAATTGGTGTCTCGGTGTATATTTGCATGTGGACTACCATTCAATGTCTTGAGATCACCTTATTGGCAGCAGATGGTGAGAGGCATTAATGAGGCACCACAGGGGTATACAAGCCCTAGCTATAATAAGGTTCGCACTTCTCTTTTGGAAAAAGACGTGCAACACATTCTGACACTCTACAGTCAATTAGAGATTCTTGGACTGATTCAGGAGTCTCTATTATATCATATGGATGGAAAGACTCCAGAAACAAACCTCTCATCAACATTATTGCAGTATGCCCTAAAGGGCCAATGTTTCTGAAGGTTGTTGATTGTGAGGGGGAAATAAAAGATGCCCAATTCATTGCAAATATTCTCATTGAGGCTATTGAGTCAGTGAGTCCGTAGAGGGTTGTCCAAGTCATCACGGACAATGCCAAAAATTGCAAGGTAGCGGGATTGATAGTAGAGGGTAGGTATGAGCACATATTTTGGACACCATGTGCAATACACTCCCTGAATTTAATGATGCAAAAGATTGGGAAAATTGCATGGATTGAGCAAATATACACGGAGGCAAACGAGATTCAGATGTTTGTCACCAACCATCACATGTCTCAAGCCATATTAGAAGATTTTCAAAGGTGGAGCTAATGAAGGTAAAAGAACAATTCATTTTAAATTTAATATTTGATTTTAAATTTTTAAATCAATTTCAAATTGTGTTGTTATTGAATTGTTTCCATTCTTTTTAAATTTTTAATAGGTTGTTAAGACTAGGTTTGCCTCTCACACACTCGTCTTGAGACGACTTGTGAAGGTGAGACGTGCTTTGAGCATGATGGTGATTGATAATGTTTGGACCATCTAGAGGCAATCTAACATAGAAAGGGCCCAAAAAATAAAATCATAGATCCTTGATGAGCATTGGTGGGGAAAAGTTGAATATTTGTTGAATTTCACAGAGCCTATTTTGAGTATGATACAATTTGTTGACAAAGATAATGCTTGCATTGGAGAAATATATGATGGCATTGACTCTATGCTTGAAAAAATCCATGATATCATACAGGACAAAGAGCAGGACCCTGAGGAAAATTTTTATAGTGAAGTTAAAAATGTGATCGTGAAAAGGTGGAACAAAATGACCACCCCATTGCATCTGCTTGCTTATGCTTTAAATCTCAAATATTACAGCACTGAAATAGTTGGGAGAGCTGGTAGACAGCGACCATATGATGACCACGAGGTTGCAAATGGGACGAGGTCGGCATTCAAGAGGTTATTTCCTGATCCAGCTACATCACTTGCAGTCCGCCAAGAGATGTCGATGTTTGTAATTGGACAAGGTAGCATGGGAGAGATAGAGGCTATTTGTGACAAACCCACCATGGATTCAATTACGTGGTAGACTTGTCATGGCCATGATGCCGAGTTTTTACGACCAGTTGCAATCAAATTGCTCTCACAGGTATAAAGTTTGTAACTTGTTATTTGATATTTTAATTACCAATTATGAATTAAAATTCAAAATGATATCATTCTTTTTTTAATTAATAATTTATAATATTAATTATTAATAGTTTGTTTTTTGTGACAGATGGCTAGTAATTCTTTTGCAGAGCACAACTGGAGTACTTATGGCTTCATCCACTCAGCCAAACGCACCATGTTGGCATCGAAGAAGGCTGAAGATCTAGTATACGTTCATTCTAACTTGCGCCTCTTAACCCACAGGACACAAGAGTATACTAGTGGTCCTAACAAGCTTTGGGACCTCCAACCTAAAAACACGGACTTTGAAGCTTCTACTGCTTGTTTGGCCAATGTTTCACTTCTTGGCATTGATGAGGAACTTCTAGGGAGCCCTTCACAAGGGTTCAAAAGTGGAGCTAGTGGGAGTGAAGCTGCAAGTGGCATCCATGAAGATGATTTTGAGGATCATCTAGATGATATACTCTAGAAGTTGAGAACTTGAATGTATTATGTTATTTACTATCATGTTTTGAACATTATGTCACGACTCATTATGAATCAATACAAACTCAAGTCTCAATTCTCAAAGTATTGGAAATTTCAATTTTGTTTTCATGTTCTATGAATGATTTTAAGTTGTATAACTCTATGAGTATTAAATTTCAATAAGTATGCAATGTATGAGAATTAAATTTCAATAAGTATGCAAATGCTTCTTTAAATTTATAATTTATATACATATTTATATATTTATATACATGTATACATAAATATATATATATATATAAGACGTACCCAAAAGCGTACCGTACCCAAGATTTTTAAAAATTTGCCGTATTGGCGTACCGTACCCGTACCCGTATCCGTGCAGTCTAGACTTTTAGAGATTTACAATTAACTTTTGACAACTCTTGGACATTGACCGACTATGAACTTTCACATATCAATCAATAGACTCAAACGATAATTATTTTGCTTTAACAATACAATAATAATGGAACATTATTCAGAACAAACGATTTAAAAAGTAATAGAACAAATTACTTTTAAATGACGACACGATACTAACTGACACAAAACTAAATAACACTAAAGTCAAAAATATAATGACAATATTCACAATAGACAATACATATGCTAATATTTCGTGACATAATGAAAATGAGAGACTTATCTTCATTGTTGTGGACAAAATGACACTAAAAAGAAATGAAATGTAAAAACAATGAATCTATATCAAACACACCATGCATGAATCGGATAACCGTTTTGAGGAGTGATTAAAGTGGATGCGTGGACGGTGGACGGCATGGTACACAACAGATACCTCTGTACAATAATATTCATTGACACGTAGATCTTCGAATCCTCATGGAAATACGTGGCATTGATGGTGGATTTGAGCTTAATTCCCTGACATGCAACAGGTCCTTCAAATTCTAAACCTTAGGATCAGTGTCGAGTTGTACGCACGTGATCAAAGACATGCATAGAGTGCTCTCTTGAAGATGCTTAACAGAGCATGTAGCACATCGAATCAAGTCTCTGCAGGATTCAATAGCGTTGAGATTAACATGTTCTCTTGGTCCGCCATGCACCTCATTCAAATCCACATGTAGAGGACATGACTAACAATGTTTCCAAATCTTAGAAGGAATGTGAATAAGACTAATGCTAGGATAAACAGATCTGAATCCGTCAGATCCAAATGTAATGTCAAACAAGACATCTATAATGCCAAACCGTTGAGCTAGCTTGCACACTGTAAAAGAAATCAAACGCACAGCTGGGAATTCGAATCTTTGAGGTAAATGCTATCACAAGTTAAAATGCTATCTCAGATCAAATGCTTAAACTTCATTGGAGAAATTAAACATTGCTCATTTGTCGATCCGCACTTTAATGCGGAGTCTCCAACACACAAGATCAAAAATAAACTAAACTTATTCTAAAAAATTATTATGCTAAATCGACATAATAATTTTCTTCATATCTCCGGAAAATTGCAAATAGTACAATTTCCCCTATCAATTCACTCATCCATGAATCGCTCTGATACCAGATGAAAGAGCAGGTGCAGATCTTAACACGAATGTAATTTATTTTAACACAGCAATCTCTATTATTTTCTATCATTCAATAATACAATTATATAGGGAGATGATTCTCTATAAAATAGGAAACCAGTTACTAACTATATACGGGTTGTTTTAACAACTCGTAACCTATTCTAAATACAAGAATGGTTATAACTTATTAACCCATACAAATTTAAGACTCGCTAATGTGAGCGCTAACAAATATATTTCCTAACAGTTGGAAGCTCTTCTTCAGCTAAGCAAGACTAGGGTACATACTCTTTTACCCACTACAGTGAGTTAGGAGTGAAAAAAGCCAAGGATTTGGTCTTCATGCATTCCAACATGTGCCTTCTAACATGCAAGTTGCATGGGTTGAAGCAAGGGGAAAGTGTCAAGATGTAGACCCAACGACTCCGTACTTGGAAGCATCCACTGCCCACCTTTCATTGGTAGACCCATAGCTAGAGAATACTTCCCACAACCTACATAAGGAGCTAGTGGGAGCGGCACTACTACTGCTTGTTGAACCACACGATGACTCTGACGAACCACATGATGGTGTCGATGCTCTTGATGAAGACATTGGAAAGCAATGTGATTATGAGTATGCTGATTTGTCTTGATTTTTGTGTATACATTGTAACATTAGCATAATGTACTTGCTCTAAGTTCAACCAATGAATATCATGAAGTTTGGCATTGAATTATCAGTATATATTGTGGTTGTTGAGTTTCTTTTGTTTAGTCTATGCACATTACCAAGAGCATAGTCCAATGTGTTAGTCTTAATCTCTAAAGGATGGTGCATGTCTAGCATGGCAAACACCAATCATCAATAGAGTCATGCTTACAACTCAATGAATATGCATCATTGTGTGTGGGTCTAGTGGAATGTTGTCTTTGCGCGAAGGATCTAGTTCGATGGGCATGAGATGTCACGATGTGAGAGAAGCTCAACACGAATCTTCAAAAGTTTGCACGATCAAGAAAACTTCAAAGCTTGGTGAGATTGTGCAAGCAAGGTAAATCCTTGATGACCTTAGTCTTTCTTGGGTTAGCACATATACCTGCATGGCCAATACATAACCCAAATATTGGATTTGCATTGCACAAATGGTGCACTTTTCAAAGTTTTTTGGTAACTTGCATTGGCAAAGTGTCCCTCACATTCTTGTAATAGATTGTGTTCTCCCCAACTCATGCCATATATGAGAACGAATCCATATAGACAATGAAAAAGGAATTTTGAAGGGATTAAGAATGTTGTTCATCATGTGCATGAAGGTGAATGTCGTGTTGGTTATGCCAAATGGCATGACTAACCACCCATACAAGTCCTTGCTTATCATGAAGGTTGTGTTCCAATGTCCTTTGTGCACACATATACTTGATAATATCTAGACTTTGAGATAGATCTTGGTGAAGTTTTGTGTTCCACAGACCTAGACTAGGAGATCATAAATGCACAACAGCGGGTATTTGTCCTTCATAGTGATCTTGTTGAGTGCACGATCATTTGTACATAAGCACCACGTACCACCCTTCTTTAAGGCCAAAACAAGATCACTACCACAAGGAGATGTGTTGGGTCTAATCTTCCCCTGCCAGATTAGTGCTTGAATTTGACTGGGGGTCTCATCATTTTCCTGTAGTGATATGCAATAAAGGGGGTAGCTAGGAAGAGATCCCCAAATAAAATCAATAAGAGGTTAAGCTAAGAAGCATGCCAGGATGCCTTTGGGTTCCTAAAAGACACCACCATGATGTTGTAAGATGTCAGTTCTGGTACAGGTAGCGTAAAAGTTACAAGTAGGGGGATTGGGTATGCTAGTATGGCAATTTTTTGCCCTGGGTTTGGTACAGCTGGGTACAGCTGTACAAAAAATATATTAACATTCAAATATAAAAAAATTTAGCTAAATGAGAAAAATTATTATTAACCACATAATATGCATAGAATAAACCAAACACCCACAAAACCATAGTAACTAGGAGATGTGTCTCCCAGTACCTGGGACACGTCTCAGGTACGGAGAAGCAAGACATGTCTAAGAGATGTCACGTAAATCTTGCAGACTTCATTTGAAGTATTCTGCATCTCCTATGGGCGTCTCCTTAAAAACTCTCCTGCCTCTATAAAAAATAAAACAATATTAAAAGTGATAACTTTAACACTTAAAAGTGAAGTTGACTGATTAAAACTTAATAAAAAGTACAATTTAAACGTTAAAAGTATTTTAAAAGTTGAAAGTTACTACAAAAACCTAAAACATTAAAACTAAGATGAACCATATTCAATGTTTATGAAATCAGAATCTGATCTATTTAGTTTTTAGTTTTCAAACATTTGACTCTATAAATCAGTTTTACACAGAGAAGACTCATCTCCTACCAAAAAACCGTCTCGAAGACTGGTACTCATCTCAGAGACTTGCAATTCAGTGTTTTTTTAATATATTTTGTACTCTTGACCCTATATATGATGAGATAACAAAGACAAATATCAAAAAATATTACTCTTATATTTTGTCAACATCTAAGATCTTTACTTTTAAAAGTCATTAATGTTTTTCTTTGATAATATTAGCCTGTACAATATTGTTTTTTCTAAACTTTACACATATATTTAACTATATATATATATATATATATATATTTGAAAAACAGCATACCCATCCCCATCTCCCCGTAATGGTACCTGTACCCATCTCCTGGTAACTATTATATAAATGTTATTATTCTAAATCTTTTGTCATCTCCAAGTACCCCTGTACCCAATGTCTGAAAATTGGTGCCTCCATCTTTGAGACCCATCCCTGTCCAAATCTTTGTCTTTTGGTGACTATACACAAAACACTACTGATAAATCAATAATTCAATGCTAAATGTCATGATTAATCAAAATAGATTTTTATGAAGTCGAATATTGTAAAATCAAAATACTATTTTTTTGGTTTTCCATGATGTCATAGTCTCAAAAATCAATCAAAAAATTTTGAAAAAGCATTAAATCCTATGGATACGCCCCGGGTTCAACACAAGTACACCCCGGCCTGCTCGCATACGCCTGGATTTGTTCTTTGACAACCCCAGGGAGGAACCAGACCAGAATTGGTCCCTCAAACCTACAGAACCTGGCTTCTTAGTTAGTAGGAGTACCAAGTTAACCTGCAAGAGAGTATCGCTGTAATGTGAAAAATGACTATGGGAAAACCATCAAAGGTATGAATGTTTGTGTGTGCAGATACTAATGTGGCACTAGTCTCCAGAGAGAAATCTGAAATGTAGTATCTACCACCATTGACATTTAGGGAACAGCATTGTGGCTTAACTCTACATGAACCATCCTCGTCATAGATGTATAGCCTGCTAAGTAGAATGTTGCAGATGTCAAGAGGCGCTACATCACAGGTGTCTTGGTCATGCATGGGATCAATGCAATGCTTGACGATATATTAACCTGTGACTTTAAGATTTTTTCCTTTGTTAGTGCCATCTAAGGGAGTAAGTTTGAGGGTGCAGTATAGTGATTAGGCTGAGGTGTGATCATATTCTTCCAGTCCAGACCATCAATGATAACATGGAGAGGTTGCCCTTGACCCAACATTTGGTATGAAACAAACGTTCTCATTCTGCAACTGCATCAACTAGTGAGTCAGCTGGTTTGGCTGTAACATTCCAAAAGGTTGTCTTATCTAGTGAAGCTTTGAACTCGGGTTGTTGTGTCTGTGAGATCAATTATTTGAGTGTGCGCCACTCATTAAGATCAAGTGTGGTGACCTTATGAAACTCACAACACTTATCGCCTTGCTTTTTCTTTGCATCTGTGCCTATTGAGACACATTAGGCTACATTTGTGCAATTGGATCTTGTTTGTGCCGGTTATGAGTGTGCTTCACACGTTCTCAGTATACTTGTTATTGCATGTGAGTTCAAAAGGAATAGCACCTTTATGCATCGTCTTGAACCTTACCTTGATTTTTGGGGAATTTCGATATGCTTGACCCAAGGTGGTGAAGTCCAAGATCTCCATCCCCACTCGGGTGCTCTAATGCATGCCATTGAGTTGATTGAGGCCTTTGTTTTATTGTTTTTAGAGACATCCAATCACACAAGTAAAAACTGAACTTCATTAGTGTACTCTTGCATAATTTGCTCTTTTTTCTGCCATACTAAATGCCACTTGATGCACTGATCATCAGAGTGCTTCAAAGGATAGAACTTTTTGCTCGCAGCTGCCACAGACTTGCTCCATTATTTGTGGCATTTTCACATCGTTTGCTTATTAATTCCCACCAGAAAAGGACTAAAGGCGATTTCCTCCTCGTTAAAGAAGTGATTTATAGAAGTATGATTCTAACCATTGCAGCCAACTGTCAAGTGCTTCAACATTGATCTTACATTGAAACATCAGCATGTCAATGTTGACTTGCACTTTGAACAAGGTATGGTATCGTATTACGTACAATAATGAGATGTTCTTATAATAGGTAATCTGAACATTGTATTGGAATGATATCACAATCCCACCTTTAAATCAAACGAGTATTGTTTTAAGGTCAAACTAACAAGAGCAAATTTCAAACGGATACCAAGCTTTCTTCCTATTGCACCATTCTTTTATGAATGTTGGTCCCATCATAAAATTATTGTATATAAGAATCTAGAGAAGCCTGTGGTGATCTAATGCTGTTTTGCTATGCTGCCTCTTGTAACTGGGCTGACATCAACAATAAAACACGAACGGGAAGGGTGTAACCACATACAGTCGACAGATTCTGAAGTTGGTCCACAATAGAGCATCGAAGTAAACTATCCCTAGATGATTACTTTGTTTGGGGAAGATAATGAAGAAGAAAATTAATTGCAAATCAAGAGTCCGCTACAGAAAAATAGATAATATAGTTGCCAGTTGCCACCCATACTTTGTATGGGAAGAAGATTTCCACCATCCATGCTGTTCTATTTACTATATAATTTAGCTATTAGGTGATATATCGTATGAATTTATGAAATGCAATTGCAGCTCATTCCAAGGACATGCCATACATTAAACTTTAACAGATGAAAAGGAACCCGTTGATGATGTTCAAAGAGGATAATGGCATAAGTGTTTGCTTTCAACTGTTTTATGATGGCAACAATCAAGAAGTTTAGATCGGAGATTTTCGAAGGAAAACCTATTGTCGAAGCATTTCTGGCTTAAACTGCATAGAAGCTATTAAGCTTTACTGGGAAAATTCTTAATAGCTTCTACCCGGTTTATCAGAAAAGCTTCGACAATGAAGAATTTGTTACCATTCCTTAATGACCAACAGGACCTTCGAAGTTATCAAAAAATCAATTCTGACTTGGAACAAAATTTCTATGTTTGAGAATGTTGTAAATGAAATCACCTCGTTCCTGCTTGTCATAAGCGAGAAAATTTTAAAGGGTACTGTAAATATTCAACTTTAAGCAACAGTGATTGAGGATGCGCTGAATGGCCGTTGACAGCCTGAAAAACTCTCAAATTGGTCGAGCGTAGAAGAATGTGATCAAGAAGGGACCGTTCTTCCCCCTTATCTGCACCGATATTAACAGTTTTCAGATTATTTCAATACCCATTGGAATTCACTTGGGTAGGGCAAACCCTCTTACTGGGTACACAAAGGTGAGACTATTGGTCTCGACTCTCTTCCCTTTTGCAGTGCTTACAGTAATGCCACAAGGTATTCATTTTCATTTGCTTGATTGGGGGCAGAGATCAAAGCAATGTTCGGTATGCAACTCAACCAAACCAGGAGAAGAGAGCTTTATTTTATGACTAAATTATACTGGAAACCCACCAATTGGTTTCAATTGATAACTTTAATCAATAAACTTACCGCTGTCTGTAAATGCTAATAATCTTCACAGAGGCTAAGAAAGATCAAATGTAGTGAATTGCATTATTTACTTTGCAAGCCCACAACAATCTGATAAATCAACAACAAAGAATAAAAAAGCAATTATTTTGGTTGGAACTAAAACTCAAACCCAGAAAAGCATTTGGGATTGATGACATTTACCTTCAATAGTCCGAAATTCTAAATTTTATCGCTACACCCGAATGTAAATTGAATTTGGATCTTCTTGAGACGATCTAACGTGCAAGGATTACTTTTCAATTTTTCGTTATCCAAGTGATACAGACGTTGCTCAAATTTAAAGGTAGGTATTATTCCTTTGTGTTCAAAGAGTTCAAGGTACTTCTTAATTTACATGGATATTTGTGTATATGTTTAAAGTGTAATGTTTGTACCTATATATCTAAACTTTTCTTTTAATATTTTATTGGTATACTAGCAATTGATTTGACAAATTTTTTCATTGTCCAAACTATTTTCACATTAAAAATTGCATGTAAATAGTTGTTAATACATAAATACATTTTTTCATAACATTAAGAATGTCTATGTAAGAGATTGATAGGTGTTGGGACAAAAAAAAAGAGTTGTAGAAGATCACATTAATTTGTAGATATATTTGCAACTAAAACTAGCAATCGTACGTGAAGTGTACGATGGAAATGCCGAAAGTTATTCTGCAAGGAAGTTAAAGTGGAGGGAGAGAACAATGCGAGAGGAAAATGGGCGAAGAAGGGGTATGAGGGCAGGGACGTGTAAAGGTGGGGAAATCTAAATTGGGGAAGCAATCTGAAACTTTACACAAGACTAATAATAATATTCTACAATAACATATTATTATTAAAATAATTTTTATGTTGATAGTTGTGTTCTAAATTAAAATGATATTGAGTCAATTTAGACACATTCTATAGCATCCAATTAATTAAGGGTCTCGATTTTTAAGGTCATTGAAGGATTTGATCTCTGATTGCTAAAACGGTCAATGTATGTTAGTTACATCCGGAAGCACACACTCCATGGTCCAACCTGACCGCTACTTTTACCTCACAAGTGTTCCGCGATTTTTTGATTGACTGTAATGAATGTGTTGAGCAACATTCCCTAGTTGCCAAGTTTCTTAGGTATCAAACATTTCAAGAATAGGTAGCACATGCCTGTATCGTTCATTAACTAAAGACTTAAGGGAAGTTACAATTTATGGAACGAGACCTCCAGAAGGTCAAGGGGCAAGTGAAAATACATTAGATTCGGTCTTCTCATGATGTAGACATAGTGACATATAATAATATACAAAATATGTAAAGGTGCCCATTGTCATGAAGATCGCCCTCAAAATTTTGTCCCAGTTTGAAATGTTTGGAAACTCTGACCTAAAAACATGTCGGTGATTCAATGCACATCAAAGGTTGGTGCTCCACTTTTGAGAGCCATCATAACTTAACTACTCAAATAAATTTTCGATTGCCGACGAGGCAAAACATGACATTCTAAGGAAACTTGAGGTAGAAGATGACATTCTAAGGAAACTTGAATCCATGTTGTCCATACCCAAAGGCAACCCTTAGATGTCCCTCACAAATGGAAATTCTTGGAGGCATACTTCTATGTCATGGCTTTTGTATATAGTTAAAACCATGGTCTGCAGTTGGAAGATGTTACAAGGTGTATTGATGATTGTTATGAGAAATCTACCTTGTTTGATCAACAACTTTACCAACTTGAAAAAGGAATGATAGGGCACATGCAATAAGTTACAACATTACTATATGCGGCCACCTTTGTTTTCCTTCTATCACGCTCTTCCCACCTGAAGTGTAGACAAACTCAGCTTTCAAAGGCTTCTAAATTCAATAACCATGGCCTAGGAAAATATCCTAAAAATGACATTGGCCGCCCATTTGACGAACATTCCATTATAGTGTGTGCTTGTGGTACATAGTTACGCTGAAGGTGTTTATTACAATGGGATGAAGCTTGGGGTCTTTGACATATGTCAATCAACACACGAGATCTTCACAGCGCCAGGATTTCGACTTGAACTTTGACCTTGGCCTATCTAGGTCATCGGCGTATAACATTTACTTTACAGATGATCTGTATCATTAAGGCCGACTCCTTCCTCTGTCATATTTTCCATAGAGTAAATTTGATTCACGCCTTGAAAATTTGCTTCAGTTAAATGACAAGGTGTGATCATGGAGAACGGATTTGCAAGCAGAGGGTTGTTACTCAGCCTTTCAAAAAAATCTACAGTAGTGTAATTTCGCAACTGCAAGCAGTGATTTTTCTACATCCAAGGCAAACCACAAATCAAAGCCTCCCGCTTCGGTGCCTGTAAAACAGGACTTCAATGGCAACTGTTATTAACCCCGAGGTTTGTATAAACACCTCCTGTGAAGATGGAGGACATCCGTTTCAAATAAGGAATTCCCAACATTAATCATGTGAATAACTCTTTTCTAAACAGGTCGGTTTCCTGTAACAATAATGTGCACTTCTAACATGCTCGAGATCTTCCATTTGTTCCAGTCTTCTCTATATACCTACATTTGATCGACTTGATTGTGCAGCTTCCACTTTCCCTACTCTTCTCTATATACATTTGCATCACTCAGATTGCTTTGATAGTGTTCTAATCATCTTTGTTTTAAAATATTTCAATATTGCATTCAACTCACTCAATATTGCGTTGGAATTACTAATTCCTCGCACAAATTCCAAATAAACAAGGTGCATCTTCTTAAATTCATTTCATTAACATTCAAATATAATTTAATATTTTTTTACATTTAAAGCGCTTGATAACATATGTGGGACCATGCATTTTCTAAAACCCTTGTATAACACGCAGTCAAAAGTTCAAAACTCAAAATGGGTATGACATTATATGTGGTGAATTGTAACTTTTCAAAGTGGTGTTGAAATTTTGTAAATGGATTTTCTTCTCTGAAGAGGGGATATTATTTTTATTGTTGAAAAATTGTTTAGCGGGGCATATATCTTTTGCATTCTAAATCAAATTTTCTCATATTAGATAGTGCAACGTCCATATTATGGGGATTTTTCCTCATATGTTAAAGTCTCCATGTTAAACTTGTTAAATAAGTAGCAATGAATAACTACATGCATCAGCCACCACTAACATGAACACTTTAGTTTTAGTGGCAATTTGGTTTATTTTCCTTTTGTATTATGTTTTAGTGGCAATGTTTGGGAAAATAAAACCTAAAACTGTCATTTTTCAACATAAATCAAAATTTGTGGACGAAAATTTGTGCGTGAAAGAAATGTCCACAAGCAGAGGGTGGAGGAGTTTGGCCCCTTTAAATCATTGTACATCAATGCAGGTCGTCGACTGTCCGCTAAATTTGGGCAATGGTCTTGCTAAATCAATGGCTCCGAGTTCAAGTTTGGCTATATTTGGATGCACTGCAACAAGGTCGAAGTGGATTTTCCCAAAATTTCTCTTCTGCTCCATTTTATGATTGAAAAGCATTTGATTTGATTAACGGACTGTAAATATATTTATGTCTCAGGGTAAAACATATTTTAAAGTTATGTTTTACCCTGAGACATGTGTGAGTGTTTGTAAGCATATGAATAGGAAATCATCCGAGCGATATTATAATATAATGGGGGTCTCTAACATGTGTCAGTAGATCGACGACCTGTGTTTCTTCATACTTCGATGTTCGTTCAGAGCAACCTCCGACCATCAAAAGCAATGTAGTACATCCGACGGTATGTCCACACTAGCGAATGTTCTGCGCATACATGTTTTGTTATGTCGAAGATAGTAAAGAAAAAAATGTTAGACCACCGCCTGCGAGACATTTTCAGGCGTTCATATACGTGTCAAGAAAAAATGAAGGCTGGTTCAAGTGAGATTTATTTGGGTAATAATGCAAAGGTTGATTCAAGTTGTAGCTGTAAATGAGCTCCCATTTCACTACGAGTTCATTATATTCTGAGTATTGTAGCAACACACTTATATACATATTATGTCATGAAAATCCATAATTATATATGTATTTAGTCATTTCGTTCAATTTTAATTCTAAGATTTCCTGGAATTGCATTTTGAGATATGTTTTAACAATTTTTTACACATTTGAAGTCAAATTTAAATTTACATATTATTGATAGATTGCATATTTTAAGTTATTAATTATTTCATGACTATAATGTGCAAGACATGAACTGCTTGAACATAGACTAAACACATTAAATCTTAGATTAAGAAAATAAGCTACCTCTTTCCATCCTTACATTACACAGTACAATTTGATGGTTTTATTCGTTCAAACCTCTCTTTCGAATGGTAAATAAGAGCCACCTTTCTCTCATTTGGCCAATTGCTTGAAGGATTTGAATATCGATGACTTCTTTTGCCTTGAAAATGATTAGAGAAGTTTTTTGGGGTTTTCTTGTCTTTCTTGAACATTCCTTTTATGTGTCCTTGCTAACTGATCCAACGGAAGTAATTTCAATTGTTGGGTTTCCATCTCACAACACCTCTTGAGCGAGAAACTCCATTGCCAGAAGAACATTCCTTTTCGCTCCATGCTTCCATAATGTTCTTCACCTACATCATTGTGGGACATGAAAAGATTTAATTCCCGCATTATTTACTAAGTCGTTGAATAGACGTGGGACATGTAGGTTTTGAATTCCGATGTTTTTATTTTAAAATCCCTCCTTCGAATGAGATACACATTACATATTTTTCTCATATGACCACTAAAGATAATAAAGATTGAAACAAAATAAAAATGTTTTTTGGGTTGTTCTCTTTTTTGACATTTTCATCACTTTAATGCAAATTGCATTCATATATATATAACATAAAGTGCAAGAACTGAATTTTTCTGCTAACTACATTTATAACCATACACAATTGCTTTTTCATTTTATTTGTTTGATCTTGTACCTTTCTCGAATGTCTTATTAGTATTTCAAAAAAAAATATTATACCCTCCAAACAATAACTCAAGGATCAAGTCCATCGCGCACCTTGCTTTTCAAGATATCGGCAAACTACTTTTCTGACATGATCTCCACATTGTACCCCCTTTCCCTATTGAACATTCGACAACAAGTACACCTATTCCATATGGGCCTTGTTGTAAGTCATATGGCTTTCACAATAAGGTTCCACCCATTATTTTCCTATCCCCGTTGCTTCTCCTCCCTCCAACTCCCTCTTCTACATTCCTTTCCTCCTTTTATGTTTTGATCCCTCAAATTCAACCTGATCTTAGGCTACCCCTTCGGCGTTAACATCGCACAATTCACGTGCGATTGCTAGTATTAATATTTCTTCCAAAAGAACCATATCCACACGCCCATACATTCTGCTTTGGACTCCCATAGTGGGTTGCTCTAGACTTCACATAATCCCCACTGATATCGGCGCTGCTAAAATCAAGTAGGCTCTGTATGACTATCAATAGTAAAAAATTGTAAGAAGACATTACATCCGCTGGAGAAGTCATTCAGTTCAAGAATGAAGTGACAGAGCATTCCGCGTGTGCAAATGCCTTTCGGTATAATAAAAGTTTACGATTTCCAAGCTATATAATTATTTTAGATTTATCCTCATGTTGAGTGCATACGCTTAGGACTTGCTCAAATGGTGTCCCATTAGTTGTTAGATGGGTGGAGTATTTTGCATGTGCAAATGTCCTCATTGCATAAATCTCGGCCAATGCTCGGGAATACTCGACAACTTTAAAATACTCAAATTTCATTAAAAAAAACATAAATTTGCAGTGAAAACCATGTATTTGGAACGTTTTCTTTCATTGCTAATTAATGCTTTCTTTTTTTTCGGACATTTACGATATCCTTCAGTCTTGTGTCTGAGGATTCACAAATTGGAGTGTAAACATTAAAAAAACTCTTAAAATAGCAACAAAAAAACCTACGCATTTGTTGATATGTGAAGTCAACATTTGAATAAGCAGGTTGCGGCCAAGCTGGTAGGTGGGATGATTAGTTTGAATACGGGAGAATACTCGTCGAGTTTTGTAAAGCTATCCAGTATTTTTAATTACTAATCTGTCTACAGGGGATCAAAGTTCATGATTCTTTCAGAAGATTGCAAGAAGTCGTTTGGTCAAAAAAGGTGCCAAAAAGGATTTTATGAAAAAATAAAAAAATTGCCATCAATGCATAGAGCTCGAGAAAATATACAGTTTTAAAGAGAACGACATCTGAAACGGGGCCACAGAATGAAAGGTATGGCACGTGCAAGTTTTTTGCTGCTACATCTTCTTAGACATTGAAAGGTTCTATTAGTATATTTCAAATTCATATATATACATTTACAAACCTTATATGATGAGTGGTAGCCTTTTGTGGACAATTGTATATACACTAAACATGAATACATTTGTTTCCCCTTGAACGAGACTATCGCTTTGGATACAAGTAGTCTTGAGTAAAGTAGTAGTGGAGGTGTTATCAAAGTAGACACTAGTATTTACGATGGGTTGTTTTGGTTAAGTGAAATTAGTCTTGACTCCTCCTTTCTTCTTGCTCCAGGTGGCGATGCGTGTGTCATTTTTGAGTACCTTTCATGTGGTTTTGTAATGCCCACTCCTGGGACATCGAAAAACACATCAATCGTGGCTAGAATTTTTTATTTATTTATTTTTTTTGGTAATTTTTTTTTGAAGTGTTTACTTAAATACTAATACATCTTTTGTAACTTTTCCTGGTAACTACTAATTTTATACCATTTAATTTTTCCAATCTAACTTGTTTGCTAACCCTAACTCGAAATTAATTATTTAATTATATTTTAATTATACTAGTGTCCCAAAAGAAAGAATAATTAATAAATAAATAAATCCACACCCCTTTACCTTTCATCTACCATCTCCATCATTAATCTCATGACTAAAGGTGTGAAGGCTTACATGTGAGCCCTAAGATTTGCCTAATCTCAACCCTAGATCTCATTTGACCTAAATTTTACCCTAGATATCTATATCCCCCTTTCTCCTTTTATCTCTTTCTTTCATTTTATTTTCTCCATTCTTACTCTTTTGTTTTCTTTATCTCTTCAAGCAAGAAATTGAAAACAATAAAATCATATATATATATATATGTTTGTATGTTATATTATATATATATTTATATTATATGCCTTTGTTTATATATATATGTATATTTATATATATATACGTTATGTTACATATATATGTATATATATATATATCTACATATATATGCATATATATGGTATACATATATATATATGCTGGATACATATATATATATGCCGTATATATATATATGGTCTTTAGATTTATTTATTTATTTTTGGCACATAGGCATTTCCCTCTTGTTGGCTATGAGGCAGGCAGGGGCAGGCGACTGGATTGGGGCGGCAGTGGCGGGGCAGCTGGGCTAGGCGGCGGGGTAGCGACAGGGGGTTGGGGACAGCGGAGGGACGCAGCAGGTGCGGCCGGGGACGGGCAGGGGGTGGACGGCTGCGTAGGGGGGCAGCGGCAGCTGACTGGCAGATGGTGGCGAGGGGGTCCGTGGGGGCAGCGCCCCCCACGGCGTGTTCAGTGGTGCGGGGGGGGTTCGGCCCCCCCGCCAATACCCCTTTTTTTTTTGTATTCTCTCTGCGCAGGGGTGGGGGGGGCCGAACCCCCCCACCATTTGGATTTTTTTTTTTTTTAAAGTATGACAGTCGGCTGAGGGGGAGGGCCGACCCTCCCCCATTACTATTAAAATTATATATATATATATATATATATTTTATATAGAATTCGTTTTAAATGTATTTTGTATAAAACATGAGGTATATACCATGTAGATGAACTTTGAATATATATATATATATATATATATATATATATATATATATATATATATATATATAATATATTATGTAGTGATTATATATATATATTTTTTTATTTTTAATATGTGACTATAAATGAAACAACATATATATATTTTTAAAATGATTAAATAATATTTATATGTATTGGGTATGTCACCAAATAAAATAAGCAAGAATTTTCCAATATAAATAAGAATTTATTTTTAAAATGAACTCTTCAAAGTAGGCAACTTAAAAACTAAGTATGAATATTTTACAACACCAAACATTAAACTTCTCAAGGAAATGAAATGTAAATTTTCAACTTTCCTTTCATGTATTATTTTTATTAATATTTTTAAGAGAGGAGCATATTGCAAGAAGGGGAGTAATTCTCATTTAATAGTAGCCACATGCTTCCTTAACTAAATTAAACAATTAGTCTTCTAAGTAACATGCTTTCTTAAGTTTTCACAAAAGCAAGAAAGTGCAAGGAAGCAAAAGAGATACAGTTTTCTTTTCTTGACATATTGCTATCAATGTTTGCAAGGTAACAAAGGTGTAAGGAACCCAAAATCTTCAACAAACTATTTTTCTTTTATAAAAATAAATGCAAGAGTTATAACAAGATTCAAGTAGATAGATTATTTACTTCATGACTTCACAAGCTTGGGTTACATGGATGTTAACTCTCAAGTAGCATCCATCAAACTTTTCTAAAACAAGTTTACAAGTGATACAAAATGTACAAAATGGAGGATTTACAAGGAGATGTAAACATTCACGTACTATATTCGAAGAGGGTTACATTACAAGAAAGTAACACAAGAATAAGAATAATGAGAGCCCAACATGCCATCAATTCCAACTGAGAGCCAACTTCCATGTCTTCCAAAACCATGCAAGGAGAAAAGAGCTTGTTTATCCACCCAACCTTTAGGCATCATCACATGCCTATCCCAAGGTTGGGATGCATGCTAGCCTCCCCCAAGCCCATGGGAAAGAGGATAGCTAAACAACACTTGCACGAGGTGAAGGGTAAAACAACAATGAAACAAGCACACAAACATAAAATTCACAACAACACAAGACTCCAACTTACAAGGAGGAGAACCCATGTTCATCCTCCAAAAATGGGGAAGAGAGGAGAAAGTTCTCCAAAAATAAGCATCAATATTATTTGCACATTGAACACATCTTCTTAACCTCCTTATTGCTCCTTATTCAAAACAAGACCCTCCTTATTCCTCCCCCCTTTCTCCTAATCCTCCTTGGAAGGATTTTCAAACCCCAAAAGGGGGTTTCCTTACCAAGGATGGGGAAGGAGATTCAAGCCAAATGAATCAACTTCCCCACCTCAACCATTGAGGGGAAAAACAATAAGGTCCTACAAGGCTTGGCCATCAAGCCTTGAGGATTGAGAGGGAAAATTCCCTCTCTCTTCCCCCACACTCCAAAACTCCATCATGCCATATGATGGAGGGAGTAAAAACACACAAACAACACTACAAGCTACAATCAACAGTAACAATTTCAAGCAAATCAAACTATCAACTAAATTAAAGCAACACAACAATAAGATCTAAGAGCCTACCTCAAGGAAAGCTCTCCAAAAAGCTTCCTAACTTCAAGTTTTCCACTCTTAGCTCCAAGCAAATCCCAAGCTCCAAATCACCCAAGCATCCAAGCAAGAAAATCCCAAAGAAAAAGTCCCTTTCCTTTCCCATGAATGAGAATTTGAAGAGGAGCAAACAAGCATCCTCACAAATGAGGGGGTGACATGTGTCACCCCTCTCCCTCCTCATGGTCAAAGATGCCAAAACAAAAGAGAGAAAAGGTAAAATTATCTTTTTGCCCTCTTCTCCCAAATTCCCTTAAATGTTAGCAAGACAAAACTAGTTGAACTTTTGATAAACACACAAATCCACATCCCTTACATGGATGTGACAAAACAAGGGTAGAAAGGGAGGGAAAACTCCCTCTAGCCTTGAAAACAAGCCCCCCTACCCATTAGGTAGGGTCCAAGGGCTCATTTTTGTGATAGGGGGACTCCCAAGCTACAAAGGGGTCCCCAAAAATGCCCAAAATACCCTAATTTCGGGTTTTGCATTTTGGCACAAGGGTAGAGGGTGTGGGGACCACCCAAGGGTCTCACATGTGACCTTAAACCCTTGTGATTAAGAGACTAATTAACAAAAATCAACAATTTAAAAGAAAGTGGGATTATTAACTCCCAAAACAAGTTTACAACTTTACTAACAACCCTAAACAAAATTAATAATTCAAAGCAAAATACTTTACATACATTGGGGTCACTCAAAGTGCCCAAAATTAATAATCATCTATCCTAGGGCTTCACACAGTGAACATGGCTAGGACTCAGCCCGTGGGCTGCTTGTGCAAGTTTTGAGTAACTGGCCTGAATCCCACGTTCTCCTGTAAACCTGTCACCTGCACACTCATTGCACACATTAACTGCACCTGTCCAATACAATATAATTAAATGACATAGTAAGATATCAATGCATGCTAAACTAACCTAACATCCTACTGAAATCAAGATGTGACCACGTGCACAATTATATTCCACATTCCAAAAGTTAGACAAGATGATAAAGTGACATATAATCTCACCATGCAACAATTATCCATCACTATAATTAGGTTCCAACCACATCATATTCATTTGTTTCCATGTCATAACAAGAAAATGCGACAATAAAGGAAATTAGGCTAAATTGGCGCTATACGCCTGAATGTCACACATGTCTAATATAATCAAACATCTAAATATAATGTCCAAGATATCACCAATCACTGTCAAAACATGTCTATGAGCAATTAAACAACAAGCTACTGAGCTATAGAAAGTGTGGGCACTACATGCCCCTCTACTAAAATTAGACTTCCTCCTGGAAGTCACTGAAAGAGGTAGGGATATCTAGCTTTCAAAGGTATCGCATCCTCCCAAGTAGCTGTTGTCTCGTCGTACCGGTCCCACTATACTCTAACCTGGTCCAAGTCTCGACCCCGAATGGCCAACCTCTGGTGCTCCAGTATGCGTACGGGCTCCAATCTCCACTGTCCTCCATCCTCTACCTGTAATGCCGACCAATCCAAAACATGAGAAGCATCAGGTACATATCTACGTAGTACAGAAACATGAAAAACATCGTGGGCCTGTGCAAGGCGTGGTGGCAAAGCTAGGCGATAGGAAACTGGACCGATGACCTCTAAAATATCAAAAGGCCCCACAAAACGAGGCGATAGCTTAGAACCCTTTCCATAATGGATAGGACTCTTATGCAGACGAACCCTCAAGAAGACTTTGTCACCCACTGAGAAGTGACGATCAGTCCTCTTGGTGTCTGCATATGCCTTTTGGCGTGCTCTGGCCTGCTCAAGACGCTGTCTAATCAACACAACCTGCTGCTCTAAATCTTGAAGATAGGTTGGTCCCAGAATGATCCTGTCATCTAGTCTATCCCAACTCAAAGGTGTCATGCAAGGTCGTCCATACAAAGCCTGATAAGGAGCCATACCAATGGAACTATGATAACTATTGTTGTAGGCAAACTCAACTAGATGCAAATAATCCTCCCATTTCCTCTGCTGATCCAAGACATACATTCTCAACATGTCCTCCAACACCTGATTAACCCTCTCTATCTGCCCATATGTCTCTGGATGATAAGCTGAACTGAAATTGATCTGAGTACCCAGAGCGGCCTGAAAGGAAGTCCAGAAAACTGAAGTGTAGATGGTATCCTTGTCATTGATGATGGTCTTCGGAATCCCATGCAGCCTAACAATGTCCTCCATAAATACCTTGGCGATGGCCTGTGCATTATAGGTGACCTTGGTTGGCGAAAAATGGGCAACCTTGGTCAACTTATCCACGGTGACCATAATGGCGTCATGACAATAAGATGACATAGGAAGTCCGACTATGAAGTCCATGGAGATCACATCCCATTTCCACTCGGGAATATCATGGGGATGTAAAAGTCCTGCGGGATGGGAATGCTCTGCCTTGATCCTCTGACACTCAAGGCAACGTGCAACAAAATCTGCTATGTCCCGTCGAAGACCTGGCCAATAATATAATTCCCTCAAATCGGCATGCATTTTCTTCACTCCTGGATGTGCCGCATATGGGGCTCGATGAGCCTCTGAGAGGATGAAGCTATGCAGATCACTTGACTTAGGCACGTAGATGCGCCTGTGGAAACGAAGCAAACCATCTGTCTCTAAAACACACCCATAATATCTACCCTCTAAAGAACCCTGAGACTCTAACATCTGTCTAGCTCCCTCATAAAATCTGTCCTCTGGAAGGTGCTTAAGAATCCTGCCTCTCAAATCTGACTGAAGGGTCAAAGAAGCGAGCACATGCCGTTGTCTGCTAAGAGCATCTGCAACCACATTTTCCTTCCCTTTGATTTACTGAACCTCCATGTCATACTCACATAGGAACTCCATCCAACGCCGTTGACGAGCGTTGAGGTTCGGCTGTGAAAAGATATGCTGCAAACTCCGGTGGTCTGTCCTCAAAATGAAAGGCCTACCCAAAAGGAAATGTCACCAACGCACTAGAGCATGAACAACTGCTGCAAGCTCCAGGTCATGAGTAGGATAATTAAGCTCATAGTCCTTGAGCTTACGAGACTCAAAAGCAATAACCCGATGCCCCTGCATAAGAACCTGCTTCCAAACCCTCTAGTGATAGCATCTGGTACAAACAAAAAAATCCTCTGTCGGGTCTAGAACTGCTAAGATGGGCACCATGGTTAACCTTTCCTTGAGCAACTGAAAGGCTTGCTCACATTTTTCTGACCAATCAAACTTCTTCCCTTTCCTCTGAAGAGAAGTAATAGGGTGAGAAATCCTAGAAAAGTCCTGTACGAACCTGCGGTAATACCCTGCCAAACCCATGAAACTCCTCACCTCAGTAACTGATGTGGGTGCTAGCCAGTCCAAAATAGCCTGTATCTTAGAGGGATCTACAGAGATACCCTCGCCTGAAATGATATGACCCAAGTACTGAATCTTTGTCTGAAAGAAGCTACATTTTTTCTAAGTTCCCATACAACTTCTGCTCTCTCAAAACCCGAAGTACCTGTCTCAAATGCTCCTCGTGTTCCTCCTCGGAAACAAGAATAAATCAATATGTCATCAAGGAACACCAGGACAAAGCGGTCCAGAAAATGTCCTGAACACTCCATTCATGAGGCTCATGAAGACAGCTGGGGGCATTGGTCAAACCAAATGGAACCACTGTGAACTCATAATGCCCCTAACGTGTGCGAAAAGCTGTCTTATGGATGTCTGCATCTGAAATGCGCAACTGATGATACACTGACTTGAGATCAATTTTGGAGAACACTCTCGCTCCCCGCATATGATCAAACAAGTCATCAATCCTAGGGAGCGGATAATGGTTCTTTATTGTGACTTTGTTGAGCTGCCTGAAGTCGACACAAAGCCTGAGAGAACCGTCCTTCTTCTTCACAAATATGACTGGCGCTCCCCCAAGGAGATACACTAGGGCAAATGAGACCCTTTTCCAACAACTCCTCTAACTGAATCTTAAGCTCATGAAGCTCTGGTGTTGTCATTCGATAAGGTGGCCCTAGAAAACTGGTGCTGAATCCAGGTACTAAATCAATGGTGAAATTCCACCCTCTCTGCGGGGTGGTAACCCTGGAAGCTCGCCTGGAAATACATCTGCTATACTCCCTCAAAATTGCATGATCATCTAAAGGTGAATGCTCTGGAATGCTCTCAGATCGAATCACTGATGGTGATAGCAAACAACTGACAACCCTTACGCATGCTCCGCTTGAGTTGCTTAGCCGATATCATGCGCAAGGAGATAGGTCTCTGCATCCCTGATATAACAACTGCACTCCCAAGATCGTCCTGGCACTCAATGACCTTATTTCTGCAATCCACCTTAGCTCGATGAGACTCGAGCCATATCCATGCCCAAAACTACCTGATAGGAACCTAGAGGGATAACTCGGAGGTCAAGAGTAGTGGAGAAGGCTCCTAAATCAAGTACGCAACTCTCCACATACGAGTCCACGGCGAGTTTGGCTCCAGAGGCCAACTCAACCTGCCAACTATCTGATTGCCTAGCCACCACTAGCCCACACTGGTCCACTATAGAAGGTGATATAAAGGAATTTGAAGCACCTGAATCAAAAAGTACTGAGACAGAAATACCCCTGATAGTACCTGTCGTCTCAATGACTGTGGCCTGATGCTCGGCTTGGCGGTTGTCAACCGCTGCATATACACGATGGGCATGTCCTACATCACCCACCGTCTGCTCGGATCTAGCCGCTCTCTGTGCATCCATGGTGTTGGGTTTGTGCGGGCACATGCGCACATAGTGATCTGGAGATCCACAAATAAAACAACCTCTTGTACTCCTTTGAGATGGGGTCCCTTCCTGTACTCTGGTGTACTGATCCTGCTGGTCCAACCCTAGCAGACTGCTGAGTGCGAGCTGGCTGTGTCTGCTGAGTGCCCTGCCTCCTATCTCTGGCTCCACTAAAACCACCCTCTAGAAACACCTCCCTAGAAATCCCTGTGTCTGCCTAGCCCCCTGTTGTGGGTGGCCCTGCTACTGTGTCTGTCGCTGTGGGTGCGGTGGAGCCCTCGTGGCTGCTGGGGGAGGCCAAAATCCTCCTCTAGGGGGTGGTGCAGTACCTCGTGACCCTCTGACTCTGAAAGGCCTGAATCCTCTACCTGAAACTTGCTCTTGTTTCTATCGCGATGCTCCTGTGCCTTGGTCCTGTTCTCCCTCAGCTAAGTAGGCCTTTCTCAACGGCCTTCTCAAGTGTGGGAGGAGATAGCATCCGAACTGCTCCTGCTATGTCTACATTGAGCTCTCGAATGAACCTGTTAACCTGTAATTTCTCATCTTGCAGGTAATCCACGTTACTGAAGAAGATCCAGGAACCTGCTCTCATACTGCACTACTGTGCCCAGATCCCCTGTCGCAAGTCGTGAAACTCATCGATCCTCTCTCTGAAAAAAATGCTCGGACATATAACGCGCCCTAAAATGCTCCTCGAACAACCTCCCAAGTCACTGTCTCTCGAGTTAGATGGAGCTTCCGCTCCTCATTCCTCCACCAAACGCCTGCTGCGTCTCGGAGGAGGTGTATGGCGAACCTCGCCTTGATGTTGCTCTCGTAAGAGTGCATGCCAAAGAAAATATCCAAGCTAAGGAGCCATGACTCAGCCCCAAAGCCATCTGTAGAGCTGGTGTAAGTGGGTGGCTGCAAGTGGAGAAGATCCCGGATCACACTCCCTGTATCTCGATCCTGACGATGCAATCCCACAGGCGAGGGGAGTCGCCTATCCTCGAAAGGTCCCTCGAGACTGTGTGAGCGGCTACGACGGAATAAGGCTACCCTCTCATGATGAACGGAAGGGCTACGTGACCTCTCCCCGCCTCGGTGTATCATGCTCTGGCGGCTCCGAATGCGCGTCCTTGCCCATCGGCTCCTTGTCTCCCAATGGTGTCTCCACTCTCGTCTCCTGCGGCTGTGGTAGGCGCTGCTCCACACAATGCCTATCAGCTGACACAAGGCCTCTAATATCTGAGGCCCAAAATCAGGCATCGTCGGCTCCTGCGTAGATGTGCCTATGCCCCATACCTCTGGCTGATCGTCCTCGCTTAGGTGCCATCCTGCGCACGAGGTGAGTGAGTAATTTATTAATTTTAAAATTTAATGGTAGAGGGGGTGACTTATTTTAACTGTTTATTATTATTATTTTATTTATATTTATTATTATTATTATTATTTTTTATTCATTTAGTTAATTCTGTGTTGTTAAAATTAACCTTAACTATTTTTAATCAGCTACCCAGTGGTCCGCGAGTGCAAACCCCAAGCTCTGATACCAACTGTAATGCCCACTCCTGGGACATCGAAAAACACATCAATCGTGGCTAGAAATTTTATTTTATTTTATTTTTTTGGGTAATTTTTTTTTTTGAAGTGTTTAGTTAAATACTAATGCATATCTTGTAACTCCTTTCCCGATAACTACTAATTTTATACCTTTTTAATTTACCCAATCTAAATTACTTACTAGCCCTGAACCCGAAATGCTGTTTGTTTAATTACATTTTAACTTTACTAGGTGGCCCCATAAGGGAAAGACTACACCTCTTCAAAAAATAAATCCACGCTTTTTCTTACTTATTAAAAATTCATCTACCACCTTTATTATTATTCCCATGGCTATTATTCTTTTTTTTTTTTTTTTGATGCCCTAAAAGGATCTGACCTAGTCTCTTCTTGTAGTTCTCAAATGCCATACTTACCTATATTCTTACTATTTTTTGTATATATAATATATCTCATTTTAGCAAGAAATTCCATACATATACTTCAATGTTATATTTTCCCTTGTATAAATATATATATACATGTATATGTCATGTATGTATATATATATCATATATATATATACATACATATATATCCTTACTTGTTTATTTCCATTTTGTTTTAACACTTACCTGGTTCCATTTTGTTTTTGTTGTTATTTTAAGGTGGATCTACATGGAGGAAGGGCATATATATATTTTTATCGTATATGTTGACAGTTAAAAGAAATATATTTAGCCGGTTTTACTGGAGTGGTGGTCGCGCGGGCTGGACGTGGCAGCGTTGCGGAAGGCAGAGGGACAGGTGAGGGCGGTGCAGGCGGCGGGTCGGGCAGGGGTGGCGGTGGCAGAGCCGAAGGGGGACAGGGGCCGCGGCGGCTTACCGGAATAGCGGGGACAGGGCAGAGGCGTCGCGAGCAGCGACCCCCAGGGCGGTGTTCAGTGGGACGACAGCGGAGGCCGGGACAGGGCGGCTGCGCGTCGGGCCGGGGCTGGGCCGGGACCGCGCGGGAGCGGCGGAAGGAGGCGACAGGTGTCTCTGGGCAGGTCGGTTCGCCCCCCCCCCCCGGCCCCATTTGGATTTTTTTTTTTGTGTTAAAGTATTACAGTCGGCTGAGGCCGACTCGCGCAGGGGCCGAACCTCCCCCATAAACAATTTTTTTCTTTTAATTATTTTGTCTAGTTTATTTTTATTAAAACTTAAAACCTACATATATATATATTGTAAAATAACATGATAATATCTATCTATGTAGATACGAAGTTATAGTATATTATCTATCTATTAATACAAATTATAGTGATATATATATATATATTTATTTATATATATATATATGACTATATATATACACACACACACATACAGCTGTAAATACTATCATATAAAAAGGGATAGAAGAGAATATATCACAGGGATGAAACATATATATATTTAAAATCTTTTTTTTTTATAATATGCCAATCTGCCATATTGGGTATGGTTATCAAAAGAGAAAATTTCCTTGTGCATCTTACCAAGCCATGTTTCCAATCTAAATAAGGAATTTATTTTTACATATCCACTCTTCACAAACTAGGCTAAAACCCAAGGAAACTTTGTATGTAAGTTTTTTACAACACCAAACATTAATGAGTTCTCAAGTGTATATCTATTGTCACTTTATCAAATCTATGTCCAACCATGTAAAATTTCTTTATTGCAATATGTTTAAGAGAGTGAGCAAGGTAACCCAAACCAAGGGAAGGAATTCTTGCAAGTATAACAGTAGGAAGATGCTACCTTAACTAAATTACATACTTTGAAATCAGTTTTCAAAGTAACAAGCTATTCATTTAGATTTCACAAAAGCAAGAAAGTGCAAGGAGGCATAAGAGATACAATTTTCATTTTTCTTAACCTAGTCCTATCCATGTGGGCAAGGTAGGACAAAGATGTATGGCAACCCAACACCTTCAACCCCACTATTGTTTCTTTTATAAAAATAAATGCAAGAGTTATAACATTGAGATTTAAGTAGATATATCATTGCTTCAATACATTACATTCACAAACTTGGGTAACAAGCATGTTAAAACTCTCAAGTAGCATCAATCAAACTTTTCTATAACAAGTTTACAAGTGATACAAAATGTGCAAAATGGAGTATTTACAAGGAGATGGGAACATCTCACATACTATGTTCTAGAAGAGGATTACATTTCAAGAAAGTATCACAAGAAGGTTAAGAATAATAAGAGTCCAACAGTGCCACCAATTCCAACTTGAGAGCCATCTTCTATGTCTTCCCAAACCCATGCAAGGAGAAAGAAAAGAGCTTGTTTATCCACCCAACCATTAGGCATCATCACATGCCAATCCCGAGGTTGGGATGGCATGCTAGCCTCCCCCAAGCCCATGGGAAAGAGGATAGTTAAACTAAGACTTGCACAAGGTGGAGGGTAAAGCAACAAATGATATACAAGCACACAAACACAAAATTTAAAACAACACAAGAATCCAACTTACAAGGAGGAGAACCCATGTTCATCCTCCAAAAAATGGGGAAGAGAGGAGAAAGTTCTCCAAAAATAAGCATCAATATTATTTGCACATTGAACACATCTTCTTAACCTCCTTATTACTCCTTATTCAAAACAAGACCCTCCTTATTCCTCCCCTCTTTCTCCTAATCCTCCTTAGAAGGATTTTCAAACCCCAAAAGAGGGTTTCCTTACCAAGGATGGGGAAGGAGATTCAAGCCAAATGAATCAACTTCCCCACCTCAACCATTGAGTGGAAAAACAATAAGGTCCTACAAGGCTTGGCCATCAAGCCTTGAGGATTGAGAGGGAAAATTCCCTCTCTCTTCCCCCACACTCCAAAACTCCATCATGCCATATGATGGAGGGAGTAAAAACACACAAACAACACTACAAGCTATAATCAACAGTAACAATTTCAAGCAAATCAAACTATCAACTAAATTAAAGCAACACAACAATAAGATCTAAGAGCCTACCTCAAGGAAAGCTCTCCAAAAAGCTTCCTAACTTCAAGTTTTCCACTCTTAGCTCCAAGCAAATCCCAAGCTCCAAATCACCCAAGCATCCAAGCAAGAAAATCCCAAAGAAAAAGTCCCTTTCCTTTCCCATGAATGAGAATTTGAAGAGGAGCAAACAAGCATCCTCACAAATGAGGGGGTGACATGTGTCACCCCTCTCCCTCCTCATGGTCAAAGATGCCAAAACAAAAGAGAGAAAAGGTAAAATTATCTTTTTGCCCTCTTCTCCCAAATTCCCCTAAATGTTAGCAAGACAAAACTAGTTGAACTTTTGATAAACACACAAATCCACATCTCTTACATGGATGTGACAAAACAAGGGTAGAAAGGGAGGGAAAACTCCCTCTAGCCTTGAAAACAAGCCCCCCTACCCATTGGGTAGGGTCCAAGGGCTCATTTTTGTGATAGGGGGACTCCCAAGCTACAAAGGGGTCCCCAAAAATGCCCAAAATACCCTAATTTCGGGTTTTGCATTTTGGCACAAGGGTAGAGGGTGTGGGGACCACCCAAGGGTCTCACATGTGACCCTAAACCCTTGTGATTAAGAGACTAATTAACAAAAATCAACAATTTAAAAGAAAGTGGGATTATTAACTCCCAAAACAAGTTTACAACTTTACTAACAACCCTAAACAAAATTAATAATTCAAAGCAAAATACTTTACATACATTGGGGTCACTCAAAGTGCCCAAAATTAATAATCATCTATCCTAGGGCTTCACACAGTGAACATGGCTAGGACTCAGCCCGTGGGCTGCTTGTGCAAGTTTTGAGTAACTGGCCTGAATCCCACGTTCTCCTGTAAACCTACCACCTGCACACTCATTGGACACATTAACTGCACCTATCCAATACAATATAATTAAATGACATAGTAAGATATCAATGCATGCTAAACTAACCTAACATCCTACTGAAATCAAGATGTGACCACGTGCACAATTATATTCCACATTCCAAAAGTTAGACAAGATGATAAAGTGACATATAATCTCACCATGCAACAATTATCCATCACTATAATTAGGTTCCAACCACATCATATTCATTTGTTTCCATGTCATAACAAGAAAATGCGACAATAAAGGAAATTAGGCTAAATTGGCGCTATACGCCTGAATTTCACACATGTCTAATATAATTAAACATCTAAATATAATGTCCAAGATATCACCAATCACTGTCAAAACATGTCTATGAGCAATCAAACAACAAGCTACTGAGCTATAGAAAGCGTGGGCACTACAGGTTTTAAACAAGCAGGAACTGTGAGGATATTGAGAGGATGTTATAGATGTAAATCACTCAGACTAATTATACATTACCATGCCTGGAATGTGTGTCTCGACTCCCAACAATTCCAAATCATTTTTTTCATTAAATGTTGGCAACAAAACTACCTATGTGGTACTTAATCCTTTACTTAAATATCTTGTATCATGACTAGGCTTCACAAATTTTAGTGTTCATTGCGCATCACGATTATGTTGTGGTCTTGGTTGTAATGCCATCTTTCAATGATTTTTATAGCCGAGAAGGCAGGTTACATATAGCATCTATTTTTATATTTACAAACAATCAAAAATTAAATATTAGAAAATGAGTAGACTAGTTTCTAATACCAAAACATTATATTATATTATCAATAGTTATAAATTATAATAAATAACAATACCTAATTATTTCTATTATTATTATTCACGTTGATAGGCGTTTATTACAGTCGGGGACAGGAGTGACCTGCCACTGTTCGAATCAACGGTGAATCCTCTATTCCCTGCAGATGCAAGACCATGGAAATGGTTGGGTCGATCTTTTGTTTCCTGTGCATTTTTTAAGTCATTTTGCAGTTTCCCCTATTCACATTTTACTGTTCACCACAATTTCCGGAGCATTTAAGCTCATCGCCCACAAATTTCCACGCGGGAAATGATGCGAATTGCGGTAAACGACGCATATTTTTGAACGCACCTTCAATAGACACGTGGACGGATGAGATGAATTTGGTCGACGATACGGAAAATGGAGCGGACGGTTTGGAATGATGCACGTTGGTACGGCATGTCAGAGGCCCTCGGGCTTTCTAACTTAGTTCACGCCTTTCGGCGTAAATATGTGCAATTGTGAAAAAATGACAATTATAAAAAGAAGCAAGTAAAGTAATTGTAGAAAAAACAAGTAAAAATAACTATTGTGAAAAAATGACAATTATAAAAAGAAGCAAGTAAAAATATGTGTGTAGGTGTTTTGATAGGTGTTAGGACAAAAATCATAGTAAAAAATCACATTAAAATAGTGCAGTTGTGAACAAAAAGGTAATTATAGAAATAAGCAAATAAAAATATTCCTATGTATATGTATATGTATATGTATATATTACATATACCTACATAACAATATGCATACATACATATTACATATGTATATGTAAATAGATATGTATATGTATATGTATACATACATATACGTATACATTTCTATATACATATATACAGAAGCAAGTATACATATACATATACATATCTATATACATATATACAGAAGAAAGTAAAAATATGCATATACATATACATATCTATATACATATATACAGAAGCAAGTAAAAATAATTTCACATGTGTATAGGTGTTGGGATTGATGGGTGTTGGGATAAAAAAATAAGAGTGAAAAATCACATTAATTTGCAAATATACTGAAAGCAGTGTAATTGTGAACAAAAAGTCAATTATAGAAAGAATCAAGTAAAAATAACCCTATATGTATATGTATATGTATACCTACATAACAATATAAATGCATACATAGTTTATGTATATGTCACACATGTAATATGTATGCATGACATATACATATACTATGCATGCATGTATATTGTTATGTAGGAAAATGTAATATATACATATACATATACATACATACACACATATATGTGTCTGTGTCTCTGTGTGTAGGTTTGTCTACTATTTCTATAGATTATGTGCTTTGCTATTACAATTAACAAAATAGCCCAATTGTTCATTGGCCTCATATCATTATGAAATGGCTTTCAAACAATGTATAGTCAAATAGGTTTGTTGTCATGGAAATTGGTCCCATTTGAAACTATTACAAATTACTTCTCCCAAAAGAAACTTTGTTTTTCATACAATTTGGCCTTTTATGTTATGAGTAAATAATAGTCTATATATTCAAGTCTTGTATGTTTCTTTCTATATTGTTCATTTTACAAATATATCTTTATCTATTGCACCTGGTAATACTACATCTCATTCAAGCATTTATTTCTTATTTTTTTATTTCATCCACTTTTTGTGAAGTATTTATTTACATTTTTAAACCACATTTATATGTGACTACTTAGCCTTGTAAATAGAACTTACGGGGAAAAATGTTACTCCTTTAGAGTTTGCTAAATGTTCATACGTTGTTGCAATCTCTTATCTTGATCAAATTTCTTATTTCCATAACTAAACTCGTTTCCACATGGGGAAGATTATAGTTAAGTTCTTAAGAAATAGTTTTACCATATATCATTTTTACCTCAATAGGGGTTTCCTATAATGAGATAGAATTGTCTCAAGGTTTTAAATACTAATGTTTATTCAACATGTTAGTGATATGACTATTTCCCTATTGTAATTTATTTGAGAAGATTTTATGGCTCCCACTTTTGAGAAAAGTGTTAGTTATTGTTTAGCCTATCAATATAACAATAATAATATAGTTTTACAAATTGTTAAAATAGAGTTTAAAAAAATAATATGTTATTCCTAATTTAATAATTGTTTTGTAAGTTATGACTATTCTCTCCAAGTTCATTAACAAGTTTGAATATGTCTTGTGCATTTATTGAGTAAGAAAACATTAAAAGGAACTTTCTTTGGAAACTATAAACCTAATTCAAATATGTGTGGTCTCACGGAAAAGTATATGAACAAGGTAAAAATATCATGGTTGATTTCTAATTATTTTTGATAACTTCTATATTAACTAGGCTTTAAATACCTCTATAAGTAATTAAGATTTCAAGGTTCCATGATAATGAGTTCATAATGTGACTAGAAATGTAATGAGGGTTGACAAAAAGAACAAAATAATCCTCAGTCATCTCCTATAGGTAGTAAGGAATCACACAAAGTTGGGGAAATTAATGAGCAGTATGACCATTTCCTGTGAAGGAGTTATGCTAAATATAACCATGTGCTTCTGCTAAAGAATTCTTCTACCTCTTCATAAAAGTATCTTGAATCTCCCAAGAAGACTCCCTGATTTAACAAAAATAAAATTTAATGTCAAACCTTAATTGTAGAGTCACATATGATAAATAAATGTTAAAGTACAAATTTGATACAAGCAATAAGCTAATACAAAATGAAACCCTAAGTGTAAGAGAGGGAGAGAAATGGACTTAGTTGATTTGTGCTTGATTTGGGACTGATGCGGACTGGGAAAATTGTTGAACAGAAAGTGATCTGTGTTGTTATTTCTCCAAATAAATTATGTAGGTCAATAAAAAGCTGGACAAAGAGCTCATAGCTAGACAAGGGGCGCCTGGGCACTGATGACCTCTACTGGGCGCTTGTGACTACGAAAATGGTCAGAAATTGATTTTTGGAGTGTCACACAAGTGTCACAAGTATTCGTTGTTGATCCCCTATGTGTCACAATATGATCATTGAGGTACCTGTAACCTGTAAAAAAATATTCACCTGCAAAACCCATTCAAATCCAAAAAAAATAAGCAATATGGGGAGTCAAACTGACCCTGGTGGTCACCCGACAGAGTGAGCTTACAGCCAAGCATTGCACTACATATCAGATTCTATGTAGTTCTTGTGTGTGTGTGAAATAATTGTGCCCTAGGATGCCCTTATGTAAGTGCACTTGATAATGGGCTAGCTAGATATATCAATTTAAATAGAATGTGTGCATGTCAAAATGAACTTCCCCTAACTATGTCGTGTATGCAGAAAATTTAGTCCTTATTTCTTGATTGAAATCCAAATGGATGCTTTGAAGTTCTTTAAGATCCTTTTGAATGGAAGATTAGGTTATAGTAATGATGCTTAGAGCTTGGTACTTTCTTTTAGTCACATAGTTATGTATTTATATGATTCCCTTGTTTGAATTTTGTAATTGACAATTGGAAGAACAACCGATAAGAAAATAAGATGCCCAAAAGATAAAAGAGGCCCAAAAAGAGAGAGTAAGATGGAAGGAGGTTCGGGGTGCCCAGAGGAGACGAGGGTGCCTAGGCACTAGAATCTTGGCTAGGTGCTAGTGTACAAAGTCATTCAAGATAGGAAAGTAAAGTATTGACTAGGTTGTAGGGTGTGAAATACTAGATAGAAAACAAGAAACAAAGACAAAAGACCAAAGACAACGGTCAATTACTAGTTTTCTTGTTTATGAATCATATGAATACTAGTATGTGTTTATGGACCTAGAAATGTACCCTATTGCATAATTATGTGTCTACATTTGCCCACACTTTATGCTGTTGAGTGAACACTTGATAACATAAAGTATTTAAAAGATGTGTACCTTTTGTTCCTGTAGAGTGCAAGGGTGACAACATGTCAGAGAGACAAGTGAAAACATGAAGTAATAAAAATGACGCATGGAAACTAAGAAAGAGGAAGTCACATTAGGGGTGACGTTTATGTGTTATTCTATGTTGTACATGTTGTTTTTGTAGCTTTTTGAAGGCTGCTTCTTGTTGTGTTTTAAGGATGAACCTGAAAAAGAAGAGCGAAGACGTAGTCAAAGATGCGTATATGAAAAGATGCATAAGCATGTAAAAAATGTAAAACTATGTAAAAGTAATAAATGGAAAGTGTACACCCAAATTTCTAAGAGTGAAAAGGATAGAAAATGTCTTAAAATGTTGTAGAAGAGAGAGTTTTATGGGCGATCTCACACCAAGAGGGAGTTTTTTTGGGAAATTTCATGCAAAGTGTGACTTTTTTGGGTGATTTCTTACCAAGAGTGAGTTTTTCTGGCAATCTCACATGAAGGAGAAAGTGTTGGGGAGAGATATCTAGTGTTACTATCCTTCCATGACTCTTCTTGATTATACACCAATGTAGATGGTGTGATCATTTTTGTTCCTACTATCCTTGATTTGTTCCGATTGTAATGTTTATTCCGATTGAAAATTGAGATAAATGAATTCTTCTTGATGGAGGACTATGTCTGTACTGTGAAAAATGTTGTGAACTATGTTGATATGAGAAATTGATTGTGTGTGCCCCTAAGACATTAGTGGCTAGGTTCTCTTGTCTAAATCTAAGCACTGGTGTCTGTGCTGTGTTGAGGACCCAAGTCAGGTTCTGGCTCATTTTGTGACTGTATGATTGCTTTGTTCTTGTACTGTGTAAGCATGTAATATAGCTCTGAGCTGTTGTATGGTGTGACTGATTCACCCAATTTGTGCCCCCTCATTTGGGGTGCATTTGACGTTAGTAGGAGAATGTGACCCAAAGAGAGGACCTGATGTTGTGATGAATTGTATCCCTGCAGGGGGAAGGGAATGTGCATGTTAGAAACCAAGGCACATGCAAACAAATTGGCTAGATACATGTGCTAGTAGAAAAATCTAGAAGAGAAATAAAGTAACAAGAAAGTGTGCGTACAATATAGACCGCGGAAAGAAGTTTTCAAATATGGGACATCGCTCACAATGTCACAAGACAATCAAGGCCGAATTAGCGAAAAGGATAAAAACATTGATGAGAAAATGAGTACAGCATAGCACGCAAACAATAGCATACAATGCCAATTAATAACAAGAAAAGTATATCATACAACCATGGTGGAAAATAGTCCTACAAAGTAAATGTTGCACATGAAGCACCCGTTAGCATGTTAGAAAGATAAATAGTATGTCAAAGCATGTGTGTATCAATGTAAAGTAGTGCGCTAGGAAGTAGAGGTAGTAATAATGAAATGATATCACCTGTAATGTGTCAGATTTGTAATGGTAGCTACCCCTAGGAGCCTTGATGGGACTGGTTATGTAGTCACAAAATCACACACTTACTACTATTATTATACCACCAAGTATGTTGTTTTATATATGGATCTTGCATAAGAAAAGTATTCACTATGACCCATTGCATTGTCTAGTCATCTATCTTGTTGGTATTTGTCGTTGTTTGTCTCACACATTTGTCATTCACTCACACAATTTTGGTCAGGTATCAGGGAGTCTTATCTGAAAATACTCACTTAGTGTCATCACTAGTCTTTAACTAGGGCACCTAGATAGGGATTAGGGCACCTGGTGTGCCCTGGTCCCTGTCACACTTGGTTTTGTTTTAGACATTCGAGGTCAGTATTTATGGTTTCCCCTCTCATCTCCCTAGGTACTAGTCAGCATGTCGGGCCATTAGTGTCGAAATTTGAATAAGAGATCCCTATATAAACACAACATACATACTACCTTAGGGGTAGATGATTACTATCAAGGGTTAGCTATCTACATAGAGCAAGGGACTACATTTGGGCACTATTCTACATCACACACACTGCATAAGAAGGGGAATATTCATTCTATTTCATCCACCATTTTGCATTTTATCTATCTACTGTTTGATATCTCTGCATTGTTGGCACTAGGGAAACCTAGGCACATTATTGCACACACAAGCACATAAAACTACATTGGGTCTGAGATGTAGTGCAATGCTTAGTCATAAGTCCATCCATTTGGTAGCTGAGGATGGTCTGACCCCTTCATTTGCATATTTCTTTTTTTAGGGTTTGATGCTTTGTGTGGGGTTTTGCAGGTGATTCTTCATTACAGGTTTATGGAGACATCAGTGAAGCAAGTGCGAAATTCACCCAGCCAAAGGTGAAGTACTATGAATACCTAGCGACCATATCAGGATCAGATTCCAAGTTGTTTCACAGACCAAGGCACCCATATTTTAGACTAAGGTGCCCAAAATGCCCCTATCCCTCTCCAAGCACCCCAGTCTAGCCAGATCTTCCTCCGCTGCTATTTTGTGAGGATTTTTGTGACATTTTGTTCCACCATTTCATCACTTTGTTCAGTCCCGGATCACTGCGAGGTAATTTCAATGCAGGTAAGTACCTTACCCTTTCATTTTATTTCATTTTAAATTAGTAAATAAATTACTTGGAATTTATATTTCAATACATTTCATCTATTACATTGTTGTACTCTTAGATTCATAGTAAAATTCAGACTTTATAGAATCATTTTGGTGAACCCATAGCTTAGAACATTTTCCCCTAAGATCCACTAAAACCCTAATGGATAAGGATAACTCTTCTCCTTCTCAACTCATCATGTCTCGTGTTAATATCAATCCTATCTATGATGAGGCAACTATATCTGAGCTTATGGATTTATATCGCGATGTTACTATGTCAGATGATATTCAACAACTCCTATCTAATGAATACAGTATACCTAATAGCTTTGAAAATTATTCTTTTGGCATCGTGTTAGATTTGGCTAGTTTTTCTAGTTGTTTATCTTGTTATACTATTAGCCATGATCCCACTTCTCACATTTCCAAGGAAATTATAGATGATTCTCTTATTGATTTCATGCTTGGTCTTGACACTAGTACACATGTGCATATTGATTCTCCTCCTAGTCAGACCACTACTATAGTTACATCTCATGCTTCTCTTATTTTTTATAATGCTTCTCATGATCCATTGCATACTCATCCATATGCTCACTCACATTATGTTGATGATCCAATTGATGACATTTTCATATCTAAGTCTCTCTCTGATTTTGATGAAACAATTGCTAGTCATGAGTCTACTACTTTACATATAGCTGAGTGTGAATCTCTTGCTCCATTGTCATCTTCTTCTGAGGTTGTATCTACTCCTATGCATGACTCATCTCTGTCTATTAGTTCATCCCCTCCTATCACTTCATCTCCATCTATTAGTTTTCACCTCCTATCGTTGCATCTCCATCTGACACTCCATCTCCTAGGGATGTTTTTGATGTCATTCCTACTACTTTTGTGGGTGTTCCATGTCCTTCATCACCTATTGATTCTTCAACACCTACACTTAGTGTGCCTTTAGCATCAAATTCTCCTACATCTCCTCTCGACATCCCTATGATTACTCACAATGGAAAATTACAACCGCTTAACACATTATTGCCATCCTCTACTATTCCTTCACAAGATATCTTGTCTCTCATGCATGTTGTGGGTCACTTACAATCTCAGGTTCAATCACTCACATTAGAAAGAAAATCCTATTATGCTTCCATTGATAACAATTCATTGCATGACAACCCTATCCCTAAGAAGATTCATAACTCAACATTTCCTAAGGATTTTATCATGCCTACCTTTTCATGTTTCGATGGTACTGGAAACCCCTACTTACATCTCAAACATTATCGTATGGCTATGGCTTCATATTCTAATGATCATTTATTTCTTAAATCCTTTCGACATAGCCTTACTAATGACACTTTACAATGGTATACTCACCTACCATTTGGATCTATTAGCACTTATCATGAGATGGAAGAAGCTTTTCTTCATCACTTTATCATCAACAATGGCCCTAGAGTTACCTATGATCATCTACCTACTTTACATTAGGGAAAAATAGAACCTATCATGGATTACATCTTACGATTCAATGCTTGTATGCACCAATTAGTTTTTCAACCTATCAATCTAGAGAAGAAATTTATCTTATGTCGTGGTTTGATTCCAGCATTAAAACAAATATTGCAATATGACACATGTGAATCATTCACACTTCTATGTTATAAAGTCATTGATCTAGAATAAGACCTCATTGCCACACATGTTATAGATCCTCCACCTATGGTTACTATTGCTACATCATCTAGTTCTTCTCCATTACCATCAGTTGAGTGTCCTACACGATCTCCATCTCCTCCTCGCAAGCAAGCTCAGCCAACTACATCACAAAAGCATCCTTCTTATCCTACTTTGTGGTACACCACACATGTTTCACGTGAGCCATTGCATTTATCTCATCACGCTCGACCACATGATGTGTTGCGTACTTTTCTCAATGAGTGTTTAATTCACTTACCTTCTAACCAACATCATTCATAACATTGTTTACAATGTTAACATGATCAACCATATTGTAATTATCATTGTATCAATGGCCATAGGGATAATGATTGATTTTCCCTTCATGTTCACTTGTAACAATTAGAGGATAATGACATCATCTCCTTTATCTCTCACTCATGTAAGCTGTCTATTTCTCCTCTCCCTCGTCTATGAGATATTATTATGGTTGAGTTATCTCCTCCCTCTAGTGCTAAGGTCATTATTCGTCCATCGCCACAAGTTGTCACTCATGTACTCTCTCCATCGCATCCATCCATCACTAGACCACCTCATCCATCTCATCCATCATGTCATGCTACTACTTCACATTGGCTTCCACATCCCTTGGCATTCATACCTCCCAATGTTGCTCCATATGACATTCAGTTTGGCTCATACGCTCACACTTGCTTCCATCCCACATGCTTCCACCACTTCACACCGCCTCAGTATTTGGTAGGTGATTATTATCACCTCTCCCCCTCGATGAAGCACTCGTGTTCTTACATGACTACTAAGGGATCTATTATAATAATAACCTCTCTTCACATGGTCTATCGATTCATCTAGTGCATTCTATCAAATCATTTTCTGATGATACATTTTTGCATTACATGGTTCATTCTTGACTGCTGAGGGGTCTTATCTAAATGAACCTCATCATTTATATGTTGGGGGCATCACTAATATTCCCCCTATCTTCATCTTACTGACATATGATTCATTACACTATAAGGATTATAACATACTTTTACACGACAATTGATCATTCATCACAATATCATATTACAACATCATCTATTATCATCTACACTATATCATCATCACATTACAAATTAATCAATAACTATGCATTACAACTCAATTCAACAAATACAAATACCACTTAACACATCAAACATCATTCATAGCAACAACAATCACATACATCATCATCACATCATAACATTAATACACATTGAATACAATCATCATATGCCAATAAATTTGTCCGTATATATCGATTACAATCATAGTTACAAAACATCTCATCACTGGGGGAAACTCCCCTAAATCGAATACATCAATACAAATCATATCTCATCATTGTTGTCACTATCTAGTAATACAAGTTCTTTGGAACTAGAAGTCTTGCCACTAACTTGGCATTGCTGATCGCAATCCCTATACCTCTCCACCTGCCTACATAACAGTGTGTTCTTCGTAGACTACTCCGTAAAGCAACTATGTAATGTAAGGAATTGTGCAAACACATCATGTGCTAAAGGACCTCCACCCGCCGCCTCTCTAGCTCATCATGTCTCCTCACATGCCTCATCTCTTTCACTCAGTAACATGGTACACGTCACGACTGCTATGGTCACTAGCAAAAAATAGGCATGCTCACCCATAATGTCATCCACATGCTCTAGCATCCCTCCACCCACAAGTATGTCAATTGGTACATTCCACATCAATGTGTGGATATATGTGTCCACAATTAAGCTCCAATATGCGTCACCTACAACCAATAACACAACACATTAGACAACCATAACCATCACGTAAGAAAGTAACCAATCATACAACATAACTATATAGATACTCATGCTCCACTATCACTACCGCTACGTTATCAAGGTCATGTGTTTGCCCCTCCACTCCTCCTCCATGTTGTAATATTGTCACATCAAAAAACAATGGGAACAAAAACACCCATTGATGTGTTGTCCACCATGCACGATATGCCTCCATACACCCCTTATCATCTACATAAATTGACTTTATGGCCGCATCGGTCTCATTTGGTCCTAGAGGTACTAGATTCTCTCTTATGGGCCCCAATCTAGCTCCTATCCTAAAGGACACTAACACCTTCACTGCTCTTGTCCAAGTCCAAAATAGTAAGAAAAAAATCACAATTTCACAAACATTCACTAAAAATGACTACTATACATGTATTTTTTTAAAAAATCAAACTTACCAACTCTGTCATCATACATGATGCCATGATGGTTGCTACCATCTTGAAATGGCTAGGTCATGGTGCTCTAACTTGCTGCATCCTTACACACTCAGAGATCACTCTCACACTCGCACAAAAGAAAAATGAGTTGATTAATCACTTTTTCACTTTACTATTTATAGTCACTTTTCATTATTCACTCTACTGTGGTCATACTTCACATTCTCTACTCATCTAATACATGTCACATGATTTTGCTAATATCTTGAGCATTTTTACTTAGATTTATATCCCGTTTACATCATTCTCTTCATAATTTTTCCTACTATCGTATCATACACATGACACACACACTATCTCTCCTCGACTCATTATTTTATTAAAATACACATATATTTTTACAATATCTATCACACACTGTCTATTATTGTGCTTACTTTTGGCTCAACATTCGTTCTCATTATCACTTCCCCTTTTGTTGAAAGGGGGGCATATAATTGGGGGCATCCTATAATTTCCCTTACACCACTACGTGTTCATTCAACACCTTCAATTCATCATTTTCAAACATTTACTAATACACCATGTGATATTTCATCATTTTCTATCGATTCCTGCTAATGACCTAACCTGGGGGAAACACGTGTAAAATATCTCTATGAGTAAAACAATCAAAACAAACAATCAATCAACCAATCCAATACTTTCAAGTTTCTAACAATAGAAATCATGCCATTTAAATGACATAATACAAGACCTTTGGCCTTCTAGACGAACTAACTTGGGAGTTACATGTGGCCTCCCAGATGACCTAACTTGGGAGTTACATTTGTAACTTTCCCAAATGGCCTAATATGGGAAGTTATTCTACACTTTCTGTTTTCTTCTAGATGACCTAACTTGGAAGCCACTATACTTTGCGATGACACCCTTGGAATGGGGGTAACGAGACATTATTGGATTTCCTATACTGCTCCTGTATGGGTCTACACATTTGATCGAAATATTTGGATCCAAAATCACTGAAAATTTGATCTGTGTCCATCTGTAATGGCTAGGTCTTTTGAGGATGTAGCTAAAGGTGGGAGAATAACACACCTTTCTTCCTACACTCTTCCTCTGGCGGAAGGATGCCTAAATCCTCCATTTTTTTGTACACACACAATTGAGTTGGGAATAATCACTCCCTACTCCATCATATTGTCATCATACAACATTCAGAATCATCAATCATTTAACATTACAATCATCACTCTTGTTTAGTGTACTTCATCACATTTTTACATCTCTCACTACGTTGCATGGATCAACACGTTGATCCATGGTTCATAACGCTAAATGTTCACATTCGGCATGTTCTTCTCCCACATCTGTGTGTTCTTATACAACATGGGCTTCTCCGGATTTCTCTCAGGTATGCATCTC